>WBND01000826.1:140325-167160 GCA_013398595.1 Tychaedon coryphoeus
TGCTGGTGGATGAAAGGCTGGACATGACCCAGCCATGAGCACTCCCAGCCCATAAAACCATGTCCTGGGCTGCATCCAGAGCAGCGTGGGCAGCAGGGGAGGGAGGGGATTCTGCCCCTCTGCTCCACTCTGGCAAGACTCCACCATCAAACCCTGCATCCAGCTCTGGGGTCCCCAAAGGAAGGACATGGACCTGTGAGTCCAGAGGAGGGCCTGGACAAAATGCTGTTTCAACATAAGGTTTGTTCAGCCTAGAAAAGAGATGACTTTGGGGTGGCTTAATTGTGGCCTTTTAGTACCTGAAGGGGGATTACAAGAAAGATGGAAAGAGACATTTTTGAAAAGCATGAACAGGACAAAGGGGAATGTCTTCAAACTAAAAGAGAGTAGGTTTAGATTATGCATGAGGAAGAAATTTTTTTACTGTGCGGGTGGTAAGGCACTTTCCCAGAGAGGCTGCGGATGCCCCATCCCTTGAAATGTTCAAGGTCAGGTTGGATAGAGCTTTGAGCAGTCTGATCTAGTGGAAGGCGTCCCTGCTCACGGCAAGTGTATTAGAGACAGACAATCTTTCAGCTCAAACCAGCCTGATTCTACCATATCTCACTCCAAAGTAACTAACGGTATGACTGCAAGATGCAACAGAAATAATTAGGAGTCTGCTTGTACACAAGCACTTGTCCACAAGCTGCCACATCTACAAAAGGCTCTCTGCCACCTCAGTCAGCAACTGAATGGGAACAGCTGGTAAATACAATGGATTTTTAATCTGAATATCTAAGATTTGGGCAGCCTACCCTGTTTGAGACCAACTGTTTAGGACAACATGCAAGAGAAAATTATGTAAGTTAATTCTCCAGTAATACATATTTCAACACAAGAAGTTCACTAAAGAAATCCATCAATAACTGAAATTTAGCCTCATAATTAAACTGCTAAGAGGAGTTCTCATAAAAAAGCATCTTGTAATATCACAGAGCAGCATCAGGAGCTCTGAAGAATCTGTCCTAGCAGGCCTGTTTAAAGCACCATATGCAATCAGTGCAAATCCAAACAGCTGTGTTCACAGACTGCATAACTGAATTTCCTAATAATACAAGAGGGGGTAAGTTGAGTTTCTTACTAAAAGTCCAACTTAGACATTCATAGGAACACATTTCTATGTTCTGTGTTCTGCATACAGAAGTATTTTCCAAGAGGTTACTTCAGCACAACACAAAAAAAGGGGATACATCTAATAAGAGCACTCATTAGAAAAGCATGATCTAGTTTTCCTCAAGAGCTGCAACTGGAACAACATTTTCTTCCCTTGTGACAAACTCCAAGGGGCAACCTGCACCTGGCACTAATGAAACAAGTCCACTGAAAAGATGAAAAAGTAGATTATCTCAATTAAGGTAAATTACTTTTCAAAATACTAGCATACCTAGTAGTAGTCACAAATGCTGTACTCTGATGCTCTGTAGGATTGCCTTTTTCCCCTTTTTGTGTTTCATGCTCAAATTTGAAGTGTTCATTGATCAAACTTACTAGGATTTAGCAAGGACAACAAACAATTCTCTCTTAATTGCACATTTATTTTCATGTTCAGGTGGCAAGAACAGAATCCTAAGCCAACATTCAAGTGAACAGCTGCAGTAGCCTGTGTGTGCTGAAAATTACAGCGTCTCTCAGCTATAGAACCATCTGCTCTGAATAAAGTGATACTAATGCGGTTTACAAATAATGCATACCCCACTAATGGACTAAAGAGAACTATTCATAAAAGACAAAGCACTAAATATTTTTCACTCAGAAAAATAGTTGGGAGATAAATTTACAGTTCTTAAAAAAGTCTTAGAATAGGCTGGCAAATATAATTCTAAAATAGTAATCATAAAAACACAACTATAAAGGTTTCCAAAGTTACTGCAATTTAGTATTCAGACCATACCAAAACCATTTTAGTACAATACTCCTCTTCAATTATCCACCATGTATTTTCAATTAGTTCTAAAATCTAATTGACATTAGAAGAAAGGCAAGCCACTGCAGTGTAATTTCTACAGGAGATCACCATTCTGCAGAAAAAGTTGTCTTGGTATGCAAGTGTACTCTAGGCTCTCACAGAATAGGAACACAACCTACAGCCTATAACGAAACATATGTGAGTTAGCATTCCAAATGGAAGGTTAAAAGACTTTGGTATGGCCTCAGCACTATTAACATGTATAAAAGTAGCCTACAGAATTTAAGAAAAGTCCCACAGACCCCAGTCCAAGGCTCTGCTGCCCACGAACCACTTCTAAGCAGAGAAGCCACATCACACAGTCTGACTGCCATGTTAGTTTGGAGTTGCCGTCTGCAATATGGACACAAAAAGTACTGTATGTTAGATTAGCAAGATAATGCAACAAATCAGTTTGTACAAATTTACAGTAATTGCATTTATATTCCCAGCACGTCCATGCAGTGTGGCTTAATTGGATTTGAGGCAATTCCAATCTAATCTTTACAAATTCAGTTGTAAAATTATTTTCCTTATGTGAAATAAGATGCTTATTTTAAAGAAGATTTAAAAGATAATGCAGTCTAGTTACCCCTGCATCTACCCTGGAAACGACTTCCAGTAACCACACCATCCCTAAAAGAAACTATACCACAAAACAAATTTTTAAATCTTCAAGACTGAAGAGGAAAGAAAGGAAAAACAGTGAGTTGATTTTCCACCAGCACACATGATCATGCACTACTGAAAGACAGTTCCCCTTACATCTCTTTCCCAGCCCACAGGAAAAAAAAATACACAAAGATGACAAAAGTACCATGCTCAAATCCAGTCCACTCATAAAATCTTAGGTTTTGAAAATTAGGTAAATTAAAACCTTGTCCAGATGGTATTCACTAAGTTTTCACAACAGGTGTTTAAAAGTACCACTGCACATACAAGTGGCAGTAGAGTCAAGGATTTATCAAGTGGAATAACTGGAACAAAACATGCAAGCATTTCTAGTAAGAGTATTTTGGTAACCAAGAAGATTGTTCTTTGTTTTAACTAAAACATCACCGAAAATTCAGTTAGATTTGCATTGAACAATGCTAGGAGGATACCACAAAAGCTAACAGGCCATTTGCAGGTAGTCCTGATGTAAAAATATAAACACAACAGGAACAAACAGAAAGGCTCCTGACCACTGCCACAGCTTGAGACTGTTGCTAGTCAAGAGATCCTTCTTGTCCACAGTTTGCAGATGTAAGTCTAAACCTGACAGAATAAAAAAGACTTAGGTTTCAGAAGGCTGCTTATCCAGGGTTTATAAAGATTACTTCAAAACTTTTTCTGTTTTAAAATGGTGCAAAGTTACTTTCCACATCAGTTTGTCAAAGTCCACACGCTTAGCAGACTTCATGTCTGGTCTTTATTTCTAACTTAAGAGGTTAATAACAACCTTCAATCACCTTTTTATGCAAAATACCAAGGCTTTGGTATCAACTGCAAGTTAGCGTGCCATTCTCTGTGGTCTCAACCCAAAACTAACAGTAACCACTTCTCAAGCTCTCCATTGATCACAGGCAAATATGTCTGATGAACTGCTTACTACATGAATAAAATATGGAGGTCTAAACTGATTTCTTTTAAGTCCAGAAAAGCCGTATTAAGAATAAGAAGACTGCTTTAAAATAGCAATCTCCAATACTCTTATCCTACAGCGACTGTAGTGATGTGCACAAGATGATGTATTTGGATCTCTATGGCTCTCAGCAGAGCAGTGTGACCCCCTCAGATTATTTGTTTCCTGTGAACCACAGGCTGTGGATAGAAAACTTCAATAGAACAGCTTACTTGTCTGTATAAGACTTCAGTGTACTCACTAGAGACTTCACTGCTCTCTCAAGCACTGCAGCACTTCTCACAAAAAGCCAAGAGCACCTGTCAGTTGAAGTACTTCCAGCTTGCATAACACATTTATCTTCACTGAAGCACTCTATACAGTACTTGAAATCAGTGTGCAAGTCAGTTCTCTGACTAAAAAAACCCTTATGTCCCAAAAACATATTTTGCTCTACCAGCTCTTCTACTGTTTTTATTACTTTCAAGGCTGTACAGAATGCTCTCTTACATCTAGTTTGGAAAACTGGCATTCTTATAATTTTATTTACACTTCTATCTGACCTAAAAACAGTATTAAATATGGCTAATTACATTCTAGAAAAAAAAAGAGAAAACTTTCTGAAATGAGTTTTTGTCTTTAACACTCTACTCAACCAGCACACTAACACAGAATTAAAGCTGTGAGTTTTCTTCCCCTCTCTCCCCCAAAAATTTTAAAATACTAAAATACTGAAGAATGCCCAGCACCACAAAAAAAAAAGTTAATTTAGTTTTTGACTATTAGCCTCAGAGACAGTATTACACTTCAGGTTACTAAAATAGTTTAGCAGTTGCTGCATGCAAAACCAGTAAAACCATTATGTTCAGGAAACAGGGCTCTATACCTACTAAGGACATGTTTGTCTTAAAATACATTGAGATTTTGAGGAGAAAAATTAAGTCAATTGACTGAGTAAATCTGCTCTCTTGATAATGCTGAAAGGAAGCAGAACCAAAGACACAGTTTTTCAGTTCAGCAAACTGCGTGGTTCTCTTTAACATGCAGTGCATGGCAGCCATCTATCTTTCAATAAACTTTAGTTCACCAAGCACAGATAAGATTTTAAACCCAAACACTCTTAAACACTGTTTATGGCATTAACTGAATGCCAGTTTCTAATTAGCTGCAGCTGAAGCAAGTAATGAGTAAGGTTTGCCTAGCAGAGAAGCAAGTAGGATTTTTTGTTTTTCAAGAGAAAAGACATCAGAAGTTCAAAAGCCATATGGTTTATGCAATTAGCTCTGGTTGCCATAGAACAGTTCCAATTATAACAGCAGATTTTTATACGAGAGCTTTAGAAAATATAGTGGAGCTATCAAGAAGCTTAGCTACTAACTTTCCCTTCAATACAGGTATTTTGGTTTGCAACACACTCAACTATTCATGCTTGCCTGAAAATGAAGCTGAGGCTGGATCCTGGCTGTGTTGAGACAGAACCAAGGAGGTGACAAAACAGATAAGCCTTCAACTACCATTACAACCTCACAGGCATAGACATACTAGGGAGAAACATTTAGTGCATAAGACTTCTCTCTAAAATCTTTCTACCACCTGCTTCAACTAATACTTGTGCATCCTGGTCACTGCTGAGCGGAAATTATTTCACATAGGTTTTATATATATAATTTAATTCTGTTTATAGACACTGCACTAAAAAAAAAAAATCACTGCACAGATGCCTGCCACAATTACATTATATACTTCTAAACAGTATTATCACATAAAGGTGATTATGCTCTGAATTTAAGAGCAGATACTGAACACATCTGCTTACTTCAGTATGTTATCACTGTTCAGAGACAACCCAAGCTGGACCTCCAGCCTCAAAGGTCACAGCTGATACAATTCCCTTGATAAAGTCCTAAGAGATGTAAACGCGCTCCTAAAGATTCTCATCAAGGCTTACACACCAGGAAGCCTTCAGAACATGCTTTAGTATTTAGTGCTTGCCATTCCATCCTGTGGCCCAGTGCAATGGAAGCATGCAATAATTACAACACATCATCATTTGGACAAGCAAATTTCGTAATACCAAATTGTAGAGTGAGAACCATCTCTGGCTGCGTACATCATTCTTTATCTCTTCCAGACAGAAAGGTCTAAACCAGAACTTTGGTCTCCGCTTTTAATGAAGCTGCTTT
This sequence comes from Tychaedon coryphoeus, assembly GCA_013398595.1. Taxonomy (NCBI): domain Eukaryota; kingdom Metazoa; phylum Chordata; class Aves; order Passeriformes; family Muscicapidae; genus Tychaedon; species Tychaedon coryphoeus. The sequence continues at coordinate 146,099 of WBND01000826.1, forward strand.
CTTTCCAGAGGATTTATTCCATTTACACTGACTTGCAACAGTAATTAATGCATTTTAACAAGGATAAGCTGTTTCTTGTCTGTGGGGACTATTGCTAAACATGTTAAATTAAAAAAAAAAAAAATCATCATTATTTGAGGGCTCACTGGAAAGTAAGACCTGGCACAATACAGATGCCAAGTTTTGCTTTAAAAAACAGAACTCTGCAAAAAAAAAAAAATTAAGTATTTAAATTTTAAGTGCAGAGTTATTGATACTTTGAATAGATGCAATTCTTCATGCTTCCTCTAGTGATTTTTATCTTTACTGGAGTGTTAATTTGAAGGACTCATTTTTTTTTCAAAGGGTCAAGTATCTCAGAAGCATACATAAAAAGGACAGTACTAATTTATGTACACTCAAAACAGCTGTACAATAAGAGGTAACACAGACTGCTCAACTAGCATATGGAAAACCTGTTACATAGCTTGCTTGAACATCCCGAAGTCCTTTCTGGGTAAAGGCACACACAGGTCAGAGGGACATCTTCAGTTAACAACCTTGCCAGTCAGAACAAAACACTACTCACTCCTTCAGTTTCCCTGCAAGGAGGATAGCTGTCAAGGAAAGCTTGATAATTGCTTTGAGGTCCACATATTAGCAACACATCTTGTGCTTGATGAGTCTAAAATAGGCTTTGTCTCTGTTCTCACTCTTTGTTTAACAGTATAAACCACTAGCAGCCCTTCCCAACCTGCATGTACACTCATCTGCTGCTCCCTGCATTACACTATTTAAAAATCTGCAGCACAAGCTACATCAGAGCACGGCTTGGCGAGAACACATGCAGCTAAGGAGAACAAAACCAGAAGAGTATCTCTTGATTTATGCAAAGTTATATGGAAGAACTTTGATAAAACAGATGAAAGACAGAAACTTCACAGGAAACTTAGAATTCTTCTGATAATGAGGTAGTCTCAAATCCTCAAGTAACTTTAGAAATTACTAATATAAACACAGGCAATTAAGACCAGAAAGTATGAGCCCTTTGCAACAATAAAAAGCAATTTCTAGCCTCTCTAAAGTAGCAGTTTAGAAGGGGAATCTTTTCACACTGACTCTTCAATGAACCACTAAAGAAGTAATACCACTTAACATTTCTGTATCTTGGCCTTAAAGTCATGAGGAGTTGAAGTAAGTGAAGACAGCTATGAAAAAAAAGTCATATGAATTTTAGGGAAAAGGACTGTAATTTACCCTTGTGACTGCTGCTGCAGAAGTTAATCTACAGAAGCTTTCAGCAGAAATGAAGAGATAGTCAAAGCAGATTTGCCTATTCCAGGTAAGCAGTGATAAGACAACTGAAAAACTGCAGACAGTTGAACAAGAAATAGCAATTAGTAAAGCATGAAAGAGCTCAATAGTGCTGGTGACCACACTAAAAGGTCAAAAGCAAGAAAGTGCAAATTATCTATTGCATGTAAATTATTTGTAGGAACACTGAAAATGTATGCATAGATTAAATGAAAACGTCTTCACTCAGAATGAAGTGCTTTTGCAAACTCTTAACATTCCTACAAAATACTTAAGAGTATTAGGATACTCTAAACACAGGGCTACTAAAGCTACTATGCATTATGAATGAACACTTGCAAGGGGTCCTGAAAAAAAAAAAAAAAGCTCGTACAACAAGGCAAGGGCATTACCTGGCAATCTAGAGAAAATAAAGGATCTCTTCTGACAGAAATTACTGATTACCCTATCAGCTAGCTAACTTAAATTACACCAGAAACCATATTAGAAAGATCAACTCTAGCAGACTTGTGTAAAGAAACAAGCATCTCCATTGCATTAAGGAATCAGTTCAAGTGAGACTCCAATAAAGTATAACCATTTTTATGTTCCTAATTATTCAGGTAAATTTAGACACAACCACTTTTACCAACATAACTAATTCTCTGAGTAGGACAGCATCAACATGCATTGCTAATTAGGTCATATACAAAAAAAAACAAAACCCAAAACTCAGAACAAAATTACATTCTTTCACATAAAAAAGGTTCAAAGCCAGCTAAGCAAAGTGATTACTTTAGTTATATTTGAAATTTTAACTAAATGCCAAGTCGGCACTGCTTGAACATAGCCAATATTGATGTTCAGAAAGAGTTTCACCAAAACGTTGACTGGATCACACAAACAGCTATTCAGATCTCAAATAAATAAGCCGTGAACAATTCCAACACTTGACCAATACTTTAAATAAGACTGATTTTTAACAGGGACAATTTTTCAACTGCACTCTACCAGCCACAAGATCTTGCCAACTATGTTTATTGCTCTTATCTGCTGCCCAAGTCTCCTGTGTTAGCTCTCTCTCCCAGCCTTCTAGTGAAAGCTCTCCAAGGCAATACAGCTCTGTCAAAATGCATATGTATTCTTCAAGACGTAACTGCGTCTTATTGCAGACAATTCCCTTCAGCCTTAGACATCTGCAGTTCAGCCTACCAACACAAGAAAACAGAAGATTCTGTGAGGTGAAAGGAGGCGATTTGATGACTCTTCAAATATAGCAACTCGATAGAGGTTGAAGCGTTTCAAAGTCAACATCCACTTGAACTGGCTAGGACGCCTACTTGAATTTTTCAGCATTTAGCTCAGTAATCCAGCTGGGCCATGTAAAACTTTCCCTTCTTTCATACTGCAGTTGCACCCTTCTTCCCCACTGACACCTTCAAAAGCTCATGTTTTACCAACAGAGAGGAACAGGAAGCAAATCAAGTTAGTCTGACTGAAGAGGTATATAAATCCAAAAACCACAAGTAAGAAAAATAGGCTCTTCCTTATCAAGAAAGCATGGGTCAACTTCAAGGCTATTCATGACTCCATTTACTCTCTGGTGCATCCTCCTGAAGGGCAACATGGTTTTGTCCCTCGTGAATTCAACTGTCTTCATTGCAACAGAGAGCCCAAAAATGGATGACAGGATTAATCTTCCAGGATAAAGAAGACAAGGTTAGAAGAACAGTTTTCTTGTGTTGGTTTTTCATGGCAGTACTCCTTGCTCAAAGCTCACTGGTAAGCTGGAGAGATGGCCAGGCCCAAAATGCACCCCATCACATTCCATTAGAGGGCACACCTCAGCAGATCCACAGGGCATGAACCTGGTATCTTCATCACAATCCTACCCTTCAAACTGCAGGATGAATCCTCCCTATTTCCTCCCTCCAAAAAGGAGAGTTTTCATTCTTCCACAGGGAACTTTTAACTCAAATGCAGATCAGACAAGAGAAAAGTTGTATGACTAAAATATCCTTATCCCTTAAACCCTCAAGTGTACTGGTAGTTAGTTCAAAAAATTACATCCTCAACACCATACAAAGGGGGGGAAATGCAAGAAGCTGAAAAGGCAGAAACCAGCAATCACCATGCTTCTCCCTTCCTCTACACCCATCTTTACAAGTACTATCAAAGTGGTATCAGGCCAGACAGCAACACAATGCCTACACACTCAGATGCCCCCATTAGCCCTGATCATCCGTGGCCTAACAGACTGACCTGTCACAGCATCCTTCTTCCAGCTCCCAAAGTCATGACAAGGAAAGCTTACATGCAACACAAGAACTATTCAAACCAAACTGAAACACGCAACATTATGTTCACATAGAATCAAGTTATTTTTGCCCAGGAAATATTAATTCTTTCTAATTAACACTGAGGAAACCTGGGGAAGAAGAGATTTTCATTAGAACAACAGCCCAACTAGCAATACAGGGTAAGGGGTACTGGGATTTAGCAGGTACTCTGCACTGCAGCAGATATATGACAGTAAACAAGCTACCTGAGCAACCTTGGACATGATGTCCAAAACAGCTTAAATGGCCTCTAGGATCACATCTTAGAGGTTAAGTATTATTCAAATAATAAATATTTGGTTTAATTCTTTGGTGAAGAGCCTCAAAGTAGAATGAAAGGCAAAGAACAGGGATTTGTGACAACAACAGATTTCACCTGCCTTTATTTTCCTCTCCCCAGCTGGGCATGAAGGATTGGAAGAAAAGAAGGAAACAGTGCTCAAACTGAACACTTCCAATCAGCATACTCTGCTCTCTTCAGTCAAGAGAAGATGAGATTTCTCCTACAGTACAAGGCTACTATTTTATGAGTTCTTTTAAAAGAAGACTTCAAATCACGAAGAGTGAAGACGTCAACAAGCCATTCTTGTTAACAATTCCTAATGGAGTAATACAAAAACGCATGGACAAGGCCAGTTTACTCTCAAAATCTACTATGGATAAAGACTGACTATTCAGTCTCCAAGAGGTGTTCTTAATGGTCTCAAGTTAATGATCTTTTAGTAAAAAATAACTGGCTTAAATGGAGCTACAATTTCTCCCATCCTGCCCCATCTGGAGTAGGTAGTCACTGGAGTAGGATCTATGAAAGCAGTACAAAGGTTTTCTGTAGGAGATGAACAGAACTTTCATTTCTTAACCCTGATATACCATGAGTAATGAATAATACAACACAGACATAACATGACTGACTCATATGCTGCGCTGTATTGTGTGCAGAAATCTTTATTTCTGTAATGCAACTAAACATGCAGAGCAATGAATATTTAAAAGATCTGCTAGTTTAAAACAGTCTCTCTTGCTTTCAGTCACCACAGAAAACTTGCACAGGTTTTAAGGTTTCTGACCTCTGGGGATGGGAATTCTTTCACACATAAATTCAAGAATAAAGAAGCCAAAATGTCCATTTGCTAAAGCTGTCAGTAATTTAACACATCATCATTAACACTGGTAATCAGATTTTCGTATTATTCTGTCCATAAATACAAAGTTTCTGGGGCCACTTGGATTCCACATGCTCTAGTTTTTTCTTCTAACCTTTTCTTCATGGCAAGTTGTGTCTAGTTTGTCTCCCATTCCCAGTTTTCTCCAGTAGTCCAAGCACCATTAAACTGTGTATCACTAAATTGTCTTAATATACCTTTGCTCCTTATATGGGGTAACCCATATACTTTGACTTTCATGCTTTATTCTTTCATGTATTATCCTATGCTGTCTTAAACCCAACCTATTAAAATTAAAATTTGATGTATTTCTGTAGTTGACATTCCTATTATCTGTGTCTTACTTTTTATATATATATTACTGAAATCTACATTTTGTAACAACAAAATCTAGATTAGGCAATTTTCTTACAAATTCATTTCAAAAAGATTATTTCAGTTAGATATTTATCACTGTATCAAAAAACTGACCGAAAAACCTTTTTCACCATAAAACTAATTATATGTCTAATTCAATAACAAAAGAAACATAGCCACCCAAGTATGCCACTATAACAGAGCTCCAAAATATCTGAAATCACATCTCCAACAATTTATTATATTCCCCTGTGTACATCTTCAAGTTTCAGTATCAAAGGAAAATCAAGAGAATTGTTTGTGAAAGAGATAGTAAAAAGTCTTGAAAGACAGCATGACAGCATAAACAAAGTCAGACCAACAGCTCTGAAAAAGCTAAAAATTTTCTGCCCTCTATTAATGCATATTAAATACTAAAAAGTTGCCTATGTACCAAAAAGTGTGTTGTAATACACACTAGAGTACAATGAAAGAGCTTGGAAAGGGACAGATACACAAACCAAAAAATTACTTTCAGAAGATCAACATGTGAAAAATACAATACTGATGCCATCTGACTTAGAATATGCTTGCTTTCTATAAGCTGCATATTTTCAGTATCATTTCACTACAGAAATGCATTTAATGAGGCACCAGAGAAGGGCTTCTTTCACCCAGAACACAAGTTTGGGATCAGAAAGCTAAGTCTTAGTTTATCTCCAGCATCATTTATATGAGAGAGACCTGTCAAATCACATTATTTGTCATGGCACCCAAAGGCTGACTTCTCACATCTTGAAGCACATCTTAAAATAAACTAGATGGATTTTATACTGCAAGATAAACTCTAACAGAGAAGAACCCAGGTTTTAGCCTTTGTTTCATAATGAAGCTGACTTCCAAAACAGGGAAGTCTCACTTCCACAGAGTGAACATCCCGTTTGGGCAGAGAACTGGCTGTCCTGTGCACAGGAAACTAAGTTAATGAAGACTATTTCAGAAACAGCATGCATCTTCCCTCCAGGCACTTTATCCTTTTTTAAAAGATAACAGTAACTTATACTGCATCACCTGAACTACAGAATACTTGCATCTGTACTTTACCACGGAAAGTCAAGAATGTGTTTTACTACAGCAGGGGAAAAAAAACCCAAACATCAAAAGTAAGCCTTGACGACACGCTGACAAGAAGGCGTCAGTGCTTTGGAGGAATCTGAACAAAGTGCTACGCTCAGTATTAGAAACCTTGCTGGTATCAGGCATGGGGAATCACCTGCTGCCTCATATATTCCCATTAAATATAGACAGGAGTCTAAGCAGTTAAAAAGATAGAAGTTACACTGTTTACGTAATTTGGTTTTGTTTGTAGAAGCTCAACCTCCTTAGATCTCATTGTCAAAAAAGTGCCACCTGGATTACCTAGAACAGATTCTTTATACTGTAATAAAAGCAGGAGGAATTGCTTCACTGAAAGGATCATTATACACTGGAATGGGCTGCTCAGAAAGATGGTAGAGTTCACAATTGTTGCAAGTGCTCAAAAAAATGTCTGGACATGGCACCTAGGGCTACAGTTTAGTTGGCATGGTCACGTCTGGTCAAAGGCTGGACTCAATAACCTTGGAGGTCTTTTCCAACCTTAATGATTCTAAGAATTCCTGAAAAAAATATTAAAAGAACACTAGTTTTAATCTTGTGACTGCTGAAGTTTGTTTAACCATGCCAAAGCACCCTGGCATCTGATGTTGAAAAGACTTACAAAAAAATCAGTGCATGGAAAGGTTGAAAAGTTTAAAGTCCAAGTTCAAGTCACACCATCTAATAACTATGACACTGAAAGAGACAAGGACATAAGGAGGGTAACACTGCAATACTATCCAAGTAAAAAAGAACAGCATTTTGACACTGAGGACCTGCCATCCAGGATCACTTGACTGACTATGAAAAGAGCTCCTAATATAGTAATTCTTTCCCATTTGCAAAAAACAGACTACTGGTAATTTACCTCCCAAACTTACTGCAAACTCGAAGAGTAATACGAGAGACTACATATAGTAATTATAACCTTTGCCACAAAAGTGTGTACAAGTTTAGACTTTGCTTTCTTTACTGCACACCTTAAAAAGACAAGCAACTGCTTCATAAGAATTATTCTATTTGTATACAACAGCTTACTGAAAAATGGATCGAACATAAGAAGTATCAAATATTCTGATATTTGTCTCAGCTTGTCTAAACTCCCTGCAGAACAAGGAAGAACTGCTGAAGTATGGTTTGGCACGCATGCGTCTGAATAACCTCCACCAAACCTACAAAATCTCAGTAGGTTGCCAGAAGGTTAAACAGCTGTAACAGAAAGGCTTGAAACAAACATAGACAGGTATTAGTCTTAACTTTCTGCTTTTTTCCACTGGTGTAACATCAATTTATTTATTCCATTTGTTTTTAACAGAGATCTAAAACAGACCTCGTAGAGAGAACACCACAGAATGCTGCTGTAACCATCTCTATTAAATTCAGAGAAAATAACTCCCTTTTCTTCAACATCTTTGGACAACGACAGCAGCTCTCACTTAAAGCCATATGACAACTTCACTTAAATAACAGCTAAAAATGTTTAGGCACAGAAAGTGCTTCAACACAGAAAGGTTCTCAACCAGCAGAGGCTGTCCTCACAATAAAGACATCCCATATGGCAACTATTTTTAGACTGTTAAGTATCAGAGGTTAGAGAAATCACATGGGTGTCTCCAAACTCCCAGTTCTTCAGCTGATTTTTATCTCTGGCATAAAGAACAAGCAATTTGGAATATTTTTTAGAACTAACATAGTTCAAACTCAAACTGTGACCACTTCAGAGTTTGTTTAGCTTCCATAACTACTCATTCTTGCCAGCAAGGACCTGAAAAGAAAGCAAGCTTGTAACTTTTGACAAAAATATCTAGAACATTCAAAGAATATCAGCTGAGTTTACTTAACCTGTTTCTAATTCACTGCAGCTCCACCTGATGAACCACAAAGAAAAGATTATTACTGCAGTAAGTGACAGAGGTCAGAGGCAGAACACCCTCCAAGTTTTCAGCATCCTTGAGTTGGATGTATTCAGCATCGGCTACCGAATGATCTCTGTAGTGTAACTAAGCATACAAAACCAACAGGCAACACCATCTCCCCCCACCTTTGCAATTTCTAGGATGTATTATCAAGAGGGTATCAAGGCAGGGTATGCTATCACAAACAGTTACGTTCCAACAGTCAGCTGCTAGCAGACAACATCTGCTTTCATTGATCCTTGAAGTACTCACCTGCTTTAAACACTGAACAAGGGTTACAGAGTTCTTGTAATGGTAACACATACACAGAATTTGACACAGGAGTTTGCAATCTGCCACATGAAAGACAGGAGAACACCCTGAGCTGCCTGCAAGGTCTTCAAGCTCATCTTTACAACTAGTAACTATGGGTAATCTAAAAACCTCAAGTCTTAATGCAACTTGCTTAAGTCTCAGTTAAAAACAGACCCATGCATTACCACATGCTCACACAAAAATAATACATGATTTCCACAAAGAATTATGTCAAAGTTTTACTTAAAATGAGCAAATCTGTATAGTGCATGGGAAGTCTCAGTGACAGATTACTAAAACCAAGCTTAATTCTCTAAAATATCGTCAGTTCTCCCCACTGGGAATTTGGCTTTTGATATACTAGTAAGTAAGTTTTTATATAGTTTATATAGTTATATATTTTATACTAGTAATAAGTTTTTTTATGACCAGGGTTACATCAGGAGCTTCATCCATACCCTTCTCCAAAATTTCACGTGTACTTTTCCATGTGCAAGTTTTCCAGTCTCAAACAGAAAAGTATGTAAAAAAATAAATCAAAAAAGCATAGTGAGTAAACTGAAGTATTAAAGATTAAGTTAAATGCATTTGCTTCACGTTCTTCCTTCTATGTCAGAAAGAAGAGAGGGAAGTGAGGGATGTGGTGCAGAAGCCTCAGAAGCTACTCAATGTTTTCAGCTTTGACTAAGACAGATTCACACCAGGTGTTTCAAAAACCACTGTCTAAGAAAAAAAAATCAGGAAGATTAAAGGTCTCCCAATTCTGGTAACAGAAAACTGACACACTGAAAACAAGAAACTTCACCAGTTTACTCAACAGCTGTACTCCTGTTTCAGAAGGATGCAGAGCACATGTAAAGATTTGCAGACACACAGGGTACAATGACTGAGAGGAAAAGCGTTTTGTTCCACAAAGTTAACAAATGACTTTGTGCAACAGTACAGAGTGTTAAGCTTTCTACTTCATTTATCAAAGAAAATGTGCAATTAAGTCAACATTCTTAAGTAAACCCTTCAGAAGGAAGGCCGGTAAACCTCAAGGAAAAGAGGTAAATTAACCACACATCAAGATCTAACACACAGCAGCAGCACCTTTAAATAGTCTTCCAAAGGAGGAGATGCTAACAGGGATTTTGGAAATATCTTAGTATGCCCAAGCACTATAGGCTAAAATTAGAAAGAATGTTTCCGCCTTCCCCTTCAATTTCACACAATTCCAAAACCACTTAATTCACCAAGAATTTAAAAAAAGAGATATGCTTAGTGACGTCCTTTCCTATAGCGGATTTACAACACAGGTACCAACTATTTCTCTCCCTACCACCTCCCACAGGGTCCCAAAACAAACAAAAGTGTCAGGTAAGGAAGTCTCTAAATAGTAACTCAAAAACTAGTATGAAATGGCAGAGGAGAAAAAAAAAATCCACAAAAAGTATTCTTATTTCCAGTATTTTAAAAAACAGTAAGTGGTATAGTTCTGATAAGTGTTATACCAGTCTGTTACATTGTGTTTAGCTTATACAAAATACAGATTGTTATATTTCTCCACAGAATCCACTACAGTAAGTGGATTAGCTACACATTATTAGCAAGGCTCTTCTCTGAGTCACTAAGAAGATGTCTGACTCTCAAGGTGAATTTCTGCATTTATTGAGACAGAGCACAGAAAAGAAGCAGCAGGAATCCTTCAAGAGAACTAAGAAAACAGTAAGTGGTAGAGATAATTCAGCTGGCAGAGAGAGTGCACTTGAAAAGCAAGTGGAGAAAAGTGGCCATCAATTGTTTTGCAAGCCTATCACAATTGGATTACTTGATCCAGAATAAACTGCAACAGTGTAAGCTGACCTAGCAGATTCTATTCACCTCGGGGAGCAATCTGCTTCTGGGACTGCTTGTTCCTTCTGGTTTTTAGCCAAGTGTTTGTGACTCAATGATTGAACAGCACATAAGCTGGGATCTTGGGAGTCCATTATGGAGGACTCTGGCTACCACCTCCACAAAACAAACCCCTTCACCCCATGAAGCTGCGTCCCCCAAACACTGATGCCGTACAAGATTAAAAACCAGAAAGAACAGGAGTCAAGTTTTTCTAGCAAAACACACATGCTTCTGAAAGCTTAAAAATAAAAGAACTGAAGCCTCAACAACTTAGCATTTTATTATAAATATTTACAGGATGCATCGAGAAGGATATCCCAAGTAGAAATCGACATAAAATGTTAAAGCACAGTACAATACAACGAAAATAATAACAAGAAGAAAACAACAAACCTTCATCAGGTGAGCTCAAGGTTGCTCGGAGCCCTCTATTACACCTAATCTTGACTTCCAAGCCTTGCATATTTGAAAGCTTCATATAAGTTTTTCGAAAAAGCTATCAACCCTTACAGCCAGGTCTAACTGGGTGCGTCTCAACAGCTTTGAGGAAACGGCTTCTATATATAGTACACATCCCAACACTGTCAGTGGCTACTGAGTGGCCAGTCAAACTACCTACATTGTACTACTTATCTTTTTTGGAAACCTTGGCTACATACCACATTTTTCCTCTAGCCCTAGAGAGTTGGTTTTGGAGAACTTTCTGAAATTATTGCATCAAATTTGTGTTTTTACTAAAAAAGAAAAAAACTAACATCCTAGTAAGGAACAATAGTAATGCTTGATCCCTTTGTTTATTAAATTCACCTGCAAAAAGCAGAATTTAACAAGTTCATAGGTGGTGTTTTTTTTTTTGTTTGGGGGGGGTGGGGTCTTTTTGTTGTTGTTTTGTTTGTTGCTGTTCTTGTTGCTAGCTGAATTTGGATTACTAGAGAAGATTAAAGAATCTACACACAACACAGACAAGAGACTTTAAACTTGCAAGCCTGACTTTGCAGACCCTGCCATGTTTCAAATTCCATACCTGCTACAGCAATTACATGTGCTGTTTCACACAAGTTTTCCAAAGTTGAAATTCAGCTCAATAAGCATCACATACACTATTCTTAGAATATCTGACCACCTAAACCACAGACTCACACAGTGATCATTCAGGGTTGGAAGTCACATCTGGAGACCACTGGGTGCAACTGCCTTTCTCAAGCAGGGCTAACTACAGCGAGCTGCCCTGGACCATGTCCAGACAGCTTCTGAGCATCTCTGACACGGGATACTCCACCACCTCTGTTTCATTCATAAAAAGTCAACACAGAAATCTACGTCAAGAATTTGGAAAAGAGCAAGAAGACCTGGAAGTATGTCAAAGGATACGAAATAACATCCATGTAAGGTGGGAGGTGATCCTGCCCATCTACTCCGCCCTAGCTGAATCCACATCTGGAGTGCTGGGCTCAATTCTGATTTTCTCAGTAGAAGACAAGACAAGGAGCTACCAGAAGGGGTCCAGAGGAGGCCACAGAGGTGATTTGGGGCCTGGAGCATCTCTCACGAGGGGGGAGTGCAGGAACTGGGCCTGCTCGTCTACAGAAGAGACCACTGAGAGAGGATCTCATTAATGCATGTAACTGACTCAAACAGACAAAATGTACCAAGAGGGTGGTGCCAGACTTTTCAGTGGTGCCCAGTGACAGTATGAGGAGCAAAGGCCATAAACACAAGAAGTTTCATCTCAACATGAGGAAGAACTTCTTCACACTGAGAGTGGCAGAGCTCTCGAACAGGCTGCTCAGGGAAGCATGAAGACATTCCAAACTCACCTGGACACCATCTTGTGTCACCTGTTTTAGGTGACCCTGCCTTGGCAGGGGGTTGGGACAAGACGATCTCCAGAGGTCTCTTCCTACATTAACTGTTCTGAGATTCCATTATATCATTACCCATACCATTAGTGCTTTACTAAAATTTAAATCATTTTAAGAATGCAATGCAACCCTCCACTATCACTCCCCAACTACTTCACCATCAGAGTATTTTGTTCAACTTCTGAAAAGCTGGTAAGTCAAGGAGACTGTTGCCAGGTTTAAGTGAGAAGTAATTTTCTACCTTTCCATTATGGGTGAAAATCATTTGAATTACCTCCTGGTCATGACAGCTAGAACACCAACCATTTCAGTGGTTTGATGAAGTCCAGAATAAATGAACAGCAGTCTCCATGACCTTCTTGCAAGAGAGCTTTCCCTGAAAGATGGGCAGAATATAGACATACCTGATTTCACATGTTAGCAATGCAAAATCCAAGATACCCAGGATGTTATGTTTGACTTTACTAACACATCTGTCCAAAAATTTCATTTCTCCTCAGTCTGAGTGCTGTAAAAGCCCTTCTTTCACTGCTGCCAAACAAGATCTCCATTATGCCTAGGGCACTGTGCTAAGTCAGAGCTTGACAATGACCCCCAGAATTGATACGAGCAGTATACATACACCAAAAGATACAAATCAGGAAGATAAAACCCCCCATATAACTATGGGTTATCTGCCCAGGGCACTCTCAGGTGAAATGTCCAGCAGCCTTGCAGCTCTCTTTTGTCTTTTCATACCAATAATCCCTGACATCCCACCTGCAACTGTAAGCAAAATAAAATGGCAACTCTTTCTACATCTTAAGTTTTAGAACTCCAACTGTATTGTGTTTGCACAAGTATGAAAAACCTCAAATTTGACAGATAACCAGCAGCTATCTACAGGCACCAAAAGTACTCATAATCACCAACATCATCAGTTTTATGTCTCAAATCTATGGCAAACCATTTGCTTTGTGACACTGCTCCAATAAACCTCTGGCACAAGAAATGCTGCAACAGACAAGCTGTTTCTTCAAGTAGGTTTCCTTTAATCTTCATATACAAGTACCAACAACCCCATCCAATTCTAAGCAGAAAAATTGTCACATAAAAGACTTCAAAAAGCTCCTTTATTCTCTGTGGGGAAAAAAAAAACCAAAAATCACTTTAAGAGCAATTGTTTCCATATAGAAACAACCAAGTTAAAAAAAAAAAAATGCAAGTCCAGACCCAACAGATACCCAATCCACTGAGTAACCTTCCACCTGGTGCCTGAAAAGACACTTAACCTCAAAAAAAAAAAAAAATAAAAAAAAGGAAACCAGGCCAGAGTATGTCAAACATGCAACTTCACATTTCCCAAATTACCACCCTATTCAATCCCTTTATCAAGTCAGTTTTTAGAGTCTGTTTCATGCATCGAGTATTGCACTGGCATTCAAGTTTGTTTATATGGATTTTTTCAATCCATTGTTCCACTGAGTTAAATGCTCACCTTCCTCCTCAGCACAATCTGTCATACAGGGGTAACACTGTCTCACAACCAGGAAATCTCACATAATGAATGATTCAAACTTACTGGAAGTGTTAATGGGTATAAGGCACAAAATAGTAACTTTTCCTTAGCTCATAACACTTTATTTTTGTACAGACTACCAAAATGCTTTTGATTCTGTTTTCTATTCTCCGCATCTGCTTAGCTCAACTGGTACACAGGACTCAAAATTCTGGCACACAATGAAGTTATTTAAACACTGGCAGTTATAAACAACCTAAAACAGATGGCCAATTCTCCTCTGAGCTTAAGACTTAAGAGTCATGAAAGCTTGGATGCGCTCACTGGACCTGTTTTCCTCAAGCTGTAAGCCTAATCTTACTCTGAAAGAGTATCCTAATGCAGGTTTCAACCCATCTTCTACTTTTCATCACCCTTTTTTTACTATGGAAATAGCCATCAGAAATTTGCTGTTTCTTGTACTCAACAATAACCTATTTCAATCAAAACCTGTTAAAGCACAGGAGTTCCTATCTGCATCACTAAAAGCTAAGCTGGCCATCTCCAGGGGAGCACAGCATCATCACATGTAATGGTTACTTGGGAAGACAAAAGCTGTGAATGCAAACATCCTCCCCTTCATCCAGCTTTATATACTAAGCAGAATGTCATATGATCTGGAATACCCCTTCAGTCAGTCTGGGTCAAGTGTCCTGGTGGTATCTTCCCCAACAAGCTCCCATTAACTTCCTCACCAGTGTGGCAGTACTTGTGCTCAGCACAAGTACATAAATATTTTGTACAGAAGTATGGCTCCATACTAGCCACTGTAAAGAAAATTAACTTTACCCCAGACAAAACCAGCACGCTCCACCCAGTAACAGCCCAGAATTTACGGTATTTTCAACAAAGCCTACCCAGATATATAAAGATACTTCTAATCATCATGCCTTTGGTATGCTGTACCATTTCCTTCCTCTCACCTCTCAAAGGCTAAGCTTGTCAAAACAGAGCTGGATGCCATCCAGAGGGACCTGGGAAGGGTCATAAAGTGGGAATCTCACGAGATTTAGTAAGACCAAGGTACAAGAACACGTACAAGGTGCTGCATCTGGGTCACAGCAAGTCTATGTATCAACACAGGCTGGGAAATGAACAAATCAGGAGCAGCCCTGTGAGCCGGACTGGGGGATGCTGGTGGATGAAAGGCTGGACATGACCCAGCCATGAGCACTCCCAGCCCAGAAAACCAAATGTGTCCAGGGCTGCATCCAGAGCAGCGTGGGCAGCAGAGGAGGGAGGGGATTCTGCCCTTCTGCTCCACTCTGGTAAGACCCCATCTGGAACACTGCATCCAGCTCTGGGGCTCCAGCACAGGAGGGACATAACCTGTGTTAAGATTGAGCTCAGATGAAGGCCCACAGTGTGGCAGAGAGATGGAGCGAGGACCTCTCTTACAAAGAAAAGCTAGGAGAACTGGGATTGCTCAGCCTGGAGAAGAGAAGGCTTTGGGGTGACCAGCACCCAAGAGGAAGCCTACTAGAAAGATGGAGAGGGACTTCTTGCAAGAGCAAGTACTATAAGACAAGGGGAAATAGCTTCAGAGTGAAAGAGAGTAGGTTTAGATTACATATTAGGAAGAAAACAATTACAGTGAAGGTGACGAGGCACCTATGAGGTGAATAGGTTGCCCAGAGTTGTGAATGCCCCATCCCTGGAAGTGTTCAAGACCAGGCTAGATGAAGCTCTGGACAGCCTAGTATAGTGGAAAGTGTCCCTGCACATGGCAGGTGGTTATACCAACATGATCTTTAAGGTACCCTCCAATTCAAACCATTTTATGATTTTTTTTATAGGGGTGACTTTGACAAGTACGACAAAACCTTGCTGAGCTCAAAAACTTGTGGAAGTTTATTTCTAGTCTCATCAGTAGTATTTTTGTCCTTTATTTAGAATTAATTTAATTTAGGATGATAAAATGCTTGAGTTTGTCAAAAATAGAGGAGTGATACTAGAGCACTGACTCAGAAAAGACACCTATTTCTGTAACAAGAAAATTACTTGCGCCTTTAGTATTATCTGTAATTTTTACTGGTACATCCATTCACAGACAGAAAGCCATAATGTAGCATCCTTGATGTCAAACACAAATAGAAAAGATAAATGCCAGCATGCAGACAAAATTTCCAAGAAATAATAAAGATCTGGATTTCTTTCATCAAGATCTTAACTAAAACAAACTTATGAAAAGAAACAGCCATCTCTCTAAGTAAGAGCCACCTAATATAATTTCAGGCTCCAATACAATTCAAGCAGTCTTGCATGCAGATTAGATCTCCGAGGATTATGTTAGCATTAAAGCCTGAACACAGTGAAAATGCGCTTCTCTAACAAGCTTATGCAGACAGAACTCTTGCCCCCAAAACATTTTTGGTTAAAGGCTGCAAAAATGAGGAGACAGCTGTGGCAAAAACATTCCCTGAGATTTAGTGATAGCTTCTAGCAGATAACAAGCCTAGTACAAATGTACTCAATTATCAACAGTCTCCAGTCCTCACCATTTTATTAGAGGATGTTACTGATTACAAATACACTTTACTCCTCCTCTGAAACAGGCAAGTTTTTGTTGTTGTTTTTTTTTGTTCCTCTATCTAAACAATTGTTTAGGTAGTGCAAAGTTTTTCCACTAAAGATTTGAGATCAAACTCTTGACATATCTGATGGTTATCTACTTTCTGCCAAGGTCAAAAATAACTTCACGTGGACCAACCAGACATTCTTTATGCAAGTCCTCAAAACAAGAGCTCAGCTGGTACTGCACATCCAAAGCTTTTCCAAAACCAGATCTCTATTAAGTATTGCATCCTTGTCACAAAACTTACAATATGGAAAGTAGATTACAAATAGAACACTAATTTAAAAAAGAGTACCAAACCATGCACTCTATACTACATTAAGTCTCCAACTATAGCCTAACGTCCTGCAGAAGAAACTCATGGTGT
Organism: Tychaedon coryphoeus; assembly: GCA_013398595.1. Lineage (NCBI taxonomy): Eukaryota > Metazoa > Chordata > Aves > Passeriformes > Muscicapidae > Tychaedon > Tychaedon coryphoeus. The sequence continues at coordinate 162,775 of WBND01000826.1, forward strand.
AACACTATTTTAAACTACTACCCAAGTTGCATCTTTAAACACAAGGATATTAACTACTCTTCGATATAGATGAAAAGCATGGCAACTTTTCAGTACACCACAGAAATTTATTTTGAAGCTCTTTACAGGTATTTATTTTAGATCACTTTTTGTTAAGAATATGAAAAGCAGAACTAAAACCAGACAGTCACATAAACTCTAAAAAAATCAAGCACCTATATCTTAATCTAGAGGGAGGAAAAATAATTCTGTGCATTTTTTTTTAAACTGCTAGCAAGCCAATTGATTATACAATTTGTACTTTAAAACAGCTGAAGTTAATACAACTTACTGCTAAAGACATGTCAGCTTTAGAAAGCTGTCTGAAAAATGCAAGGCAAAAGAAAGACTACAAAAAATGTGGGCCTTCTGCTGAATGGAGCAGAGAATGTGGTAACAATAGACATGGAAGAAGCTGAGTTTTCTGTCTTTAGCCTTGATCTTTACTGTTAAGACCAACAGAAACACCAGATGGAGAGGCGTAAAGAAGGTTAATACACACTTTTTAGAGGTATCCAGTATCAGGACAACATATGTTTAAACATATGAGAACTTATTCCCACAGCTACTAACGCTGACAAGCACAGAACAATGCCATAGAGAGCACAGATTTCTGGGCAGAGTGGGACACATCCAAAACCCAGCTGAACATTGACTGAGACAGCCTGCTCTAGGTTGACTCTGCTTTAAACTAAGGATTGAACTAGAGGATTTCCAGAAGTGCCCGCCAATCTAAATAATTTCAGTCATTAATATAACTTAAGTACCTTTGATAAATTTAATATATTTAAAAAGCCAAACTACGCAGTAGAGAGCTATTAACCACTAGCATCAACTCCAGTCAGTAAGAAGAGCACTGAAAACAAGAAGAATATATCACATCTGTGTCCTTCTGTTTTCCTGCAACTAGAAAAAAAACTTTTCAGATATTTCCACGTCATCCTATTATTTCGCCTGTAATGACAAATAGTGTTCACGTATACAGTATTTCATTAACATTCAAGAGCATTTGCACTGGAATACATTATAGCACACTTACACATCAACTTTTACCTTCCACAATTTTGTCAACAGCAACACTGCTTAACAGGCAAGATAAGGCACTGAGAAAATGTGAAAGAGATACTTAAGGAATATCCAAGACTTTATTGCTCAGACCACGGTGCTGTTAGTAATCTTTCGGTTTAGTGTTTTTTGTTTTTAGTCAAGTTTCCAAATAGAATTGTGACAATCCACACGAATGTTGGGATAAAAAGATATCACCAATAAATCCTGTGGATGGACTGATACCTTCAAAACAACCCTCAGAGAAAGCACCAACAGTAAAACAAATTATATACCTGTGTTGTACCATTAACCAACACAAACAGAGAAAGAATTAACAAACGCAAGACTCCACAAAAACTACCTGGCAAACCAGCATTCAATCTCTAAAATCAGCCCAATATGAACTCGTTATGAACTCATTTATGAACTTGTTATATTACAACTATTTGCAGTTTTCCACTTACCATGCAATTCCATTCTCCAGTTTATCAGATGAAATACATTCTAGAAAACAGACCAGAACAAGTGTTCTGAAGAGTACATAAAGCACTCCACTTATGCTCAGGAGAATAGCCAATTTTTCCTTAAAAAGTCCCACTTTCCCCACAAGCTTACAGACTTGCCACTGTTACTAGCATAAATAGGTAAGTAAACACAACATGTGTCAAGACAACATTTCTTTCTAAAGAGCCCTGCCAACACAACCTTCACTTCCTAAGGAAATCAATGTAAATAATGAGTTACCAATTAACAAGAAAGTTTCAAAAATAAAGCTTTATGCTTCAAAATTTTTGATCCAACTCCTTGAATATCAAGTCAGTATACCTTCCCAGCTCTTTTCTGACATTTCTACTGCAGTCTACCTCCTCAAGGCGGTTTGTGACAGCCTCTTTACCAACCACACACAGACAAGACGTGACATGCCTTTACAGAGGCTTCAGAACTGAATTTTTCAATGCTAAGAAACAGCTGCATGCAAGCTATAAAAAGAAGGGCAAAACCACACATGGGAATGAACTGAAGCAGAAGGAAACTGCCTCAAACAGCAACTGTTGCATTATGCAAGTTCATCATCACTGTTCTGGCTTTCTAGGATTTTTCCCCTGCACACATCGGATTTTGCCTATGTAATTCTTCATCACAGTCTCCACAGACATCTCCTGAAAGCACTGTTTTACAGCTGTATTATACTGAACTACTTCCATGGTCACCATGCCCATCTGCTTAATGCCCTCCTGCTTGGAGCACCTGTTAGACTGAGTACACTTGAGTTTCTCTGTTACAGCCACCTCTCCAGTGCTGGACCTACCAAGCACCTCTAACTATTTGCCTGTTGACTGTAGTTTTGCTTCGATCCACCACCCTCAGTCCTGATGGATGCCACAATGACAAATTTTAAAACACTGCTGCAAAATGATAAAGGAGAAAAAGACTGGATAACAGTCCAGCAATACCACTCGAGTCAGACATTTTCTAATTATTTCTAGTTTAGTATCTACAACTTGAATTCACCAAACACCAATCACAAAACACAGATATGTCTGTTTAACAGATCCATACCAAAAAGCAAGTAATTCATACTGAACAAATCAAACACTGAGCTTAATTCTGCTGGTAATTCAATACACTCTTATTTTTCACATGGAATATGGCTTTCCAACGTCACACATTGTGCACAAGGAGCCATGAAGAACAAAGTAGAAACAGTCCTGCAATATAACCAGTGTCTCTGGCTTTTGTAGCCTTACCAGTGTCTTGTTGGCTCAGTAAATGTTAGAGGAGGAGAAATAACACACACCAAAACCAGCCACAATTATTCACAAGAGGCCACCTCTGCTTTTGGGAGCACCACACAGCGGGTTAGCCACATGACTCCACCACCCCAGCTGCATATTCCACTTCTTGACTCATCTTACATTAATTCAGTAGAGGATATATATGGAAAAATGAAGACAACTGATGCCTTAACACGAACAACAGTAGCTTACTGCTACTGAATTGAGAAGTATACAATTGCAGGATCAATAATTTTCTCATTGGTAGGAGGCCCCACAGCAAACACAGCTACCTGAAGTCCTCATAGGTACCACTTCTGTCTCCAAATTAGACAGTATGACATGTAAATCAGATAACTTCAAAAAACACCTGCTACCTACTTCTCACAAATAAGAGTGGGAAATATACAAAATCCCAGGGTCACCTACAACCCATGTTAACACAATTCATTTTGTGCCCAAGTATGAGTCATGTGGAGAAAGAAGTGAAGGAAACACAGATCTGTGCTCTTACATAATTTCCAACGATATTTTACTGTTACACAGCAGTACTACTGCAGGTTTCAAGGGCAAATACACTTAGCTTAAGAAAGTTTCATAAAAAGTATTTTAAAAGACAGGAAAATATTGACAGCAAAAGGCTGTGCTGTGGCTATACCTATATAGTCCAGTAGGTCATAAGCACTTCCTATCAAAAAACAGCAAAGCACTTCCCAGAAAGTAACTGTCACAAAGCATGCTTTCAGAGAAAGAGCCACAGAGGTTGCCAGCTGCCTGCCATCAAGAGCATGCCAAGTAATACTCTCCTTAATACACTGATGACATTGTCCTGGTTTGTTACAGAAATGGACCTTGAGGAGAGGCTATTTTTAATTAAGCTGTAAAGTTATTACAACGCACTGGACTGAGACGATGTTTAAAAATTCATGTCAGCTTCTCTAGAAGAGGGTGATCAAGTACTCCTTTTATACAATTCCTTCTTGATGTCACTTGGAGAGGATGAGATTGAAGATCTCCCCTATATGTAAGCCAGGAGTCTCTGTGGCAGAACAACCTCAACATTTAGTCACAGAAGAAGTAATTATTAAGGACATGCAAGAGTTTCATCCGACTACTACCCAACTGGAAGTTTCACCTTTCCCTACAATATCAGTCTCTATCCAGGCTTCTCAAGTTTCATTTGTACTTACTAACAACTGGATTCAGCAGCTTGCATAGACAGAGCAAGCTTCTTCAGATCATCACTCCCACATTATATTGGCACAGTTGGATGCTTGCCAGCCACACCACCATCTGTGTTTGGTCACTCCAATGCATCAAAATGACTCTCAGGATTAAATCCTGAGCAACAAGACTTCTCCTGAGAAAAGTGGGAATCAGAAAGGTAGAGAAAACAAGACTTTGCCACTAATTCTGTTTGGCTAGAACATGAACTGAAGTGAGTCACAGAACAGGTGAGGCTGGGCCAGTCACCTTCCAACCTCCCTGCTCTGGTAGCTTCATCCTAGAGCACTACTGCACAGGA
>WBND01000826.1:167830-178637 GCA_013398595.1 Tychaedon coryphoeus
GAATTTCAGAAGGTTCCTCTCTGCCCATCTCTCCAGGCTGTTGAGGTCCTTCTGAAGGGCTGCACATTCCCCTGGGTATCAGCCACTCCTCCCAGCTTTGTGTTGTCAGTGAAATTGCTGAGGAGGCCTCTGCCCCTGCATCCAAGTCATCGACGGGTAAGTTAAACACATTTGGGCCCACTATTGGACCTTGGGAGACAGGACTAGGAGCAGGCCTCCAACTAGAGCCTGTGCCACCAATTACGATCCTCTGAGATAACAACAATGGCTAGTTTCTAGCAGTCCCACACAAGCAGCTTTAGATCCACTTAACTCCTCCAAATTAAGGAGAAAAATTTCTTGTTCATCTTAACATACATTTTAAGATGTAGCATGACTACAGAAGACAGCAACCATTAAGGGTTTGATCTGCACAGACAGTCCAAACATGGGAAAAACAGCCATGAGGTAGAATGCACTGGAAATGCAAGTCCAGATTGTCAACATCAAGCTGTACAGTGTGCCTGTCACCTAGGGATGGACAGAACATCGTAACAGGCTGCCCGCAGAGGTGACAGATGCCTCACACCTGGAAATACTCAAGGTCAGATTAGATGGGACTCAGAACAAACTGAAGATGCCCCTCCTCTTTGCAGGGCAGTTGGAGTACGTGACCTAAAGGTCCCTTCTAACCCAAACCATTCTATGATCTTTATTTTCCAGTGCCTTTAGAGGCCACTCACATTACTCCACTCAAAGGACAGCAGGTAGAGAAGAACGCGTAAGTATGAAGGTAAAGTTGAAGAACAATTTCATGCTCAGTCATGTTTTCCAACCCTCCATAACCCTCCAGGTAGTTACCTGGTTTTCATGACCACTATTTATCCTGCAGAAGACACTGGCATAAGCTGCTTAAACACATTTTCCACCACATTTCTTCCCCCCTCCAAGGTTAAGACAATTGTCTGTATCACATTTCAAGTTAAATAATTTTGAACCAGAGTACACACAGAAAAAGGGCAGTTAGCTATTATTAAGATACATGAACCAGAAGCAATACCTTAACTATTTGCAATCCTTGCCCTCTGCTATCACTTCCTTCCATGGTAAGGAGTTCCTTACCATATCTCCGCACCCCAGTCCTCCTGAGACCACTTAGTAAAATGTAACAATGTATAATAGAACAAAGGATAGCAAATAAGGTCCTGTTCACACAAACAAGTTGTGGTCACATATCAATTGGCAGAGACACACGCCTTTCACACATTACCAGTTCATAACTGGGTGCAGAAGTATGTGACAGAAGCATTATTGTCAAAAGTAGCTTTAGACCAAGTTTTTAGTTGCCATACAGAAGTTCCCATTGCATAAAAGCACATATACGTACCTAGTCCATTGCCTCCCCTCTTTAAGCTACCATTTAACTATACAATGCCACAGCCACTTCCAGAAATCCGGAAGCTAGAAATGCAGAAGTTACATGTGGATAAACAGGGATATTAAAGTCTAAAACACCATAAAATAAATCAGACTGATACGGGCAATGAACAGGCTTTCTTCAATCTTCACAGCCATTTGCTATCTCCTGACTCATTAGCCATATCTTCCCACTTTTCATCTCCTTTTAAGCAACATTTCCTCTCCTACTCTACCAGCTGTCTAACAAGCAAAGACAGATATTACCCTCACCAAGACACCCTGATCACAGGACACCATATAGCCTGTCTCTGAAAAGTCCAAACAAGGCCAAAACTCAGATGTGCTCTCCTAGAGGTGTGTCCAAAACACCCATTGCCATCTGAAACAATATTCTGAAAAAAAAAAACCAAAATAAAAATCAAAAAAACAAACCAAAGAAAAGGCAGCAAGCCTCACATTTAAACTGCTATACAAGCAACCACTTTGAATAGCTTCTACTTTACACAGATTGGGCCACTGTTGGCCAGTAACTTGCTTGTTATAGCTCACCTCTTATACAGAGAGACCATCACTAACATCTCAATAACTGTGCAATAAAAATCCCTTAAGGATTTTCAGAAAAGCCTTCTAACAGCAACTGCTCTCAAGTGGTTCATGCAAAGGTACATTTTAGCTCCCAGAGGGCTCTTAGGACTACTTTAAAATTTAAATATATGTACCTCTAGGCTGATCCTCACCAGGAAAACAAGTTCAGACAGATTACTATTTATTCTTTTAATAATTTAAATTAATAATAAATAATTATTTAATAATTAATAAATTATCCTCTCTCAAAAGAACAGTGCCATACAATCCCTAAGAATTAGTACACATTTGGGTCTACTACCATTAATGAAAGCTTGTTGAAAAAGTGCTGACTGATTATATGCTCTAAGTGTAAAGCAAACTCTTAAGGGCAGCATATAGTAGCTAACAGTTTTATGTGTCCAATTACTATCCCAAATGCCTAAAGACTGAAGGACTAGAAGAGTGTCAAAGCAGCGTTAGAACTGTTAAAACTGTACAAATGACTGAATTTCACTTTGAAATGCCCTTGTAAGAACAATCAGTAATTTTATACCGTGCTGGTGCTTCTGGTTCAATCACAGCTGAGCTTGTTTCTTTTTTCTGACAAGACTCAAACTCTGCCATGCCTGAGTTCTAAGTCCAGCAAATGCATTTTGCTTTGTCAGCAAAAGTGGTAGTCGGATGAGTCACTTAGGTCAGTATGAACTTCAAGTCATGCCCAGCCTCACCCCCCACCCACAGCAACATCAGCCATGTGGGGAGGCCTTTATTCTGCAAGGGTTGAAAACCCTCCAAGGAAAACAGCACTATCCATCTCTGTGAACACCAGGCCCACTGCCCATCAGTTCTTGTGGGAAGAAAAGCTTCCCCCAACCCCATCTCCACAGCCCAACTCAGCACACTGCCCACCAGGGCTCAGGGCTTTCTGCCCCTAATCCTGCTGGCATCACTGCCAGGTCTGCTGAGTTTTCAAACAGCATTAAAAGTTACATCAAGCACACCTTAGACAGATCAGGAGGCTGATTAGCTTTACAAATTCATAAATTTTTTGATAACAAGCAAAATCTGGGCACCACTCAAACTATTCATATTGCATTCAGATAAAAAAGGTACCTTCATCTCTCATACTTTTCATGTTTCATGAAACTGAGGCTCTTAATCCTACTTATTAATCAAGCTGTACAATTTCCATATTTTTCTAAGGAGGCTTAACTCTTCAGTCTATACACGTAACAAATGGCAAACATGTACCGCTAACATTCAAGTGTTCGAAGCTGCCCAAGCATATCATGCTGTTCCTGAGCATACCATTTCAAATCCTTCTGTGTAGGTCCATGTGAAATCCTGCCTGCATGTACTGCATTTGATAGCAGTTTACTCACAGTTATCCTAATTTGGACTGAACATATGAATAACCACATGTCTACAGCACTTCCTAATAGCCTGACAATCAGATTTTTTGATATGTATGCAGATAAAAACACAGCCATTTTAAGCCAAGCAAGTCATTAAAAGATACATAAATCAAATTGTAAAAGGACAAGTCAACCCAATTCATAAAACAGGAGGAGGAGGAAGACAGCTACAGTAGATGGTCATTAATTTTCTGTATTTTAGTAACTAAGTAAGTAGTACCAGCAGCCACAAAAATTAGGTCCCTGATCTTGGACAATCAGTGCACACAGACTACTCAGGATTGATATGCAGAAATGTAAGCTAAATCTGATACTGCACAGTTAATTTAAGTTTAAAAAACAAGAAACTTCTCCTACAAAAACTACCAACTCATTTTTTGTTCTCATGCATTGCTTCAAGCAGGAAACTTCATGCATTCAATCATTCTATGCAATTAACTCTAAAGACAGGCAATTTGACTTTGCATTTCTTCAGAAGCAGTGACATTCCTTGTTTCAGAACAACTAAAATGTTTCTAAACAATTAATCCTTACTCACCCGCTTACACAATACGCCATAATTATAAAGATCAAAAAAACTATATCCACAAAAGAAAAACAGGTTTTATTTTTGCCACAGCCAAAATCTGCAAGATCTACTCCTTTTGTAACAGCTAGTTCTACACTTGTAACACTACCAAACCTGCACAGAAAATCCCTGTAGATTCACAGAGTGGTCTGGGTTGGAAGTAATCTTCAAATCATCTAGTTCTAACACCTGTGCCATCAGCAGTGGAATATTCACTAGACTAAGCTGTTCAAAGCTTTTCATCTGTGTTACACCATTCAATGTAGAAAGTCCCTATCTCAAACATCTGAGTTGCACATGAAACCTTCCACAGAAAAAAAAAGAAAATCTACAGCCGAGTTATCACTTCAGCAGAGATTCGTGATCACCAGAGGTATGTCCAAAAAAAGAATAAAAAAAAAAGCACTGATCTCCATCACAATGGCTATTTTATATTGTTCAGTTGCACAGGTTCAGAGGAATTTCACTACATGAACCACTTTTCTTGTAAAAATAGCCTTTAGCAAAAGACAAGCGTGACTCCATTTGATTTTCTCCAGTTTGCTCAACTGTTACAGAAAAAATTCAGCTACTCAGTTGGTTAATGAGGCTGTAATTCTCATCTTGCCTACCAACATCTCAACCCTGGATGCAGTCCAAGGCAAGTGCTACTGCTATGCCAAGTTTCACAGTTTAACTATCTGAATGCAAAAGCAGCTTCTACTGTCTTCTTCACTTTATGCAATTCACCCTTGTCAGCAGTTTTCCAGTTCCCTTCAGAATGGGTGCTCTGGCCAGATTAGCAATAGCAGTTTTAGGTCAGGACCTCACTTTGGGCTTGTAGCTCAAGGTACAAGCACATAAAAATTAAAAAGTCAAACTCATTAATATACTAATTTCTTCTCTACTGCATACATGCAATACAGGCAGAGTCTTCTACAAACAGCATATGGTGTTTTAGAGTTATTACTTTAGTTGTCCCTCTTTTGGAAACAGAAAGCAGCTTCTAATTGCTTATTTGGGTAGAAATGAACCACACCAGGATGTCTGATGAGATTTCTACATGTGTTACTAGAGGGAAAAATAATACCCTTAATTACAATTATAGCAGGATAGCAGGGACTAGGATTTTAAGATTTAAATTTTAAAGATTTAAAAGCCCTTCTTAAGACAACTGTGATACACAGCCAGTAAATGTTCACCTCTAGTCGTGCTTGCTGGATCAAGACTGGAGATGAACAGCAGATACAGAAAATTTAAATAGATCCCAAGATCTTGCTCTGCCCTTTAAACTGGGCTAGGTTAATGCATATGAAATTTAATGCTAATAGATAAATAAAAATAGAGGTCACAGCATTAATTTTCCAGCATTTCAAGAGGACAAACAAAATCGATAGCACTGAAACAAAGACTTTATTACAAAAGTAAAATGGAAATAAATAAAGCATGCATGTTACCATTACTGCAATATATTGCCCATTTCAGTGCAATGGCTATGTACGCATATGCTCAAAGCAACTTCAGAAACCTAAATACCCCATTAACAATCTTTTCCTCTGCCTACACAGATGGCCACAATACCTATTCTCTCCTGCATCCATCTTTTTTTCTATTAAAGGGAAACACATTTTACTAGACCAGAGATCCATGGCAACACCTTCTCCTCCTCCTCACCACTTTGCACACACGTCTCACAAGGTCACCAGGAGCAGTGGTGCACAGAGCCTTAACTACTTCTGTAGGTAAACAAGTATATTTTCGCCCCACTGATCCCACAAGCTATCAAAAACTCTCTTGCCATTCAGCCCACCTTTCTCCCATGAAGCTGCTCAAGTCCAGGAATAGTTGCTCCCACAGCATGCAAGGGATAAGACCATAACATCAAGAATGCCTTCAGAAAATAAGTCAATCAGAAGTAAGATCTGGACAAGTTCTCTGCTTTGGTACCAAAACTAAAAATCACATGCCACAAACACAAAACTAGAAGTGGCAAGCTTACAAGGCCAAGTTTGAATAGCAGGCTGACAAACTCTTGATCTTTTTCTAATGTTTAGATATTAATTCATATATTTTGATATCCACCACACCAAGTCTACATCAGGGAACCACATCTTGAAGGCATTTTATAGTTACATTATTAAGAACACACACTACCATGACATGCTTAGCCAATTTTCTTTACATTAAGGTATGTTAACAGAAACCTTTCCATAACATAACATAGGAACAGCCTCTTGGACACCAAGGCTGACTGCCAAATCCTAGAATACGGAGAGACAGGTCTAAGCTCAGGATTCTCAAAAGCACATTTTTGTGTAGAAAAACTCAGGTACCATAAATGCTCATTTAGAAATTAGAGACAAAGCCAGCCCAAGAAGCCCATTTCAAATGTTTATGTCCCGAGACATGCAGGTACAGCCTAAGTATCTGCAAAAACCACTGAAATCTCTACCTCATCATACTAATGCACCTAGCTGAAAATGGCATAGATTATCCAAAATGCCTTCTGACCTGACTCCTCCTCTACCCTCCTCCAGGTAATACTGCATAAATTTTCATCAATATAAATAATAAACAACAATTAAAAAAACCCCACACACATAGTGGAAAGATGACTCCAACCATCCCTTCTAATACATAATCCTACTTCTTAAAAAGTATGTAATATCAGTATTGCAAAATACAATCAGCAGGGACACTACTGGTAGAGAAGTTTAATATACATTACCTTCCACAGCTGAATCTCCTCCTTTCAACCCTTATAAGAGGAATTGACTAAGGCATTTTCCTATATATACTTATTTGAATTTCCAAGAAAAATTCTGTTCATCCATACTGTAAAACAAATCCTACCAACTTCCTTTCTGACACCAAGATTTAAGGTACAGAAGAACATCACTACTCCAGTGATCATTCAATGGCCATTTCATTCCATACAAATACATTCAGCTAAATCTGAGTAAGGACTTAGCTAAACAAACTCATCCAGAGCAGTCTGAGAGCAAATGCAGCTGGCACAGACCTACAGAAAGGCTGCTCAACACATCAACTGAATATTCCAGGACACCTTGAGTACTCTTTTCCACCTCTGTGTAGATTGTCTTACGATGTATTTAAATATTAGTGTTCCCTCTTTTGCCAGTACATAGGTAGTAAGTATTCACAAGACTACACATGCACACTTTTTACAGTATGTTATGGTGATTCAGTTACTGTCCACTGTATAATGCTTTCTTTCTACCTATACTCTGCACTCACCTGAAGAGGTAAGTAAAGTGTCTTACGTCCTTAACACGATTTTAAGTGTTCACCACCTCAGTACTTTCCAGTTTCTGCACAATTTGGGCAGCTGCTGTGGGTTTACAGGGATATACCTGGTTTTATGCTAACTGCAGCAAACCAAGCTGCTCATTCTTGCAACATCTTACAGCTTTATCAAGTCTAAGAATCTCTGCAGTTTCTCATCAGTAGCTGGACTATTTAAGCAATATCACAACTGCATGCGGGAAAGAAGAATCAGAATCACCAATATTTTATGTGAAGTTCAAGACTAACTAAAATTCTTCTCATTCTAATCCTCAGCTGGCATGCTCACTACCAGCACATTTAAACACCTAGCTCTCATCCCAACTTTCATCAAGAAACCATAGCTTTTTTCAAACCCTCGTTACACTGTGGGGCTTACTATGACTACCAAAACAAATTAAAACCCTTGTTGCATAAGTAAAGGAGTACCACAAGGCTCAGAGAGAATAGAAAACAGGGTGACAGTAGTCTAATCTCCATCTGGAAAACTTCAGCTTGTTCCCAATTCACAATTTTCAAACATATGAAAGTAAGATCTTCCCATTACAACTTCCCACATTATGTAATTACTGCTCTTAAAACTCTACAGATTTTGCCAGCCAAGTCAAATTCAGACTGTGAGCTACTTCAAAAACTTAACATGGCATTAGAATTTTTAAATAAGTCTCTGAGGATACTTAAGATTTCTGCCATGAGCTGTTTCTGTTTTGCTTGGTTTTAAAGCTGAAAACCTGCAGTCCATATAAAAACACTGACTACTAAAGCCAAGTGTTTCACTGAGGTCATCTTTCCAAGATGTACTTGCTGCAGAGCTGAATGTCACAAAGTCCACGTGAAATATATGCTCTTCCAAACACAATGAAGACCAACAACTAGCAATTACATCTCTTACCACAGATTCTGTCAGATTTAGCACTGTATTCAGTTGTTCCGTAAGCATCAGATGCAAGGAGACCCGACAAATAAAAAACAATTTTTACTGAGCAAAAGCAGCTAGCTAAGTCTTGGCAGTTTATCGGAGCTTCACTGGGAATCAGGAAGCTTATTTAAGCTACTTAGCCACCAGAGACTCGGCATGACTTTCAGAATTTCAACATGGATTAGGCAACAAAACATCCTGATCTGGCCCACCAGCTGCAGTAGCTAAAACTTACAAATTGTCTTATGCCAGCTTCAACAGAACTAATCCTTCTGAGTGCATCAAATTAGGTAGATTTTACACAGGCAAGATCAAAAAAACATGTAGCAGCTTCTTTCAGAAATGGAACTACAGATGTCAAAACCCAGCACACCATCAGCTAATCCTGCTGGACAGTGTCGTGATTTTTCAATTGATTTGGAGACTGTCAGAAAAAGATCTCTGTGCCCTTAAGCAACATTCTCTTACACTTTTCAAATACTAGCAACAGCTGGTAACACTCACTGTCCTCTACAGACACTAGCATCTATTAGAAAATAATTTCAGCAGAAGTGAAGATGGCATTAAACCAATATTAAAATGTATATTCATCACAAATTGTTTATCCATTAGCTCACAATCAATTTTATTGCTACGAAGAACAGTATTGGCCACAAATATAATCAAAAGTTATGTTGTAAGACAAAGAGTTCTACCTATAAAGCAGCATTTCTGCATCACTGTTACTAGACAGAAGCTTGTGCTTGCATCCTTGCACTATTTTTAACTGCAAAGTCTACATTTGCAGGGGCACTGACTTATTTTAAGATGCATGAGAAAGCTGAACTATTCCTTGGGCTTTTAGAACACTAAATCATGTCACCTATTTCCTACCTAGTCCCCACCTAAAGCAAGTTAAGCTTTGTCTCTCAAAAATTCTATCTTAGTATTACAAGAACTTTAATAGAATTCAGCTTGGGCCTTCACTGTAGTTTGAATATTGTCATCTAGAAACATGGGACATACTCTGCAGGCTTTTTTGTCTTGGTTTTGCTTTCTGCTTTCTTTTTTGTTTATTTTTTTACGCAGATCACCTAGCTCAGCCTTAAATGTGCTAGTTCACAGTTGTTGAAAATGCAGCAAGTAAATCTTTCCCTTCCATTAAAAAAAAAATCATTTAAAAGGAATGCAGGAAGAAGAATAAAAATCAATGGCACATTAATATGGTAAAGTCACAATAAATTTACTTGCAGAGATATTACACTAGCATGATTGCCCTAATAATAGGAAGATATTTATGTAAATATGAACATATTTAAGACATATCCCTTGCAAGGACTAAAGCAATTAAAAATCTCCACTGCATATGGAAAAGATCAACCACTCCACCAGAATAAAGACACATAAAATAAATATATCTAGTGCTGAAGCACAAATATCAGTGTGGGTACATCCAAAAGACATTTGAAAGGCCATTAAAGATGTGCTTGGTGAGATCTGAAGACATCCGATAAAATTCCTTAGCAGTTTCAAGGTTATTATTATGTGTCTGTAGTTACAAATGCTCAATAACATATCATGGTAAAACCTTCTAATAGCCACGTTTCTCTCCAATTAAGCAATATTATGTTGTACAGAGTGTATATAGAATTGCCAATCTTATATTTGCAAACAAAATTATTTCTGTATAATCGCTATAAATGAGATGCAAAGTCCACTGCTAGAGCCATCATCCCTAATATAACATTTCTGAAAGGTCAGAGAAAAGAGATGAAAAAAACCCGAATGTAACTTCAGGGCTCAGAATTCATGGAAGTCGAAAAGGAAAACTGGAGCTGTAACACCATTGTGCTTACTCAACCCCACATAGTGGAACACCTTTTGGGCTCCCTCAGTTTGATTTAAAACTGGCCATCAAAGCAAAGTCAAAGTCAAATGGCATAGAGTTCTTCAGCAGAAAAAATCGGGAAACTATTACTTTTCATGAAAATACACACATCCTGAAATACTCAAGTCATACTCAAGGTGTTACAACTCTTTCCAGTATCGCCTGTAAGAACACAAGACACTGAAGTCCTACACAGCTACTAAACTTTATCAACCGAGGCTGTCTTCAAAACTTAAAAAATATGGCAACAACTTCTAGTCTCAGAGATTTCAATTAAACAAACTTCAATCAAAGGCTCTTTTATAAACAGAAATCTTGTGCGTTTTGTGTGGTTTCTGCATTTTTTTTTCAATAACTACCAATTTTCCAGTTATAACAAGGAACACCTGAACTTAAACAGACGCTGCCGAGAGGTAACGAGGTGAAAGGGGTAACGAGCTGCCTGGCTGCTCCAAGAGTTCTCACTATCAGCGTTATGCAGCTGCAGCAAAATTAACTCCCTCTCCACGCACTCAAGGCAAAGATGGGAATTTTCCTTTTCCGCGGCAGGTCAGTCTGAAAAGGCAGGCAATGCACCTAACCTCGGCAATGCTCCGTGAAAGAAGCAGGGATGACGGGGCGACGACCCCTCAGCCTCACCAAGCTCGGACGCGCCACGTCGGTGCAACACTCGGCTCCTCAACGCGACGGAACCCCCGAAATAAAACCAAGCGTTTGAGCCGTGCACCCTCCCACCGCCATCCCCCCACCCCCGGCTGACCTTTCCAGCGCGGGAACTCCCCAGCCCA
>WBND01000826.1:184626-203089 GCA_013398595.1 Tychaedon coryphoeus
GCACTTCCCTCCTCCCCCCACCCCCTGCAAAACAAATTTTAAAATGGTGTGAATGCACACCTGTTTTTAGAGCTAAAGAAACTCTGTTTAAAGTGGATTCCAAAATGCAAAATGTATGCTGTTGGAAATCAGAATAGTGTCTTTCTGAGCTTTCAGGAAATTAAAGGACTCTGCTCTCAGCAGCTTCATTGTCAGGTCTAATATTCAGGACTCCTGATTCTGTCTTCTCCCCACAACACTCCCCTCCCAAAAGGAACAATCTTCCAGTTATAATTAGTGACCAGCTTTTAGAGAAAAAATCCAAACTTTATGCATTTTCTTTCGAGGCTTAATATCTCTACCAATAACGTACTCACATCTGTCACGTTTGTCAAAACACAGTGCTAAAGTGAAATTAGGCAGAAAATAGTTTTAGCAAGTTGCCCTGTCATCGGCCTTTCTCATCTCTGATGTGTATTCAGAGGCCCTTGATTCCAGCTATGGCAGAAGAAAGCAAGCTAAATTTTCCGTTCTCCCAAGAAAAACATGCTTTCCTGTGAAGTTTCCCTTTGCTTACGTAATATGTCTGAAAGAAGTCTTTATGATTAGCGGTAGCTGGCTGTCTGGACATAGCCTTTAGCTAAAACGTGTGCGGGTTATTAAACAGACGTTGGACATGGAAGGCTGTAGCAGGGAGGAAGGGCTCTGGCTGTTGTTCAGGCATGCTGAACCCTGTTGAATCCTCTGGTCAGGGAATGGCAGTAAAAGCAGCAAATTGCGCTGGAAGAAAAAGGCTTGCCAGCTAGCACAGAGATGATTTTTTTTTTGTTTTTTAATTGTTTTTTTCTTTTCTGTTAGTGAAAGCGAAAAACTGAGCAAGCAAGCAAGGGAAGAAGCGGGGCTGCTGCCCACGGGAGGGGCCGGCACGGAGCGAACGGCGCGGGCGGCGGCTCAGCACCACGGACAGCGCCCGGCCCGGCTCCCGGGAACCGGAGCGGCCCCTCCCGCCCTCCGAAAGCACCTCCACACTCCGCCCGATACCCGCGTGGGCTCGGCACTCCCTCTCGAGCACTCCGGACAGATGGCTCGGGGTGCTCGGATGCCGTCAGATGGATGGGTGCGTGTGTTGTGCCTGTGTGTTACTGAACCCGGGACTCTACAGGCTCTTTTCCCAGCGGTAACTTAGGTTTGCTCCCATTACTTTGACAAACAAACGGTGACAGGCATGAGGGTTTCACACCAAGTCTTGAGACGCACACCTCCTGAGACAACACATACTTGCATGGCCTTCAGTCTGGGTGCGGGGTTGTTTTGCCTACTTCTTCTCCGAACAGAAGACACAGACATTGTACAAAACTACAGTAGTATGAACACTGCAACTGAGACTACTATATAATTTTCTATTCTATTACACAGAAATGACTGAATGTTACTACAAACTATCGTCAAAGAGAGGTTAACATTTAAGTGGGAAAAGGAAAGGAGGGTGTTCCACTTTTTCCCCCCCCCCTCAGTTGAGACTAAAAAGGTATCTCCACAAAAGACAGCCATAACTCCTCAGATTCTCTACAGACAACTGTGGAATCTTCAATTGGGAAAAAATACCTGAAAGAAGTTGTCTATTTATCTGAACTATTATATATTTACTTGTTTCCTACTGTGACCAGGAAAAGGTAGATTGCTGCTGCACCACAGCTGAGGTACTTTCTTTTATTGAGGATTTGTATTTCCAGCGGTGTGAAATGCACATCTAATTGTAAAATAAGACTGTGTCACTTGCCAGTCAGTTGCTGCCATCAACCTCTTTTGTGCATGGATCAAATTACTGCACAACAGAGAAAGTGACAGCATCAGGGCACAGTGACAAAGCTGTAGCTTGCACAGAAAGAAGACCGAGGCCCAAAGAGACACTGCAGCTACAGAAACAGCTGTCTTATCAGCACACTGCAGAGATAGAGATGGCTCAAGAGGTCCTCAACAGATAATGACTTGAATAGCTTTGCAATGCGCCAAAATTCATGCTTGATAAGACCAGCCCAGTGTAAAGAGCAGCAGAGATCGAGATCTATTCTATTTTATCTGTGCTGTAAATTAAGAAATTGAAATTCAGGTGGCACAGCAGCCAGCATGTTGCTGATAATCCAGTGAAGTAAATTGTCATTAGGATCTTTTCGGCAAAGAGAAACACTCTTACTTGATGCTGCTTTAATAAAAATACCTTTAAAAAATCCCCATCCCGAACTGCTGTCCCAACAGTACCAAACTGGGGTGGGGGTTCCTTGTCTATTTTACTGTTGTGACGTATCTCTGAGTCCCAGAACAAACCATCCATTTGGCTGTCAAGTTCTTTACAAAGGACAAAACACTTCCACTTTGAAACTGCAGCAGCTTATTTCCAATGCCCCATTTCCTCTGCGGGAGAAGGAGCTGCACTGTGATTTTTAATACACAACAGTCAAGCTCACATGAAAGCACACAAGCTCAATTCTGTAGCGGACAATACAAGCATGTGTTTGTGAGCACAGCTAAGCAAAAATTAATTACTGCTGCAAAAAGAATCTGCAATGACCTTTGGAATTATTCACTTGAAAAACAATGAGCCACGGTACATAAACTACTATATTCTATAGGAGAAAAAGAATTCTCTTTCAATCTGTGTTTTTAATTTGATTAACAGCATCAGATTAAAATATTATAGCTCCACCTTTTTCCAGCAGAAATACTCTAAACAGAGTACGGCTTACCTTTGATCTCTATTTTTCTAAATAGCTTTGTAGAAAATGCAATTTAAAAGAATATAATCGGAGCATATAACCTAAAGTCACAGAGCATTATTTTCTAAATAAGAGTTTGCTACATGCACTTAATTCCTTGAGATTGGTTCTTGAAGAGCCAGAGTAACTTTATAGGCTTGTATGCCATTAAGTTGTCTAATTTTGGCCACTAAGGCTACCTTTTCATCTTATTTGAATAATAAATTAAGACAAGATTAACTATTTCTTAATGAAAGACAAGGCACTTAAGCCAAGAGAAACATGAACAGAAGCCTAAAGATTTACCACTCAGACTTGTTAAATGGAGGGCAGAGAGGCGAGACTACTTTTATCCTCTGATAATCTAACCACATATATTTGGCCTTAGCCTGTCACTATATCTGATAGCAGGAGCTAGCAAGAAAAAAGCCACAAGGACCCAGAAGATGAGTAATTTATTTAATATATTAAGACAGTAAGCTTTCTCAGAGCCAAGAGGAAAGGCACAATCAGGGGAGAAGCGAAGCATGTTTGGCACACTCGCTTTATGTTAGCTACACCTTTTTGCTTGTCCCTGAGATCTGGGGGCTTTTCTAATGATGTGGCAGAGAGCAAAACCAGAGTGTGATGTGAGAAAGCATAAGGCACATGTGGATAAGGTCAAACCTGTTCAGCAACTTAGATTCACTGCGCAGTTTCAGCACACACAAATTACTGCCAAGAGGCTGCCCCTGAATCAGAAAAAAAGAACTTGGTTTCTGAGATGCATTTCAGAGTTAACAAGAAGGCAGGTCGCTTTGATAAAATTCACAAGCCAGAGAACTCTACCATTACAATCTGCCCTTGCACCTTCTAATTTGTGCGGAATACGTAAACAGAACCTGAAGTGATTGATATCCTTGCCAGCAAAACACTGTGTAAATGTGAGGAGAAATAACCTTGTGTAAAAGAGACAATGCAAAGCAAGAATGCAATCAATATTTTTAATGCTGCTTTTTATCCCAAAATAACAAGTTCTTTTTAAGTTCTCCAGTGAATCATTCCAAATACTGTCAATTCAGTTAGATTAAACTTCCACCATAACAATAAGTTTCTCCAAGAAAAAGATGTATGGTTTTAAAGTAATTGTAATGAGCATATCCTCTCATGGTATTAAAGCTACAAGAATATTGACTTAAAAGATGGATTTTAATTTTTTTCAAGAGCCTGTGTCTGTTTTCATTTGTTGAGGTGGAAAGCATGTATTACTCAAAAATAGCTTTTTTAGTATGCCAGCATTTTTCCTGCTGACAGCACAATGAAGCAATATAGTAGCTGTTACTACCATTATTTTACTGAAAAAGTCCTTGTAAATTCCAAAGTGTTTGTATAATATGTAATTACATCATTTTCAGATAATCAGACCACATAAGTAAGACAGAATTTTTTCAACCTTGTAAAGAAAGTACTTAAATATATTCCAAATAATTTTAAGTATCAACTTAAAGTTTTTGTTTCATTCAAGATAATATAACTACTGACAATAGCTGACAATAATGATTCAGCAAAGTGCACATTGTGTTCTGCACTAACATATGAGGGCAGGATTTCAGAAAGCATATGAAACTAGTTTATCTCCCTCCTCCTACAAATAAAGTTCATCTTTTTACAACACACACCTCCTATGACTGCTCAAACATGGCGAGTGAAAAACTGTCCATGTGCTCTTGAGAAGTGATAATAAAAATGCTTTTTTTCACAGTAATATGTTATAGGCAATTAACTCTTTTTTAGTTGTACTCCATGCTTGCCACATAAGTTTACACAGCTCTTCAAACTTTTCCTTTACATTTATATGTTGCATGTTACAATGTTTTTATAAAGAGGCTTAATAGTCAAAATATGTAGAATTAGCCAATTATTTCTTGCAATTACTAGATATGAAAACCAAATCTCACTTCCAAAAAGGTCTTCCCTTGTGTTACTTACATCATCAAGATTGTTTTTTGAACTATCAAGCTTAAAAGTATCTTAATAACTACTTTTTAGGCTTTTTTATGTCAGAATTACTCACTTGTGAAGAACACAATGGTCTTTCACTGATGGTGGCCTAGTTTTCTTATATTTAAATGCTGGAGGTTTTGTTTCTTCTGCCTATGCAGCTCAGTTTTTGCATCAGAAGTACTATGCATAGCTCTGTACTACTTTGATTCTGCTGGAGATAAGTCATCAGCAAATCCAAATCATAAATGATCATGTAGCTGTAAATACCTAAAAAGTTATCCAAACTAATAGGAAGATACTGCACTGTCTTATGACATAGTGGAACAAAATATATAACAAAATTACAGCAAATTATTCTGATGATGTCATGCACATCCGCTCTGAAAATTCTTCTGTGCATTTGATCTTTAGGTAATAAATATATACCCTGCAGAACAGGTATAAAGATGCTATTTATTTTTATTAGTAGTAGTATTTTAGCAGAGATTCAGGAAAAGGAGAGTCTTATTTCTGCTCCTTAGTTCAAATGAAGCCCCCCAAATTAAGGCACTAAGAAATATAGATTTTTGAGTAACAAAATTTTGGGCAAATCCTATTTTCTTCTACAATCAGCATGTCACATAAGGCAGAGAAGTAGAATACATTGATTTTAAAATGTTTGTTGCCAACTTGCATTGCATTCTCATGGCATAAAAATGAAGCATGGTGTTAGATTACTGTAAAAAGGGTATACAAAAATATATCTAGAGAGTACTTAGAGATAGTACCAAATGAAGGGCTCTATAACATAAGGACTTACTGGAGTATAACTTTTAGGGTCAAGATAGCATTTCTGTCCATTTTTTAGAAGATGAAACAGAGTGAATTAAAACTGTGGACTTCTGCAAGCAGAATGGTAATAAGCATTTGTTTAAGTGCAGAACACAAAATGATCTTTTCAGAACAAGGAGACTTACCAGCAAGATAAACCTCAATAACAATAAGTGACAAGTGACTGTGATTCTTGGAAAAGTAAGATCATAATCAAATGTGCAAATAAAAAACCCGCAGTCCTGAGCTTAGGGTTGTAGGATACTCTAGGAGTTATGGATATACATTGTTGCAAGGAAGAGAGACTTCACTCTGAGATGTAAAAACAAGAGCATGATTTAAAAAGAAATACATTAGTATATTTCGTATTTGACATTGATGAGCTGAAAATAGAACATTGCATCCAGTCTTTCCTCATTTTACGAAAAACTGGAGAATGCCTATAAAAAGGTATTTAAAAGCAAAGATTTTAGAAAACTTGAATAAAATTTGAGAGAAAAGTAGTTTAGAAACAGAAACTTTGACAATGAATACAGGAAAATATAGTAATTATGTCAAGACAGACATGACTGGCACCATCATCAATCCTTCATTAAAAACTTTCTCGTGCCGTCTCTCAGGCAGCTCCACACAGCTCTGACTCCCTCTCTCCTCTCTGTGCGTTTCCTTCATCCTTCTGCACGACTGGCTAAACCCAAACCTATCCCTTACACAGCCACCTTACCCTGCCTGTCCCTCACACAACACTTTACCTCGCCCCTCACACAACCACAGGTCCCCTCCTCCTCACAGCACAGCCAGCAAACTCCACCTAAGACTGCAGCACACTAGAACTCCAACTGGTGGCCAGCTAACCCACACTTTTTTAATGTCCTCACTGGACAGGCACAGCTGTTTCCACCCCTCGGCAATCAGTACAGCTGTAATTCATTGGCAAAGACTGCCTTCTGCATTATCCTTATAAACTATTCTCCTACAGGAAAATGCTTTCAGAAATAACCCCTGTTGGCAGATCATTATAACGCATTACTCATGAGCAAGTTATAAAAAAAGAACATGGCTAAATTTACAACACATGAAATCTAGTTTAGAAACTGGAAAATATTCCTTAAGAATAGTAAAGTAGTGGATCACATTACTTAACCAAGTTGCTGAGGTTCAAAGTTAGATATAAAATTTCTTTTGTCTCAGAGAATAAGATTTTTGTATCATTCTCCACCACCAAAATTACTGCATTTCTAAATAGTGTTTTTCCTTTTTGTCTTTTAAAATCAGTTGAATGTCTGATTTTAACCAAAATAACATAAAACATCCAAAACATTAAAAAAAACCCACATAAAAGCACCCCAAAAAAACTCCAAAACCACACCAAGACAGATGTCATAGGCTAAAAAAACCTGTGAAGTACTAGACAAGCTCTCTAAACATTTTTCTCCTCCTGTCAGTAAACACTGAAA
Organism: Tychaedon coryphoeus; assembly: GCA_013398595.1. Lineage (NCBI taxonomy): Eukaryota > Metazoa > Chordata > Aves > Passeriformes > Muscicapidae > Tychaedon > Tychaedon coryphoeus. The sequence continues at coordinate 191,609 of WBND01000826.1, forward strand.
CCAAGGAAATACAAGTCTGATGAGCAAAGCTATTTGCATTCTAGATTTTTTTCAGGGACTGATTGTTGGTTTGGTTTTGGTTTTGATCTTCCAGACCTCTAACTTCAAAATGCCTTTCAGCATTCGGCAGTTGATTTTCTATTTGCTTTTATTTGGTCCACGTGAGACAAGGGAATCCAGAATTAAGCCAGCTACAATCTGCATTCTGAAAAGTCACACATCCTTTCATAATTCCCACTTGGATACTTAAAATGGTGAAATATTAACTTACTGATGATAACTTTGGGCAACAAAAAACCTGCATCAGGCACATAAATACATCCACCCACCAAATTGGTCCTGAACAAGGGCAAAATTCTACACTTTAGGCATCTTTATCAGACATGATCAACAATGCTAAAGAGTCATCTGTATACTGCAGAACATGGAACTGCAACGAAAAATCTGATTTTTATGTTCAAATAGCAAAATACTAAAACATATGTGATTAAGGACCAGGATTAAATTTTCATGGTCTAGAAACAGTTCCTAATGATGGGAACTGGTTTTAAACAGTATTTTCATGATAGCATGATTCTCAAAATCTTTCCCCTATTATGTCTATGTTATTTTCTTCATCCTTCTCCCATCCAGGAAATGGGAGATACATCATGAGACTAAAAGCTTATTTAAATCATGTGATATTTATCACAAAACTGAAAATATTAATGTCATGAGTCAAGAAGATGTAAAGTCTCTCTTTTGCTACTCAAATTTGGTTTGCAGACTTAAGACTTGCCTGCCTCCTTCAATTCACCTTTAACTACATGGAACTTAACTTCTTTTTCCTGTTTTTCTTTTGTTTTTTTGGGGTTTTTTGTTTTGGTTGGTTGGTTGGTTTTCTTTATGTGGTTACACAAAATTAGTATCATAGGATGACTGGATATTACTTTTTGATTATGAAAACCTACTGTTCTTCCCAAAGATATGAGATCAACATTTCCAATGTGCATGAAAGAGGATGCAAGCAACAAATGCAATTAAGCCACAATTATTAAAAATTCTGTAAAAAGACTTACTTAGCCTTTCCATCCACAGCCTTTTTCCTCTTTTCCCCTGCATGGCAAATCTTGAAACTGACAAAATTTATACCAAGTGTATTTATTCTACCAACCACATAATCAGTGCTCCAAGCTGCTACACTAATACAAAAGGTAAATATCAAGTTACACCCCAATTATTTTAATAATTTTTGGCTATAGTTCCTCCTTAATCCTTGCAAAACATCATTGTAACTGTCAATAGGCATTCAGAGCCAGAGTAAAATAACTGAATTGTGAAACTTACAGCCATCTTCTCACTTTCTAACAGTCAGATATGTGGCATTTATTTGCCTTCAAATAGGATCTTACTAGTTCTCCGAGTCTTTGTTTTATGTATTCAGATCACCTGTGTTTCTTTAGCATGCTCAAACAGGCTAATATATTTTTTGTACTTTTTCTACTTTGAGTGGTCCTAAAAGCCTATTATGCTGTAGCTATGCGAATGAGCATCGTGGGCCACACAGATAGACTGTGCCATGTGATGTTGACACAGTCACTTATTCTGCAGTCTTTTCTGCTTGGAATAACTGCATTTTTCGTGGAAGACTGAGACAGAGGGATCAACTGTTTATTGCTTGTACCTGTGAAGAATCACCATAGCTTCTTTATACAGCATGTGTTAAGATATATGGTGTGTAGATATCTTAAGAAAATCAGTATTTCACTGCATACTTTGGGTGAAGATGGTTTACTAAAGCATAGCCCATTTCCACAACATGAGGTAAAAGGGCTAGTAAAGTCATAAGCATAAAAAAGTTCCTCGTTAGAGCCCGTCCTACAGCACCGCCAGCTTGCCATAAATTGGTGCTAAGTTGTAGCAGTGCTGCATTCTGCCTGGAAGGTGTCGGCAGAAAGCAAGTGACAGTAGTGTGAGGTCACACAATTTCATCTCTACTGAAGTATTAAAAAATCAGAAAATTTGTTAAGAAAGTATTTTAGGGTATACTTATTTGAATTGGGAAAGACTGCCTTTTTAATACACGAGAAAGGAAGAAACAGACTCTGGACATATAAGGAGACACATAGCAAATTAAAAAAAAAAGAACTATTACCCTAGTTAAGCTTGGGAGAGGAGGTGGAAAAGCACCAAATTAATTCCAAACAGATCCTTTTCACTCCACAGAGAACTTAATGCTTTCACAGGGATGCTCTTCTTGCACAGCACATTAAGAATAATTGAACAGGATCTGCTGTTTGGAGACATCACCTCTAACATCTCTCTTCAATCCACAGTACTGTGTCTTTCCTCATTCTTGATAAAATTGACATAAGGAGAAACAAGGTTATTAAAAATTACAAATTAAAAATTACTGGGTTTGGTCTTTATATAACTGTTGCTTCTTCTACCTCTGATTGTAAAGTGCTGATTCAGTCATAACCCAGTATTGTCTTGATTAGTCAAAATGGTTTTGGACAGAAAGAAAAGTTAATTGCAGAATTTTTATGCTTTTTTTTTTCTTAAAACATAAAACGGCTCCAGAAGATGTTTCTACAGACTAAATGAGTGGACAGAATGTGTTCTTCCTCGTCTTTAAGTTTTGCTGCTGTTGTAGAAAATGGCTTTTTTTATTTCCTTTAGGGTAAGACTTAGGAGTAGTGAGCTGTAACACTGTGGAAACTTCAACACACAGTTTGTTCTCCTTGTTACAGTAATCTTACTGAGAAAAATGGAAATATTTATAGCAGGTAAAGTCAAACGTGTAGAACAATTCTCATCTATTTAACTGCAAAAACTTCTGCTGCTTAACACATGTATCTTATAGATGTATCATTTTGCCTGAGTTAATTTTTGAACTGTATGTAAGAGATGTTCTCAAATGAACTGGCAGTGTATATCAAATGTACCACCTTTTAATTCTGCAGTTTCATATGAGAAAAAGATATTGTTGTTGCTTTAGGAAGCACTTTTGTAATCATAAGTCATTTGCACTAATGAAAAATGTAATAAAGATGTTTTAAAATTGTTCAAGTAGCAACGGTTGTTTTCATTCATTATTCTGATATTATATGCCTTGGAACATCTCTCTTATTCTTACCATGCAGCCTTTAGGTTACAGAGGAAAGAAGAATTCCTTCTAGTCTTACATTGTTTAACTCCTATTATGCCAAGATTTTTCAGTTAAGCCTTTTGCCTTTTCATCTTTTTCTTTCTTTCTTTGGTTTCATTGTTGTAATTTAGAGTAGACTTTCATTTTCTGTTTTCAATTCACAGAACTCTACAAAAAGGACCTGAGAATAAAGATACCATATTTATAAAATAAAGCTTACTTCTCAACATTCCCAGTCAATTGATATTCATAGCCATTAAGTACTAAGGCATTATCTTCACAATGTCTTATAACATCACTGCTAATTTATTAGCATTTACTGCTTCTGTAAGAATATTTTGTAGTTCTGCAAATGTTGGTTCTAAATTAAACAAGGAAATCACACCAGAAGCAGACAATGTGGGGGTGAGATCAAATATCTACCACTGAGAAAACAAAAACCTGAAAATCAATTAAAAAAAAAAAAAGCCAAATATAAATTGCAGTTGTCTTCCATCCTATTGAGGTAATCCAAACATACAAAATCGTAGTTTTCAATTAATTATTAAATATTCTGCTTTTGAACAGTTTTCTTTCAATGCTTATTTTGCATATACTTTCAATACCTTCCATGTTAATTTGGCTCAAGATGCTTTCTCTGAATGATAATATAACAAGAAGGAAACATAAGCAAGTATTAAAAGGAGATGCTGAAATACTTCTTCAGCTGCAGAGTCTAAGAGCACTTTGCTACAAGAAGTATGTATTGTGGCCAGCTTGCAAAGAGGACTCTGAAGCACCATTTGCCACTGTGAATATGCACTGTTTGCAAAGAGTTTGGTGTTTGATCCAAGAGTGACGTGGCAGAATGCACATTGTTACACTGCAAACTCACTAGTGCAGAAACATCTCGAACAGTTTAGGAAGTAGATATGCAATTAAGTTACTTTAGGAAAGGTAATAAATTTAGAACCTAGACGTAATGCTTTATTTAATAAACCATTTATAAAAAAAACACAACGTTCTCTACAATCTACAGTCTGCAAACTCCCGCTCCTTTCCATCTTAAGTGCAGGACATTTTGCAAATACAAATTTGAATTACTAGCAATGGGAAGACTAAGCCCTAAATACACTTCTAGTTTGATTTAATATAAATGCATATTAAGCAAGACAGGATAAAGAGCAAAGCAAAAAAGTTAAAACATGGAGACAGGATTTACAGCTCAGGATTTCCTGATGTGTGTTGTTCTGGGCTGAGCTCTGATTTTTAGGCAGTGGTGGCATGATGAATCCTTTCTTGATAGTGAATAAGAAGTAGGTGATAGCTCTGATAAACTCTTACACTAGCTGCTTTTAAGATCAGTCACCTATTCTTCACTTGCTTTATGGATAGGACTGATCTCAGTGTCATTGTTCCTCTTTTGGCAACCCATTTCATTTTCCTGCACAAGGAAGTGTGCTCCTGCAGCCTCTGGAATCCTCCTGCCACAGAGTGTGAGGAAGGGAAAAAACAGCTCAGTTCGAACAAACTTGTCCTTAAACAACAGAAATGCAGACAAATGTAGATGCAGTATCAAACATTTGGATGAAGTAAATAATGTTTTCATTTGAAAGTATTTTTCAAAATGAAATGCAGCTCTGCTATCGCTCAGCCAGTGTTTGAATACGAAGGTTTATAAAACCCAGCCCAAGTCTGAATGCAACAGGGGCAGGATGATCCTTCCAGAGCCGACCTGGGTTACACGGGAAGCTTGATCTGGTTCTAAGACACTCTAGCTGGAGATGAAACTGCCCCAAAACTGCTGACTGTACTGAATACAACTGCTTGGGAATTGAAAGGGAAAGCCATGTTCCTGGCAGTCTGCTGCCTGGGCTCTGGGAGTGCACCCTCTGCCTTTTGGTCTCAAGGAGATGTGGATTATGCTGCTGATGCTGACAAGGCATTGTGAGTTTCCAAGACTTCATGACTCCCCATGCTGTACCAACAAAACTGCAATCAGTGGATGTTTCAGCTCTGTTCTATTTGAAAGGCCTTTTTTTTCCCCTTCCAGTCTGCAGACTATGCAATTTTCCTCTCAGCTTACACGGCTATAGCCAAAACTCAGTAACATTCTGGATAAGCTAGAAAGACATGGGTTGACAGAAGTTTCGCTTCCATAATCGATAAAAAGGACTTTATGATAGTTGGCTGAGTTCAACCTCCACTCTCATACAGGTTTTTAAATTTAAGAAATAAAAATCCAAATTAATCCCTTTGTGAATTTCTACTTTTTTTCCTGGTCATGTCCTTTACATAAATGTGACCCGTGGGAGACTAGAAGAGTGAAAGATTCTTGCTTTCTTTGATGAAAGATCCCTGGTTTAAAACAGCTGCTGCAGTCTGTCTTTGAAGAAGAAACTGATGATGGAACTGTTTCTGTATCAGCCCCCTTGAGTGGTAAACTGTGATTTATACAGAGACACTGTCACTGATTGCCTGCATAAAGAAAGCAGCAGAGGACAAATGGCAACACATATGGTCAGACTTCTTCCTGTTAACTGCAGGAATCAAACTTCAGAGACCGGGTAGGAAAAAAGCCAGCAACACTACTTACATTTGTAAGAGAAGGAAAACCTCAGAAGATACCTGCAAAAATATAAATGTGTGAGGTTTTTAACCAATTATGTGAACTAAAGAACTGCCTACATATTTCTAGATCTTGAGAAACTTCTGAGTCTTTTCATCCCTGTTTATGCCAGTGCTCATGAATTGACAGATACATCTTGTTGTAGCTCATGGCGAATCATTTCTCTGCAGCATTGATTTCACTGCAAAACTTCTCCATGAATATTCTTAAACAGGAATTAAACTAAAATTTACTGCTGAAACAAATTCTAGAGAAACCTTCTGGTCTTGCCCAGCTTGTTCCAAATGTCACTAGGGGTGACAGATAGAGTGAACCTATGATCAAAGCTTGCACCATTTGCCTATTTATTATCTTTACTGTCTGTGTCAGTGCCTGCTCCAACATCCTTTTTCCTCTCCCATGTTTCTGCTTACTCTTACTTCTCATTTCTTGCAGAGCAGACAGATCAAAAAACACCTTACAAAATCACTGTCAATCTTTCGTTTTGTCCTCCAGAAATTGTCCCAGGCATAGTGGAGATCACAGCAAACTTGTGCTGTCTCTGGCCTCTAGCATTGTATTTCAAGCTGACATGAAGGGTCTGGTCTTCCCGTTGGCACCCCTATTACAGTGCTAGCTACATCTTAGTGTTTGAAAAGCCTTCTGCTTTAACACCTGTTATCGCAGTAAAGTGATGTTTAAATAACTGAACTGGCTTCAATGAACTGCAGTTGCCATTTTCCTGCTTCTTAGTGAGAAAAAATGGAGATAATTATGAAGTGGATGAGCAGGTTTAATGAAAGCTGGTTTCTTTTGGTATATTCCTGAAGCGGCAATCATCATCTGTTTGGCTTTTGAAGAGCAACAATTATAATCACTCAAAATCCCAAGGGGAACAAAAATAGAACTTAAATTAGCATATAAAATATACAGCTGGATTGGGCAAGCCTATAAAAATCTGGAAAATTCATTCTAATTTGAAAGCTATTCAAAATCACAAACAAAATGAGTACAAGAGTATTTCACATGTTTCTCCCTTTCTTTTCCTTCTTGAAGTAGTAACATAAAAACATTTAAAGGATTTTCCTAAAACATGGAAATGAAAACCCATTGGCAAGAAAGAGAGTAAGTAAAAACAGGCTAAAGGTGCCTTTTCAAAATAATAAACTTAAACACCATAACACCATTTTAGCAGTATTTATCTCCCAAAGTTCTGATGTAACTGTATTGCGAAATCATGCGCAATGACTTTCCAGAGCTGAGAAATAAAAATATAGCTGAGACAGCCAGTGAAACATTTCAGCTTTTTCAGACAACTGAGCAGTCATAATATTTAAAAGAAACTAACAACAAATGAGAAAAATACATTGCAAAAAATTACACTATGTGTGAAGCTTTCAGTGATCATTTTGGATGGCCATTTTTATAGTTAACAGAAATTCAGCAACGAGTAAGAAAATTATTTTCCTTATGCTGCAATGTCCATATTTTGAACAGTTATCTAGTAATATTAGCTTCTGGAAATAAATCTTCTTTACAGTAAGCTGTGAACTCAAAGATGGAATTGCTTTTTTAATACTACTGAATATTTATTATCTTTAATAATTTTGACTTGAAATACTAGATCTAGTTCTCAGTCAAGGTTAAGTAACACAGTGTACACCTGCAGGAATGGGTTTTAAAAAAAAAAAAGAAACAAAACCAGCTACTTATAAAAATTTATTGCGGACAAAAATATGAGGAATTTGGATCACTTACTATTTATAATACTACCAGTACGTGAACTATCTCCAAAAAAGACACTGACTTGCAGACTCAGATTTATACAATAGGGTCTGATTTTCATGCCTCTAGTACAAAATACATTGCTTACCCTTGGTTAGAAGATTCTACATACTTAGAGATTTTGAAATCATAACCAAGCAGGTCTTGGAGGCACAACTGTTACTTTCACAAGGAGATCTCTGAAATCACAATTTAAAAAAATTCAGTTAGAGGCTACAGAACTTACCCTCTACTATATTGTACACCAACTTATTTTAAAATGTCATGTGAAAGTCCTGATTAAATTTATTTTTCTGTGTTGCTCAGGCTTGTGATAAGCATCTTGAAAAAAATGTCTGCCCCCTTTCCCACTGCAATTTTCCATTCTTCCGTTCATCCCCACAATTTCAAAAAATATTATTGCTCTATTAACCTCAAATAGGTATCTGTTTTTATATGTGGTACTGTGATTGAGTAAGCATGCCTTCAGAAACTGAGCTTCCTGAACGCTGTGTTAAAGCCAAAAATTACAGCACATTTACTCACATTTACATCCTCTTTTTTGCTTTAAGGTAATACCAGAGATGGCCCAGCAGGTTTTTTTTTGACAGTCTTCCCAAGCCATCTGTTTCATATGCTGCATGTTTTGAACAACATACTGTGCCATGGGATGTAAAATCCCATCACAGCATATTCAGTTAAACGTGAAATCCAGTGGTCACTCACTTTTAAAGAAATCATATCTGATGGTGGGACATTAACCAGAGAACTTATTTTGTTCTAGTCTCCCCCTCTCCCCTCCCAAATTTGCCTTGTAATTTTTTTAATTTAAATTTTTAATATATTTATTCAGATATTAAAATATTTTAATGTTATATTTCAACAGTTATATTAAAAAAATTACATTATCTGGATTAAATGTCCCAGGCAGCTTTAATGAACACTTCATAACTTGAAAGACAAAGTGAACTTAACAAACATTAAAATCTTCATATAGTTCAGAACCAAAACCTTGATTCACTGGTAAATACTGGCTAAAAATAACATCCTATACTCCCCAGATGTCCATGCCCACTCCTGCCACTCAGTTTATAAATTATCACTTCTTTAGATTGTCTGAATGGTCAGTAGGGCTACAGGAACAAAAAAAGTGTAAAATCATGCCTAGAGGGAATAAACAGTTTTACTTTAGACCATGTTGACCCCAGCAGCTACAACACCTTGTAGAAAAAGTAGCCACTGAATCAGCAAACACTTTATAAACATTAAATTGTGCTCTTGGGGGAAAATAAAAGTGTTTGAAATTGTAATATTTGTGGAATTGTTCTTATGCTGAGGCCAGATGTGACCGTATCTCTTGATACTAATGACATCAAGTATTTAGATGTCTCATACTTCAAAGCAAAGCAGTTCTCAGAAATGTGCCAATTTTGCACTTCTGTGGCCATAGATACAGCTGGGCGTGAGGACTTCATTTCTAGAAGTTAAGTCAGTCTTAACTCTCAGACTAAACATAAGCATCGGGTGACCAGGGGAAGGGAGTCCTCTCTTCATAACCCCAAGAGAAGCACAGCATGACAACAGACTGGTCAATACCTTCTGCATGTCACAGAAACAACTTGCCCAGCCACAATAACTACTTGCTGACTACTCAGTAGAGTAACACCCTGGGCACAGTAACCCTGGTTTTTCTAGCTACAATTTCTAACCCATGCAGCTCTATTTCTGAGCTAGACTAGGCTGACATTTTTGTCACCACTCCACCAAACACCACCCAGGGCAAGCAACGCAAACTGTGAACACCCAAGGAAAACACAGCTCTCATGAATCCCACTCTCTACCACCTAAACGGTTTCATTTCAGTACAGATTCTCCTTCACAAATACTTCAGTACATTTTTTCTATTGCCAGAGGTTTCTGAATACCTGAAAAAATAAAAGCTTCAAGCACTGAGGTTTTAAAAGGCTTGGTCACTTACAGATCTCAAGTATATATTATAATGTCCTTTGCACTTCCATGATGAGTAAAGGTTTTAATTTCAAGGACTAGGCAAAATTAAAAATGTTTAGTTATCTGTAGTAAATATGAGGCATGTATTTGTGCAAGTGTTCCCATCAATACCCTGTTATAAATAGAGAATTGAAGCATATCCACCATACCTCCAGTACTTTTAAAGAGAATAAAAGACACATGCATTTCTATAAAAGCATGTCTAAAGTTGGGGTTATTTGTTTTGGTTTGGTTTTTTTGGTTTTGTTTTGTTTTATTTGGTTTGGTTTTTTGATTTGTTGTTTTGTTGTTTTTTTTTTTTACTTTACAGGCATGCAAAATTATTTTCAGGATTTGGGTCAACACTTTCCTTATATGAGTCACCAAACATTTAGGTTAGGAAAATTAGGCTCTAATAACATTTGTCTAAAAAGACCCAGATATGTCCTAAACAAAGCAATGTGATTTTTTTTTAATTTTTTTATTTTCCTGTACTTGAATCCTAGAATGTGGTAGACTTAAGCAAGCAAATCACTAAGCTTAAAATATGTAAGATGTTGCAGTAACTTCATGACCGAAGCTAAGATGAATTTTAAATTATTCTGATATCTCTGACTAATAGACATCTGGACTATTTGAAGTGCAACCTCACAACAACTGCAATCTTATTTTTCCATTACTTTCAATCTCTTCTGTAAAAATAGACAAAGCACTGCCATTTAGGATTTGACTCCCAAAACTTCAAACCCTCTTCTGAGGAGACTCCTTAATTAGTGATTGAACTAGCAAGTAGTTCAATATGAACTCATGCTTTGATTACATACAATCTGCAAAACAGAAACTTTCAAAGTTACAGATCAAGACTTCATGAAGTTATACAAGTATTTTGGCAGAAAGGAAAGAACTGATCTTACTTTTATTTTTTAATTATATTAAGACACTAAAACAAGAGGTTCTTGCTACCTTTTTAAGTGTTTCAAATATGAAACCATTGCTGTAGTTAATTATTCTAAGAGAATAAATACCAATTTCTTCTGTGCATTTTTGGTACTTGGCATCTAGCAACCAACAGGGGCTTTCAAAGATTTTAGGTGGTTTGGGAAGAAAATAATCCAAAAGAATTATTTTGAAAGTCCTGAGGAAGGAGAAGAAGGTGACTAGGAAGCTCCAGAAAATCACTTTTACCATAAATTTTCAAGAAAATCTTTCCTATTTGATGTAGTTCTGGTACTTTTGCTCTTGCCCTTCAATTTTAACTCTCATTTTTCACACCAAGGCTGGACTTTGAAGTTAGGAAATGTGATATCAGAAAAATTTAAACTCATTTCCAACTTGTCTGCTCTAAGGTGTGTACATGGGCTTCCCACCCCGCCCCTAGTAATTTCACACAGGAAGTCACATGTGTACATTTTGCTCACAGTCACTGCTCTGATTTTCAGTTACACTTTCATCAGAACATCCGTCCACATATTCTTCAGGAAGGTAGCACACATAATGTGTTTGCACAAGCATGCAGACTTTTTTCCCTAGGTATTTCTAATTATTGAAGAAAATAAAGCCTTTCCGCTACAATCATCTACTCAGACAAACAAATTCTCAGCCACTTTCAAGGAACATAAATCTATCAAATATTGAATCCCCAAGTCTTCCAGTTTTCTTAGTTGCCAATCTTTTTCAGCAGTTTTTGTTAAATTTGATTTACAGCTTTCTTCAATTTCTTGATTTTTTTGTTTTGTCCATTTGTTTGCTTGCTTTGTTTGGTGGTGGTGGTTTGGGGATTTCTTTTTTTAACATCCAGGGTCACTAATGCACTGTGATATCTCCATAACCAGATGCAGGTGAGGGTAAATGAAGGTACTGCTTATGCCTCTACACTGCAGCTGAATGGGTGGGCTCTGGGCAGGGAGCACCAAGGGGTGGCTGCTGCCACCGAGCATCTGTGTGAGATGTGATACAAAACCACAGTAACCATGGCACCCCTAAACCTATCTACTCCCTGCCCACGGACTTA
>WBND01000826.1:206131-234104 GCA_013398595.1 Tychaedon coryphoeus
CCTGTGCCACCATCCCAGCACCCTGCTGCACCATGTCCCCTGCCCCTGCAACCTGTGCCACCATTCCGGCACCCTGCTGCACCATGTCCCCTGCCCCTGCAGCCTGTGCCATCCTGCTGGCCTTGGCCTGAAACTGGTCCCCTGCGCCAGACCCTGTGGCTGGAGGTGGGGAGGTGTAGCACCAGCAGCTCTGCGAGAGGAGTCAAGATGTCTCTCTAGAAGATGCTGCTGGTGCACGTTTGGCAAGAGAGGTTTCTCACTGTCAAACACTGCTGTGGAGTAGTAAGAGTCAATGTGCACCTCGGCAAATAAACTCTGTATCTGCAAAACAACATTCTCTGGCTCCCCCACTCCTCTTCTTTCCTTCCCAGAGACTGACAGCTTCTCTGGTACAGCCTGTTAGCTCAGATTACATGGGGCCATGGAGCCCATGGCTGTAGGGGCCTTTGGCTGGAAGATATTGTCTCCTCTTCTGTCTTCATGCACATCATGAACTCATGCTACTGCCTCCTCCTCCTCCTTTGGTCAACAGCTTCCCCTCAGGCTCCTGGGCTGTCCAGCTGAAGACCTGAGCTCCTCGGTAGTCATAAATCCCTGTGCTAGCACAAGGGCACATTTCACTCCTTTGCTTTATGGTGTGAGTTTAGATAAATCAGATCAAATGGAGTTGAAATTCTTGAAAGTCCTTTGTTTACCCCAGCTTGTCTTCTGTCTGTTGTTTTCCCACCTCTGATAGGCACCACAAGTACACTTTTATTGGCCTTGCTGAGATCCTTGAATCTATGGAAAAATAAGAAATTAAAGTTTGCTTTTATTATTTGCATTTCTCTGTGTCTGAGCTGGAGAGCAGCATACAAAAAAAAAAAAACCAACAAAAAAACCCAAACATTTTATTTCTCAAAATTATATACACACAATGAATACTTTAAAAATAGAATTATTCTCATGCATAAAGGTATATGCAATGCACAAGCTGTATGATAACCATGATGGAGAACTCAGATTTTGGACCCTGTTTTTCCAGAGAACCTGAAAGGTGAGAATCACATTTAATGTTTTCCAAGTGATTCATTGTGCTGGTATCTACAGCAGTCCATACCTATGGACAGAGTGGTCAATGTTTGTTTGGAGGAAGGCTCATTCCACCCATAGCAGGAGGAAATGATGATCTGCTCCTCCACAAAGGCTCATTTTTGAGGCAAAATGGCAGGGGATGACAGCTTGCCATTAAATGTTAGGCCTCAACAAAGTCCCTAACCATTTGGTGGTCACAAAGCTGTGTTCAGCATTAGGGGTTTGTGCAGGAATGTGGTAAAGAAGAGAAGAGTTCATGATGGAAGAAATTATTAAAGCGTTTTTTTTTTTTTTTTAAGTTATTTTGAGCAATACTATCCTTCTTATTTTTTTACTTAGAAAGTGTATAGTGGGTATGTTTGCTCCAAAAGACCATCTAAAAGTCCTCTAGTACTAGCAAGAGCAAGTACTTTTCAAAAATTTTTGAAAGACGTGTTCTTCTCTGTGTATTTCATAATGTCCCCTATCTCTCTGTAGCTTTTACAAGAACTCTGCTTCATTAATGCTGTGTCCTGTTAGGTAGTGAAGTCCAGGGACTGTACCCTGTAGTGGGTGTTGAATTGAAAAGTAAGTTTTCATTAATTTGTTCTTAGATTCCTATGTGCCTTTCTATCCTGTTTCTATGTTTGCCCACTTTTAAGTTACTGAACACAGTTGGAAAACTCATGAATTTCCTCAATATTGTCTGAAATTTGAGGGCATCAGGATATTTGCATCTTTTAAAAAATGAAACCTTTACACTGACAAGATTTATGTCCCTGAAAAATGTGGAGAATGAAAAAAAATGTAATTAACGTAGAACAATATAGTAGATGGTAAGGATTTCTCTTTAATTACCCTACTGATATGTGGATAAATTATTTTCAGAATAAAAACACTAATAATATAACAGCATGTTTATTACCGTGGGTTACCTAAATTTCTGACTGAGATATATTTTTTCTTCTTATTGGAGGTTGTTCTTGTTCACCTCCTTTTCTGTGTTTTATGCCAATTTACACGTAGCTGAACCTGAGTGAACTGTGGATATAAGGTTTCATCGCTTGAGTCATTACAATGTCTGATTATGAGATATTTCAAAGCCAAAAATCTTCTAAAAAAAATACATCTCCCATTTGCATATCTGTCTTCACTGTTTCAACAGATTTTGTGCTCTCACAATCTGTGTTTTTGGGTCGATGTTATTTATGTAACATATGACAAACAAAGAACAATTAGTTTCTCATTAGCTGCTAGGCAAATGTCATGCCTTCAGATTTCAATCAGCCACTGCAAATATCATCAGCATATAATCCATTTGCTATGTTTTTCTTATTATATTCTCTAAGAAAATGGGTAACATTTTAATATCGGTTCATGTATATTAACTTATTTTTAGATCTAACTTGCCAAGAATCTATTGTGTCCATAGATAAAGTGTTTTATTTTGTCAATACAATTACAATAAATAAGTAAATATCTAGATAAGCAGCATTTTTCAGTCTGGACTTGGATAGAAATATGTCTTCATTCTGCAGTCTGGAAAGTGAATATTAGTAAATTGTAAATATTTGGCCTTGGCTTTCTGCCAGGATGAGATGACTTAGGCTTTTTGCTTTATATATTTCTTTGTAATTTATGATGTTGATTTACCATCCCCAGTGCAGCTGAACTGCTTGCTTGAGTCATAGGCACACCTGTGGCAGAAAAGAATGTGAGTTTCCTAATTGAAATAATAGGGGTTGTGCTGTTTTTTTCTGTCTTTCATTTTGGGATCCTATGTCAGCAGTTTCAAATTTTCTCTTCTGCCTTGGGGCCAGGACATCCATAGGTGCCATCCGGAAAACAGAGTCAGAATAAAAGCTATAACTTTTTTATTTGTTAGTAGTAAATTCCTATTCTAAACACAGAGGCACTCACCCTTTAGCAGTAGGAAATACATCATGTCATCAAACAGTACTCCAGAGAGCTAAAAAACCATTGCATTGTGGCATCTTTGTGACAATAGCTAATGATGCAACAGCATGACCTGATGAATCTGTAATCTACTTACTCAGCCTAATGATACACATGCCACATCTTCAGTTTCTGCTCCTTTTGCACCAAGTCCAGTTGTTAAAATGCAGTGAGAGATTCACCCTTCTCCATGTCCTTATGAGGGTCAGGGAGACCCATCTTTCCCCTTACTCCTCCTAGCAAAAGTATTTGATTTGTCTGGGTTTTGTGATGTTACAACTTCTGTTGAGAATGTCCACTCCTGCAAAGCTCGCATTCAAGGAAATGTAGGGGGGAAAAAAAATGCCAGTGACTCCATTGCAGCAGGTTGTACCTGTGTTAAGTTGGGAGCACCTGAGTAGGAAGTGTGCTTCCAGTTTGGTCCTTCCAGCTGCTGTTCCATGTCAGTCCTCTAGGGCCATCCATCTTGAATTGAGTTAAGGAAACAACCTCACTAATTGTGAAAACACAAAATGTAGTTTAAAAGTCAGAAGACTATAAAATCCAAAAGAAATTTTCACTCAGAAAATAAATAAACAGATGAGAGAACATGAAGCTGGTGGCTGATCCAAATTGTCAACAATTTGAAGGATTGCGTTATTTATCCATTGTAACAATTACCAAGGAGCATGTGAATCATAGCACTATATTTGAGAAATAACTTCGCCTTTATTTTTCCTCTCCTTCCATTCCACATCCATTAGATAAGAAAAGACCTTATGGGAATGCTTTTCATCATAATGGGAAATACCTGTATGTGGTTCACTCCTTTCTATCTGTTTGCATGGCAAAGAGCCTTTTCTCTTTCAGGAATTGCTTAAGCCACTTTGGTGGCTGTTTGCTGAATAGGAGAGGAAGCAGGCTCATTAGGAAGAATGCAGTTAGAAATGTGCATTACTACATGTACAGTCATCAACATGAGACACTGGTGCTGGAGGAATTTTTCACATTAACCTGTAATCTTAGGGGTAATGTGGACTTCCATTATTTCCTTTAGAAGATAAACTTACAAGCATTTTGATGAAAGATAAGTTTTTGGAAGGCAAGTCTTTGTCTTTAGACCAGACAAGATTTAAAGAAAAGTAAATAGACTGGCATATTTGTTTCATTTTGGTTACACAGTTCAAGTAATTAGTTTCTAATGTAAAACTATCTTTTACTTTCGAAGTAAAACTCAAACATCTTAGAGTTAATTTAGGTTGATGTCGTCTTGGTCTTGTGAGATAAGTGCATTTTTTTCTTGCATTTTGTAAATGGGTAAGCCAAGGCAAAATCAATGAGAAAATCTGTTTCCATCATCACTAGAATTCCTATCGAAACATGAAAACCCGAAAAAGAGCTCCAGGTGATTTTATATGTATTTGAAATATGTAGGGAAAAAAAACCAAAAAACAAAAAAACTACAAGTCTTTGAAGCTCTTCTTAATTTAAAAAATTTCTTGCCTCCATGCCAGCTCCCATCACTAATTTAAATAGGTGCTGGACATACTTAGAAGTTTAAGGAATAGGCACAGAAAATAAGGAAAAATTTAAAAAACCCCACGTAATACACAAAGCCTACTATTGATGCATTTGTTAATTTATCTAATTATTGAGTAACAGAAGTTACTGCCAAAGGTGAGTACCAGGCCATATCTGCAAAAGTGTATTTTTACACATCTTTCTATCTCACACATTTGTTTTCTATGTTCATTAGTGATAAAGTTCTACTCTGTGTAGAAGTCTTTGATATAGCATCACAAAAGATTACCACTAGGATTAAAAGCACCTAATGTTCTTCAGAAAAAAAAAACCACTACTTTTAAATTAGATGTTTTTAAAAGTCCTGTGACTTATTAGTGATGCAACTTAATTTGGTGATTTGTTCTGATAGAAGCACTTTGAAGGCACTGAAGTCAGGCTTTTGACCGTACTCTATACTGATTGACCAGGCTTTTGAGGAGGGGGAAACGAAGAAGTGTGTAAACAGACTGTATGAGCACACACAGTTAATTTCCTTGCAGGATGTTTTGAAATTAGAGTAGTCAGAGATGGAGTTGAAAGAGTGCATGAAATATGCATCTGGTCATATGCCACATGAAAATCTGGCTCAATATCCCTTCAGCTTCAGTTTCACTGCATCTTGATAAAAGAGAGTTGGTGGCAGGAAGAGCCAATGAACCCATAACCTAACAATCTGTTGGCAAAACCCTGGCTGACTGTCACAAGGCCAAGATTTCCCTTTGCATTTCAGGCCACAACAAAATTGGTTTGTGAGTGAAAGTGAATTGCTGCTGAAAGGCAGCACACTGCAGGTGGGTTTAATGTGAGAGTCTGGCTGCAGCAGGACTTCACAGCCAAGCAACGATGTCATGAGTAATCTAGTGAGTGGTTACAAAGTGTGAAGGATCAATAAGAAGAGCTATTAAATTCCATCCTCACCTCAGACCCAAAGTCTGTAATTATATTTAATTCAGAAATCATATTCAAAGATAAAGCAGAAAGGAGGGAAAATCAATTTTTTTTTTCTCTGCAGACTGGAAAATTTGTTTTCTAAGATGGAATTCCTCAGCTTAACAAAACTCACAAAGTACTCTTCACAGTATGTTGGAAAAGTGTCTTAGATTGGAGGACAATGAGCTTGCCACACATACGTGGAAAGTCCCATTCTCTGACTTGTGGTTTTGTGTTAATACAAATGCTCAAGTGCTCCTTTCAGACCAAATTTTTCTTTTTCACCTCAGATCAACAGCCTAACGACACTTTAGCACTCTAGCTGCGTAGTTTTGAATCCCTAAAATAAGGACATTCTCTCTATCCAGAATTCTCTTGTTTCTAACAGATGTTTCTTAATAATTAATGAATACTCTGAATAATTAAAGTTGCAGAATTGTAGTGGAACTGATAATGTGCAAATTCAAAACACAGTATGATTTCCATTAAAAAGCCACAGACCTTTAGTGAGATTTTAGTATGAGCCCCAAACTTTGTAATAGGCATTAAAATGTAGTTTTCATTACTATTCTCCTTGGATTTGGATTAATTTATATTTTTAAGCTACTACTGGTTTCTTATAACCACATTCCCCAAGCTGCCCTTGTCCTTGCAAAGTCTGCAGGTGTCTAACTGAAAATAGCATTTCCTCAGAGCTGTCCAGTGTATGTATGTCCAATGTCCTGGTTTCAGCTGATACAGTTTTCGGCTTAGCAGCAGGGACAGTGCTGTGGTTTGGATTCAGTGTGAAAATGATGTTGACAGCACATTGCTGGTTTGGCTGCTACTGGTCTCTGCTCATCCTGAGTCAAGAACTGCTCAGTGGCTCATGCTCTGCCAGTGGGGAATTGCACAAGAATCTGGGTGGCAGCATGGCTGGGAGAGGGAACCTGAACTGGCCAAAGGGATGCTCCTCACCAGAAGGTCATGCCAGGTACATAAATGGGGGAGTTGACCAGGAGCAGCTGTTCACTACTCAGGAGTGAGCTGGGCATTGGTCATCAGGAATTGTATTCACCAGTTGTCTTTCCTGGCTTTATTCCTCTCTCTCTCCCCAGTCCATTACAATTATTATTATTATTAGTAGTAGTACAGTTCCAGCAGTTACTACGATAGTAGTACACAGTAAGTTTGCCTTGTGCGTGGGTGGCACAATTACGTTATCATCAATACAAATGTGTAGGATGAATGGTATGTTCAAAACCTCCTGGTTACTCAAAATGCCACACCAAACAGGGCAGTGACAATGCTAATTGAGCTAATTAGAACTAATGCTGAATAGAAAACTAATAGAGAACTAATGCTGAAATAGAAAAAAATTGATCCTTATACAAGGATTTTAATTTTGTTCCAGGAATAATGATAAGTAAAACGAAAGAAGAGGCAAAAAAGTAAAAACAGTAACTATCAAACAGTAGTTTATTTCACTGCTGCAGGTTATATACTTTTTACAGGAAAATGATACATTCTTGACTTTTTCAGTATGGAAAATCCTATATTGGGTTTGTGTGGCAATGTTTTGGTAGGGAGGGTTGTAGGGGAGGCTTCTGTGAGAAGCTGTTAGAAGCTTCTCCTGTGTCCAATGCAGCCAAAGCCAGCGGGCTCCAAGATGTGTCCAATCTGCGACACCTTGGGATAAAGTAGTTAAGAAGGAAAACATTTCACAGTGCAGAAAAATATTGCAGCTGGAGGAGTGCAGACACCAAGGCCAAGTGAAGGAGGAGGAGGAGGAGGAAGTGCTCCAGGCAGTGAGGCAGAGATTCCCCTGCAGCCTGTGATGAAGGCCAGGGTGAAGCATGTTGTCCCCTTGATAAGATCTGACCAGCAAGAGACTGAAACCATGACTGAAACCATGTGGCCAAGTCAATAATACAGATTTTATTTAACTAGGAATGTAAGATAGAGACAGAAAGAAAAGGGGTGGGGAATGGGGGAAGGGATCAGGAGGGAGAGAGGGAGGGAGAGAGAAAGGGAGAGGGAGAGAGTGGGAGATTGACAGAGGAGGGAGAGAGGGAGGGAGAGACCAAGCAGAAAATATTCCCCACCTGTGGATCCAGTGATGTCCCAGTGGTCATTCACCCTTGGCTTCTCCGTGGTGGGGGCCCCAGGTCATCACAAACTTTTCTCTATTTACACAT
Organism: Tychaedon coryphoeus; assembly: GCA_013398595.1. Taxonomy (NCBI): domain Eukaryota; kingdom Metazoa; phylum Chordata; class Aves; order Passeriformes; family Muscicapidae; genus Tychaedon; species Tychaedon coryphoeus. The sequence continues at coordinate 213,790 of WBND01000826.1, forward strand.
CTTTTAGAAGTTTTATGAAACAGGAGAGGACCAAATGCAGGTGTTCTGTATTAGTTAAGGAGCACATTGCAGAATTGCTGTTTTTGTTCAGTGTGGAATACTCAGGCATAGGACAAATTGTGCAGTGGGTCACTTCCTCAGAGTTTCCTTCTCTGTTCTTCAGCAGAGCCCCAGTTCTTGTTCATGTTTAAAGGATACACCTTTAAAGAGAACCTATCCTCATGGAGTTTCTTCAAGGGTGTCTTGATAATTACACTTAAGATGGCTTCCAGCATTCTAGCCTGTTTCCTTCTGATTTACTATTTCTTTGGAATATGTGCATGTGTTTTATAAATGATGATGAAATGTCAGAGCATGCTGATCAAGAGAAAGAAGTAAACATTTTGTTTGCTTGTTTGTTTGTTGATGCAGCATGAAATATTTATTTCTCTTCTGTTGTCTTTAGCACTCCATTGCTTCAGCTGATATGTTTTATGCTTTCTCCTTCATCGAAATAGAGGTTGAAGCAGCACAATAATCCTAGTCCATCTACTTTCCAATAAAGTTGTGCTGACCTGAATTAATTCCATTTAAATCACTTATGTCACTTTATGTATTCTGAAGATGAGGTAATATTAGTAAGTTGAAGAAATTACAGTATTTTTCTTGGTATTTGAGCAAGTACACTGTGGGCAACTGTTGTATATCAATTTCTATATTACTACTTTTTCCCCTTAACTTAACTCAGCCTTATACATAGGGCTCAGTGTAAATTTACATTTATCCCTGTGAATGTGCCAACCTTGCGAATGCAGAGATGCAATTTCAGTTCTGTGGTTCACTTTTTCTTCTGTCATTCAATGCTCCAGAATGAGTGGTGCACACAATGATAGGAATGAGTCAATCAGCTGCTGCTTTTTCTGGCTTGGTTGAGGATAGTAATTCCTAGGAAAATTCTTCTGTGAGCGTTTGGTCATAATTCACCAGAGGTTGTGAGGTTAAGGACAGAAGGACTAAAGAGCAGTGTGGATACCCTCTTTATTCACTGTGTTGATTGTGTACTTTAGTAGATTTATGACTGCTCTTAAATGAAGTTGCTTAATCTGCCAAAGCCATTCAGAGCTCTCCCTGTAATGGACAGAGCTAAACAACTCAAAATGGATTAATTAAAGGCTACGGTTACGTTTACAAATAATCAAAAAGTATCCTCCCTTCATAAATTCCTGTTTCTCCAGTATTAATGTTGTTTTAATATTAATTGTAGTGATCCAACCAGCAGCATCTTTAAAGCTACTGGTCTTTTGCAGAACAACCTAAGGTACACATAAAAAAGAGAATTTTTAATACGTCTAGAATGTAGATGTCTTGATGTCTCTATAGAAGAAACAGAGTTTTGAACAGTAGCAGAGATACGGACTTATGTTTCTTGGTCTCATTATGCTCTGCGTTTTGTTTGTTTGCTTGTTTGTTTTTTAAGAAAATAAGTTTGCATTGGATACATGCCATGTTCTACCAAAATAGTGAGATAGTTAGCAAACCACAGCATCTGCAAGTTGGTAGATGCCAATCTGTTTGCACCAATTTTCTTCTACCCACTGTTTTTATTTTGGCTCAGACGTTGTTGCTGACATCCAAACTGGTTGTGGTAACAGAAACAGATACTAAAAAGCATATTTATTTAAGTGTGTCTGAATTTACATTGTGCCATATTTAGAGCTGGCAAGCAACCTATCTGTCAATTCAAATCTCCATGCTTATATTTTAGAAGTATACCCATTAGAGACAGAATTTTTGTACTATTTTCTACATATGATTATGTGACTCTTGTCTTAGTTACTGCTTCATAAACTTTTAAAGCATTAAATATACCAATAGGTCATAGTTTTGAATAAATATAGTTTCAATTATATTTAACATAAAAATCATTGGCCTAGGGGAAAACAAGGATTAAAATTAAAAGTCTATCCTCACCATATATTATGCTAATAAAACAATTCTGGTAATATATGCTTGTTTCAAACTCATATAACAAGTCAGACATCACACCTTAGAAGAAGAGCTCAACGAGCTAAGTGTGAATAATAAAAAAAACACAATTTCCCTTAACACAGCTGCATAGTTGTGTTAAGTCTGGCTTTGGAAATACCCTCTAGTTATCATTGCATTATGAAAGACCAAAAGCTAATTTTATGGAAACCTCCCCAACATTATTTTTTAGTTCTACTTCTTTCTTAGAGGGTCATAAAGATGCCCTTTTTCAGAAATCAAGCATTGCAGTGTACCAGAGAGACTTAGTATTTTGTTCGCTTTGAAACTGTGAAGTACATCGTATGCCCACGTTTTTGATCTATCATTTACTGTTTGTCCTCTCTCTTGTGGTTATTTCTGACTTGAAACTCATAGGTCCTTATTTTTTCCAAAGCACTGAGTACCTGAAAACTCTCTAGGTCTATATGACCTTTGAAAGCCAGACTCTAAACTCATTTAGGCAGTGGCTGCATATAAAAAATTGATTTTACATGACTTTGCAGATCTCTCCTTTTATTCATATCACTGATGTAAATGCTTTACCCTTAAAATTTGCATCTCAGAAATTTTCAGAATTGCCACGCCTTTGTGTGCCTCCCAAAAAAGAAATTTTAACACCCAGCTCCTCTGTAGCTGAGCTTATAGTAGCTTGTTTCAAGCCCCTTTCCTGGTGCTGTTAGATTAATTCTAAATCTGTAGAAGTCTGCGTGTTGACAAAGACTATTGAGACATTGAAATACTTGTGATGCTCTGTACTACAGACAAGCTGATATCTGATGTGCCGTTAGATAAAGTCATTGAAAGTGAGATTTCAAAGCTGAATTTTCAGTAACCAAAGTTTGTTTCTGCCACTGTAGTAACAGTGAACATAATTTGAAATTGCTGAGATAATGTGGTACAATGCAGAGGGGCACTGGTCTGCTGTGAGTACCCCTCTTAAACACACAGTCTGCTCTACCTCTTAACACTGTGTTCACATTTCTAATTGAGGCTGGAGCACTGGTCAGCTGGAGGCACACATTATGCCTGCTCTGAAAAGCTTGCAGTCTTTTAGAAGTCATAATATAGTGCATCAAACTGAAAGTTGTAGTCACATAAAAACAATATGGGGGAAATAATAAAATTTGGAACTGACAGGGGATAACAATGTGACAGATGTAAAAGTCATGGAATTCAAGTGCCATTGCTTTTCCCAGGTGCTGCAATACAACCCACTGTTTTGAATATTTTTATAAACAAATAAGCATTTTAACTTCTTAAAAATAGTTTTATCCAGATATAGTATTTCAAACTATTGCCGTTGTGCATGCTTTCCCATACAGAGGGAAAAAAAAAAGAAGAATCATGTCCTTTTTTCATATTTTAATACTTCATCTTTGTACAAGGACACCCACCAGCTCACATCAATAGGCTGAGACTGTAGAAGTCACAGCTCTGTGACCAGGAAACTCCAGGGGTACTCACTCCTAAGTTCCCCTTCAAAAACCACCAACAAATGTAAGTGTAAGAGCTGTCTCAAAGGGTCAGAGTTACCAGTGGCTGCCTTGCATGGTTACAGCTGCTGCTCTCCATCACTTTCACCCCAACTCCAGCCCTTCCCCGCACTCACCCTCTGCCTCAGAACTTGTTTTTCCCCAGTGTTGGTTTTCTGTTTTATGGCAGCTGAGAGTCAAATCTCCAGCCCTTAGAAATCACCTTTTCAGCATAAAAGTGATTTATGTACCACTTAAAAAGAACTCAATTTCTATGATGGTTGCTCTTTAGGATTTTGGCTTAGCAAATCTTAAAACTTTGCTCTCCTGATCACATAAGTTGTTAAAGTAGCTATGTATTTCTGTGGGATGGATTAAATAAATGTAAGCAAAAGTACTTCAATCTTGTTTCAATGTAGTTTTTCCCATGTACAAAAAACAGTCTGTGTGAACTTGGCGTAGGAAAAATAGGACAATCTTTTGAAAGCAGATAAAGAATATTTAGCAACATAATTTTATAAATGAGGGAGGTGGTCTCTAAAATGTTAAATTTTAGAGCTAAAGGCCAATGCTTTGTTATTACTATTTTTAATGGAAATCAATGTCAGCAGGTTTCTGATGATAGGATTAAATATGTAAATATCAATTATTTGTCCCCAAGCATATCACATCTGCCTGGGTGATAATTATAGTTGTTGAAGAAATAGCTACTAAATTATTGTGATGAAATGAAATGAAATGACATTAAAAAAAAAAGTTTAGTGTAGCAATGCATTTACTTCATAGCTCGTGTGTGGAATACGGTTGATCACATTTATTGGTAATTCAGAACATGACTTAGTTCAAATTTTTAGGAGCAGTGTTTGGCCACATTACATAGTTAGAAATTTTCAACAATTTCATTCAATCATTTGCTTCCTGGTATAAAATTTTCCTGGTTTGGCAGCTAAGAGTCTCATCTTAAGTTTTGGAAAATTCTTTGACAAAACTATTGAAAATTACCATGACAGTACCATGAATATTGACTTGTCCTTAGTCATGTCAGAGCAGAGCAGAATCGTGATAAGAATTTAGGACTCTGGAGTTCTGGGTTTTTTTTTTTTTTTACTTTATTGGTTTATCTTGCTGCACAGCAAAATCTGTTTTTTCTTGCCCAGACTGCTTATATGTTGTGGCTACTTTTCTCAGACAAAGTTCTTGGCAATTTTACTGTTCACTGGCACTGTTCCACTGACAGCTTTGGGACTTCGATTTTTGGCTGTGTGCTTGTCATATATCTGTTGTGTCAGTGCAACAAGGTGAGTGATGAAGGTTTGTTTATTATTAAAAAAAAATAGAAAAGGGAAAGGAGATTGTATTCCATTTGAAAGAAAAATCCAAACATTCGAAATCCTGCATTTCTCTTCTTGTCTTGGGGACACAGCCTGAAAAACAATCAGTCTAAGCACCTGGGAACTTTCCATTTTTCAAAACTCTCTGGGTCTGCCAGGTTTCCCAGGACATTTATTGGAGTGTGAGACCTCTGTGATTTTCAGTAGAATTTTGTTAATCTTTTATGATTGCAACAAACATTTTTATTTCTGCATATTGGTAAGTGATTTGAAAAAAAATAATTGTAACTGATTTTTATCGCTCTGAGTGATGGATTTGTAGAGACAGAAAGATAGATTGTGCTATTTTCATTTCCTGTCCACTTCATTATGTATACCAGAGCCCAGGCTTTGATTGGACAGAGATAATAACACTGTAATATCGAACTACTGCAAGTCAAAACTGCATAATTTCTGAATTGTTTTGTAAGTAGAGTTTTCTTCTTTTTAATAGAAAGATGATGATCCCGAAGCAGAGCCTGATATTTCTGTCTGAGAAGCACGTGGTGGGAATGAGCATGGATGAAATGCAAGACAGAAATTTTGTTTTATTATTTTAGTTTTTTAATTTTCATACCAGTTTTACATAGAAAATTATCGCTAATTATCTTATTCTTGGATATCAAAGACCTGGGATGAGAGGCAGAGTATTCAGTTTTCTCACAACAGCCAGTCTCACCTATTTCAAAAAGAACGTGGAAAAATCATGTCCAGAGAGCTTTGGAGCAAAAAGATTCAAAATTTTTCACTGAAATATTTTTTTACCTTCTACCCATAACTTGACATAAGAAAACTGCCATGAACATGAAAACTTTGCTTTAAAGGACCCATTCTCTTTGCACCTTGCGCAGGTGCTGGTTACTATTCTTAAATGTTTATGTATCTTGGTCTTCTATAACTAGCCCATAGTCACATAAAATACAAATAAAAACAATATTTATGAACTCTTCATTACAGTTTATTCAACTTCTTGCCAGCAAAAGGCAGCTTTGTAAGTATAGGTTGCATGACTTGTAAATAACTCCTAAGATTATATCTTACTGAACTTCCTCTTAATGATGCTAATTAAAAGTGGATTGTAAGTGTCCAATTTAGAGTAAGATTATCAGATATTTATTAAGGCACTTCAATCTTCATATGCCATCTATATGCATTAAGAAGTCATTACATCTGTATTTAATCTCTTGTATTCATCTGCTTCTCATTGTGTGAATTAGATATTTGGCTCAATTTGCATTTGGGTATACAACGAATAAAGGGAAAAACAAAAATACCTGCACCATTTTAGTTTGTGTGGGATGGCAAGAGGTTTAAATTAATAACCACATACATGAATGCCTAGTTTTCAGATTTCATCATGCTTGTCATATTTGAGATTCTGGAAGAAGATGTTCACTGTACTGGTAAAGCATGGGATATAGTATTCACAAGTCTTTGTCTAGTTTGTCTTTATTAGCTTGGAGGGAAAATATATTTATGAAGAAGTTAAATGTTCTTAGGCTAGATTCCATAATACCAAAATTTTTGTGTGTGACTGCTGTCAAAACAATGCTTTTAAGTTTTGAAGGTGAAAGTAAGTGCAGAAGCCAAAGCTGTAAGGCAGCCTATGTTTCTGAAATGGCACGTAGGATAGAGAGAACAAGAAAACTGGCTATTATTTTCTGGGCTAGAAAGAATGGTGTACCCAGGCCAAGCATGAGTTGAATTAACACCGCTCTGTGTAGGGAAACTTGCATTATGCCTCACTGCCTTATCTGCAGATAAAAAAGTAATCATTTTGGTTGCTAAGGGTAGCAGTCCCATGCCTTCCATACAATCAAAAAGTAAGCCATCACAATAAATAAAAGGAAATTATTTGAAGGGCAGAAAGAAATGTTTCATCTGGTCATTCTATTTATGAAAGCTGACAATTTGTAGTGGGTGTTGGCAGCAGAAAGGTGCAGTTACTTCTCTCCTGCTGCTGGGTTGTGACATTGCTAGGAGCCAGGGATCAGAGAAGTTGGGGGAGCTGGAGGATCCTGTCCTATTCGTGCTCTGTGGGCTGTTGCAGACAGTTCCAAAGCAGCAGACAGAATAGGAGGTGCCAAGTAATACCTGTTACAGAATAAATGGGATTCTCATGTTTGCATATACGACTCCTGTGGCACTGCCCGTGAGACTCACTGCGCAGGTGGGGTGCAAGGAAAAGAAGCTCCTGCAAAGTGCCTTTCACAGGTTCAATGACAGCACTGGAAGCATCTTTACCACTGCTACAGTACTAGAGAGCTGTAGTGTTAATTTCCAGTTTAAGTTACACGCTGCTGTCATATTACAAGGATTAGAGTTTCTTAACAACATGGTTTTCTTGGCTTACTTCAAAAATGCAGAAGGAGTAAGATTGCAAATCTTTTAATAAGGCAATTATATGCAGACAAAGATTAGATCTCATGGCATGATAAATTTTTGGTACATTTAGCATTTTTATGATGTTCTACTGTCACTAGACAAAAGCTCTAGATAATAATGTAACAAATCTATTCAGGAGGCAAGGATAAGTATTGCTTATTTGTGCTCACTTGCATGCCACACAAACCTGCGGTTAATTTTCCTGCTCTTTTGAAAATGTGAAAAAATGCTACTTAGATTCAACAGTGCTTTTAGTGCTTTATCTGTGAAATCTATATTTTGCATTTGTAAAATGGAAATGTTGAGATAGTCAATCACTGAATTTTTCTGATAAAGTAAAAAATCTTTCAATCTTCTGATTCTAAATGTCAATCTTAATATAAAAATGAACTTATTTACAAAAAAAAAGAACAGAGCAAAATAGACCACAAAAGGGAAGCTGCGCTATTTTCAATATAAGGAGTCTTTAACCTCATGCTTGTTTTCCCAATGTCTGCCTAAGAAATAAATCAAGAAAGCCATGGGAGTATATTTTTTTGCCACAGCACCTTTTTTTTGTGGCACTACATAAGTAATAATACCTCTAATTCTTTTTCTCACTAAACTTACGCGCATAAGAGAGCTAATTATCATTATTCACAGATTTCAGAGGGAAGTTAAGGTAGAAGTATGAGGGTTTGCAAGAGTCTATGTTTGTAGAAAATCAAAGGCCAAGACTAGAACTACTTGGATTCCAATGTAAACATGGAAAAACATCCAAGGATCTTGCAACAGAGATGGAATACTTCTGTCATGAATTAACTCCTCACTTCATAATGAAGAAGTTATAATCAATTCTATGTATCAATCCCAAATCTATGAAGCCATTCTGGACACATTTCAGAAGGCCTTAGGGATGTTCATCAAACTAATAGGGATGAATTTTTAAATCTCAATTATAAATAAATAAATATTCCCGTAAAAAATGCATTCATGCGTATTTATACTAAATTGGCATAAAATAACAATTAAATGTAAGAGTGCATTGTATTTGAAAGATAACTTTCATGTTTAGTGCAACAATACCTTTACTGGTGCATACCTCTTATGCAGAATATGGTTGGTTGTGTTTATTGTTTATTCAGAATGTGACTTAATTCAGATTTTAAGGAGTAGTGTTTGGCCACATTCCATAGTTAGAAATTTTTAATAGTTTCAGACTATTCATTGAATATATATCACATCCAAACCAAATAGGACATAATTCCAGGTTTCTTTATATCTAGTGAGCTGTGCTCCAATGTATCACATTCAGTTTCCCATGAGGATTTCAAACAGTAGATGCAAATTACAGAAACACTTAATAGGAAATTCCATGTTTTTACAGTGGGCCGCATAATCTTTCTGCATACCCTTTGCTCTCACACTCAAAAAAAATTACCGTCTGCCTTTTTCTGAGGTTTTTAACTGCTGTATTTCTAAGCCACTGGAGTCACTGCAGCTAAAGAAAATCTTTGGAAGTCTGTTGCCCATTTTGTGTGATAGTGTTGAATGACTTAAGAGGTGGAAGTGCAGGACCTCTGTCTGATCTCAGCAGGTTCAGAAGTGGTATCATGAAACTGAGAGCAAAGAATCACAACTAGAAAAGATTCAGCTCCATGAAATACTTACATACTGCATCTGCTCCTGAAATTATGGTAAAACTGGAAGCTTTTTCAAAAAGTATTTATTTATAAAAATATAAGAATGTAAATAAATTAAACTTGGCAAGTATTGGAAGTGAATGAAAAGATGATCAAAACCTGGTGTGCTGTCTCCATATGGGTACCCTGTCTACCATTCTGTGCTTGGAGTCCATGATTCCTGCTGAATTCATAGTGGTAACTTAAAAGACAGATCCACAGCCTTGCCATGAACCTTTTCTTACCAGATGTAGTGTAGAAAATAGTACAGCCGGTGAAAATAAAGGATATAATCCTCACCACGCAAACATTCAGGGTTAGGTCTTGTAATTGGGTCCAGGTAAGCAAGGTGGAGTAGTGCTTACTACCATGATCCACCCCATTGAGTTGGCTTGGCTGGGATTACAAAGGCAGTGAACTTGAACTTTGTGTTATCGCAGGGCTGAGCCTTCTGTTCAAGGAGTGTAATACTAGTCCTTATAAATTACACAAAGAGTGAAATGAAGGTTTCATATATCAACGAAGGGAGAAATAGAATTGGAATAACATTAATGATTTTTTGTTTGTTGTTTGTTTGCTTTGGGATTTAAGTTTGAGGGTTTTTTGTTATGTGTATAAACTGTTTTTTGTCATTGTCTACTGAAGATTAACCAGGGTAAATTACAGGAGGGTCTATTAGTTCCAAGTAATCATTACAAATCTACACACAAGTTTATGAGTGTAAAGTAATTTCCTTTTTTTCATACACCAAAATAAAAATAGCCCTTAGGAACATATCCTACTTCTTAATGTCAGACATCAATTTAAATTGTATTTAAAGAACATAGAGGTGACACCTGGGAATGCTGCTAGTTTTTCACATTGATATGATGTGTATCTTTCAAGCTGTAGCCAATCCATTGTCTAGATCCAGGGTATCCTCATCCTCTATTCCATGTGACCTTCTTTGCTCTTGCAGCCTGATTATTGTAAATTAATTGCTTACTTTGCTTTGAATGTAGAAAACGCATTTTTCAAGATGTTATGAAGAGAGTGTTTCACACATAAAGGAAATGACTGAGTGAGCCAGGTGCATAGAGACATGGTTTCTGGCATCCTACCCCTTCCCTGCCTATCAGCTAGACCTAAGGAGAGTATTTTTTGTGTTTTCACTGACTGCAGTGACCACAACTCTTGACTACAGATCAAATGGCCCAGACAGACACAGCAGTTTGCACTGCAGTTTCTATACTCTTCTTTGAGCTCCTCTTGAGATCTTCTTGAGCTTCCTGGCCCTTTATGATTAGTGCATTCTTGGGATCCTTCTGAGGAACTGCAGGTCTCCAGCTGCAGCCAGATAATGACAGAGATAAGGCTAAGGTAAGAACAGAGCTAGAGTCTTCCAATGAACCATGACAGCTGCCTGTGACAAAGGATGCTTGCAACATCCTGGTTTGGAGGGGTCAAGCCTCCTGCTAAGGCTTGGACACGTGATCTTCGGGCAAAAGGGATCAAAGACCCCAAAAATGGGATAATAAACTATCCCAAGAAAGGCAGCTAGCACAGCTGGGCAGCCAGCAGTCGCCACAGGACCTCCTATTCGGGGTCCTTGAGACCATACAGAATAAAAAAGAATGACCACTAACAGCCCTGGGCTTCAAAAGATCAGATCTTGGACTGTTCACAGGTGAGCTTTGAAGAATGCTTCTACCTGTGATGCTGGAGAGGCCCTCTTCCTTTCAAACCTCAAACTGATCCTATGTCTTAATGCTGAGACTGCAGCAGCAATTTTGAGGTGCCAAAGCAGAAAGGTGGAGTTCAGGACATGCCTTAGCCAGCTGCCACAGTGGTAGGTGTTGATATAAACGTGTAAATCTGGCATTGTACAGTAACAAAGGGAACAGGAAGGTGCAGAAAAAGGGGTGGGTATCATTTAAGGAAAGCTAGTGGTGACTGGCTTTCTTATAGAAGAAAACAAACCATCATAAACCCCAACTGCCCAACCAATGAACCTAACAAAACCCAGAGAGTGGGAAGTGATGTTGCCCTTTTCAAAAGCTCAAAATTTTCAAAAGTGATTTTCTTGAGAAACAGCAGCACAGGGTTCATTTATTCTTGACACAGAATTTATTTCATGGCTTTGTAATCTAACAGTTACGGCTTCAAAATACAGCTTTCTGACTGTCCATATTGTCAATCCAAAATACAGGAAATAGAATTTAAATGTCAAAACATTTCTTGCTTTCTTATTTTCTAATTCTAGGATCTGTGTCTAGAACTACAGCAAGAAAGGCCATACTTTGCCAATAGGGGATCAAAAAGTAGTTGCACTTCCTTTACTGTGATTCCTAATTCCTGATCTAATAGATAACAAAAAGTGTAGGTAAGGATTCAGATCTAATCCTAATGGGTTTTTTTTGGATGTGCTTTTCACATTTCAGAAGGTTTCTGGTAACAGTATGACTTTGACCTTTATACACTGGTCTGTTTTCAAAGCCCTTGTTATTTTTCTTATCCTACAGCCGTCCCTCAGACATTACTAAATATATACAATACAATTAAAACTTTTTCTTATGATCCTGCAACCTAAGTTACAAGAAATATTTTTTAGTTCATTGTTACCTGCAAATTAAGTAAAGGCAGTCTATACTCTGGAATGCTATTTTATTTTCTTTTAGGTCCATTAATATAATTTTTGTTTTTCTTCCTGAGTAATACACAGTCTGCTGGCCAAAGCTTTAGCTAGAAGACACAAATCAGTTGTTGACCATTAGATATGGACTAGAAAGCTGTAGTGTGGGCTGTGTTGGAGATGATGAGGCATCTTGTGGATTGCAGAGGCTTTTCTGTCACTTGACTCATCATTCTCAGTGGGTCCACATTGTGCTGCTGTCTGTTCTCCTGCGTGCTGTGCCATTTTTCTGGGAGCACTGCTCCACATAAAATATGAGCTTATATCTGGCTAGAATGGTGTGAACTAAAGATAAATACAAAGGTGAAAAGTTAATATGAATGCTGTGAAAATGATTAAAGCATGAGAAAAACTCATTTTGACAGACTATTCAAAGAGAAACTCCAGGTACAAGGGAAACTAGAGAAATTCTGTTGTGTTGTCAGTATTAGATTCCAGCTGGTGAGAGCACTAATTCAAGGAAGTTTCACCATTTCTCACTGTAATAAAGGCTGCACTCCTGCTGAAATCAACATAACATCCTTCTCCCCACTCCTCCACCTTTTATTTTTACTTCAGTCTAATCAAGTCAATGATATAATGGAGCAAGTTCTTAGACTGTTTTATCTGGAGCCTGCACAGAACCGTGAAAGACATCTGAAGACATCTCCGTATAATGGCAAATATATATAATACAAATTAGGCTAATTGTGTTTTCATCTAGGTGTAAACTGTGAAGTCTGATCAGGTTAGTCCCTTCATTGTCTTAAGGAGAGTAATGATTTTACAGTCAGAAAATTGATATGATGCTGTGTGCTGTGTTTTTTTGGGAGGTTTTTTTGTGGTGGAGCTAGCTTTCGTCACAGTGGCTGTTACGGAGCTATGTTTTGGGTTTGTGCTGAGCACAGGGTTGATAATACAGAGATGTTTTTGTTATTGCTGAGCAGGGTTTACACAGAGCCAAGGACATCTGCTGTTTGTCCTTCCACGCTGTTGAGGAAGCTGGTGGTGCATGAGAGGTTGGGAGGAGGCACAGCTGGGACAGCTGGCCCCAACTGACCAAAGGGATTTCCAGACCATGTGACATCGTGCTCAGTACATAAAGTGGGGGGAAGAGGGAGGAAGGGGAGGATATCTTGAGTAATGACATTTGTCTTCTAAGTCACTGTCACACAGGATGGGGCACTGCTCTCCTGGAGATGGCTGAACACCTGCCTGCCCTTGGGAAGCGCTGAATGAATTAATTCCTTGTTTTGCTTTGTTTAGTGCATGGCTTTTGGTGTCCCGATTAAAAAGTCTTTATCTCAGTCTGTGACTTTTCTCTCTTTTACCCTTCTGATTCTCTCCACAGTCCCTCTGGTGGGGGAGTGAGTGAGCGGCTCCTGGGGCTTGGCTCCTGGCTGGGGTGAAATCATATTATGCCATCAGCTTCTGCATGATTGCTGAGTTTTTTTTAGACAACACCAGAATTATAATCTGTGCAATAATTTAGAACTTTCATAAGTGAAAACTATGAATCTACTATACTACCATAGGTCTGCATTCAATATAGTTGGACATTAGCATAGATGAATGAGGATTCTAAAGTAGAAAAGGAAGATAAAAAGCTTGAGGCTTTCATAAGTATGCTCAATCAGAGGAATGATAACTGGTTGGCTGGAGCCAGCAAACAGTCACAGAAAAATATTAAATAATTCTTAAAATTATGTAGGAACCTCTGCAGAAGATGGCTATCACCATGACAGTATTGAAAATTTTTCTTGCTCAGCTTTGAGAAAAGATTTAATTTCTTATGGCTAGTATTTCCACAGTATAAAAATAGAAGCATCGATTCTGGTGTATGTATCTGCAGACATCTTCTCTGTCGCAAAAAGCTGGTTCTAGCTGCTATAAACATGTCTAGTATATTGCAGAGGAAGAAGTCTTTGACAAAACCTTAGCCACTTCTTTTTTCCAAAAAGAATCAGGAGTATCAGTCACTACTGTTTCCACAGCTGAGCACAACTGTAGTAAGAAAAGATGTACATGTTTCAGTGCTCTACAGTATTTATTGCTTTGCACTTTTCTCTAGCATGTTGAACTAACAACCGCATACTTAAGACACAATAAGATAGCTGCACCTTCAATTTTTCAGCTAACTTGCTCAGAATTTTTTTCACTTTTTCCTCCCTTTCCAGATCTGTCCCTTCCATTGCAGATTTGAGTTCAAGTCCTGTGGAATAATATTTCCCTGGACAAATCCCTTGATTTCTTTATGCCTCAGTTTCCCTGGTGACGGAAAAGAGAAAAACCCTTTGCATTTTGGCTTGTAGGTAGAAATAAAATGTCAATCACTTGATATAGTATAGTATAGGTGTAGTCTTTCATTCTCTGACAGTCCATATCACTTCTAATTCAATACTTTTAATTTCATTTTTCTCTTGAACACCTTAATTTTGTGAAACTGGGATATTCTGTTCATTTAGAAAAGAAAGGATATTGTGTCTGGAAAAATACAGTAAGCCACCAGCCCATTAAACTGGCTGTCTCTTTATGTCTAAGCCATCCATTTTCATTTAGTCATTTTATAAATAGTTTTCTCTTTGACATTGAGTTATTACTTATTTCCTCTGCTAAAGTACACTAGACTTTCATTTTTTGCCTCTGGTACCTTCTGAGAACAGCCATTATACAGAGTTAAAGTCTCTAAATTGTCCACTAGTTGCTCAGTGGAGTATATAAGAACTGGTGTTAAGTAGCTTACCAGCCCACTGGCCTCTTGCTTATCCGACTGTAACATTATTTATTTTAATTTAATTATTTATTTAATTTAATTTTGATTTAATTATTAATTTATTTATTTTAATTTAATTATTTAATTTAATTGAGAAATGAGTCATTCTTCTGTGGCCAAATAAGGGATGGTGCCTTTTCTTTATATTCCTGAAGTGTTACATTTAATCTTTTTTCATCCTAGGAAAACATAGGATGATTTTGTAGCTGTTTCTGTAGGTCTGTCCCTGTTTCTATTCAAATCAATACCAAATGCTTTGCGTTCTTGTTCATTAGCTAAAGACTGGTATGAAATTCACATCCTTAGCCCTTACTGACTCATTGCTGAGCCTGGCTGCTAGTACAGAGATTCAGATCCGAGCCTAACTATTCTTTGTGATAGTGTTTACCATTCTGTGCTTCATTCTATTTCATCTTCTAAGTCAGTGTTGATCTGAGGGAGGGCTCAGGATGATGGTGCACAATCACATTTATGTAGAGGAAGTTTCTTCCTTCTTCTCCTCAGCTTGTAGAAAGCCACAGATTTATGCTTTTGCCTTTGCACTTCACTATTTGGTACAGTGAAATGTGGTCACAAAGATTTTGTCCAGAAATAAAAGCAAAAATAACCAAAAAATAAAAGCAAAAATAATTTTTGTCCTAGTGAAGTCTGGCTTCTGACAGCAACATGTATTTCTTTCCTCCCTCTCAATTTTTAGTCTGACTCCTGCTGCTGCAGAGAGGCAGCTGTTCTTGTCTTCATGGGGCTGTACTATCAGGGTCAGGAAACAATCAGAGGAGGACTGATGCTGATCACCTCTTTCACAGTGGTCTGCCATTCTCAGAGGTCCCTGGGATTGCACCGAGCATGAGGGATTATTTTAATTTTATTACAACCACAAGTCAAAAACTGATGCAAATTTGGAAGCTGTTTCATAATGGCAGGGGTGAGTAACTGCAAACAGAGCAGGA
Source organism: Tychaedon coryphoeus (assembly GCA_013398595.1). Lineage (NCBI taxonomy): Eukaryota > Metazoa > Chordata > Aves > Passeriformes > Muscicapidae > Tychaedon > Tychaedon coryphoeus. The sequence goes on from WBND01000826.1 coordinate 229,058, forward strand.
ATACTTGAGGTCATGTGGGAAATGGAAGACATTGCTCTTTTACCTTCAACAGTACAGTGCATTTATTACAATGTATTCTTTAAACCTTCTAACTAACAAAATGACAAACCAGCTGCTGAAATAATGCTGTCAATGATATGAAGCCTAAGGGCAAGGTTCACAGGAGCTTTCCAGATATGAGGTGTCCCAGCTTTTCACTATGCCTGCATCTCCTCACTGTGCCTTCGTGTTTCAGGTCTGCCAACCTGAAAGAGATTTAGGGCAAACAACAAAAGCATTGTAACTTGTTTCATTTAGAGACAGACAAGGAACAACAGCTCATGAGAAAACATGTCATTCAATTTACCTTCTCCTCTATAGCTTGCATAAGCAAGTAAATGCATAACAGAATTTACAAGCAATGTATTTTGAGGGGTTCGCCTGTTTGGTTGTCCTTGTTGTTGCTTGTTTATTTGTTCGGAATTTTTTTTGTCTCTCCTATATTCTATTTACATACAGATTTTTTCTTCCAAGTTTATGGTTACCTGAGGTTACAGCTGCAGAAAAGAAGTGTATTGCTAGCTAGCCAAAAAGTTGAAATGAGTATCATGGCTTTAGCAGTAGCTTGTGACTAATCCAAGTATCAGTTTAACAGTGGGTAGCAAGATATTAATTCCTAAATAAAGGCCAAAGTTCAGCAGTCCAGCCAATGACATATTCCTACTGCTTCTAGCACTATTGTGTATCTAGTCCATAACCTGCCATACAGTATCTCACCTCTGCTATGAAGATGTACTTGTGGCTAAGTGAGAAACAATAAGAAAAAGCAGGTATGCAAAATAGTGCATACTATTCTTCTAAAGAAGTAAATGCTTTTCTGTCCTGAAAACTTAGGTTGTTGTGACTATCCTAGAGTTGATTGAATAGCAATAGTGACAAAATTCTAGTGGTTTAAAACCTTAGAAACATGTCTAATCTTTTACCTCAAATAATTGTAATTGGATCATACTGTCATATGTTTCATTTAGTAGTTTCTTCCAATTAACTGCAGTGGAACTGAAATCGACTGTATTGCGAACTTTTCATATTTCTTGATATTTCTAAGATTCTTAAAGTACAAAATGTGCAAATTTTATTTAAAAGAAATAGTATCAAAGTAAAAATTTTTGAAAATTTGAGAACTTTGAAAATACAAACATGGAAAGTATAAAGAACATGGTAAAGGATCATGAGGAAACCAAATTTAGTGGTTGTTTGGCTTTATGCTTTCTTTTTCCTTTTTTTTTTTTTCCCTAAACCTGTGTGTTTCATAAAGCCAAAAAGTCTTTTGTGGCATAATTTATGCTTTAAAAATGCTTTCCTAGAAAATTTGAGGGGAAAGGCTTTCAGAGCTGTAGCCCAATAGATTTCTCCTGGGTTTTTTTGCCCATAATGCTGCAGAGAGCTGTAAGCCAAGACAACAGAAACCTCTTTTATTGTGGTACAAATAAAACCCTTTCAACAGCACATTGGTACTGCTATTGTTATTAGTACCTTACACAATAATGTAAAGGTGAGGTAACTGACCTTTAGATATTTCTTATTATTGTTAGCTATTTCTTCCAAATTGGTTTGACCTTGTTTTACTGTCCAAAGGTTAATACTTATCCTGAAGTACTTGAAGCACAATTTTCTTTCATACTACCTGAAGTTGCACAAAGGTGGTGATTTCAAACGTGGTTCTCTTTAATTCGATGGCACAAAACAAGCCCAAGATATCATCAATAACCATTTTTTTCTTCTGCAGTATTCTGAACATTCTGTTCTGCAGCAATGTACTTTCAAGCTTTGACAGGAGATAAGAGAACAAGACTGGGGCATGCCTTATTGTGAAACAATGCAGCTTGTTTTGAAAGGCGGCGAATCAATACAGCTATTTATTTAAGCCCACAGGCCAGTTTAAACTAAAATGATTCACAATGCAGGTTAGAGAGATCTGGCCTCCATTCTCTCTGGAGAAGACACTGCTGCTCTCTTTATTACAAAATTCTCATCTTGAAAAGCTTAAAATACAATAGATTTTAAAAAATCCAAAGAAAGAAGATATTTTGGCACTGCTGTCTCTGAGGACAGGACTGTGAAGTTTTAAAGAAGATCAAACAATAGAATATCTCTCCTCACACTTAAAGCAATGTTTGAGCTGTTTCAGAACAAGACCATTGGTAGCACCACTGGGAGGAGAGCAAGTAACTTATAGAACTATTCATGTTCCAGAAATGAGCTATTTTTTTTACCCTCTCCTTTTCCACTCAGTCATGTTAACAAGGCTGGCAAAGGAGGATTCTTCCTGAGAAACCATCCCACTTGGATCTCATCACAGTCTTGTTGCTGGGATCCTTTATTAGATTAGTATCCCTAATTTATTCATCAATATAGCAGCAGTTAAGGACGTAACTAGGAATCTGTTTTTCTATCTCTAATAAAAAATATTTTTCAATATTTTGTACTACTTGCTCTGTTGGACATCAAAATGGGGAAATACTGCATGACTGAAAAAGGGTTCTGGTCCTTGAAAATACGACAGATGGCATATTATAACCTCCATATCCAAACCTCTTTACCGTCTACATTTTTTTTGGAGTGAGAACGTCTCCACTTTCACTATTTTTAGACAAAAACATTGGAACAAATGCTCTAAAACACAATTTACCCTCTAGAGTAAAAATAAAAAAAAATGTGTCTTTTTTCAGCTCACCTCACAGCTGCAAAAGCAAACCATACTTGCTGGTATCTGAGATACATTCTCTTATGTGTGCCAAAAAAAAATAATTAAAAAAAAATTGCAAATACCTTTGTAGTATGGCAGAAGTTTTGTGACATTGTTATGAAAAAAAGATTCAAAAAGCAATCTAAACATTTTCTGTATTAATCTGGGAAGAATATAAGTATGATACATAATATTGTCCATATCCTAAGCTAGAAATATACTAATAAAAATGCTCTAGTGTTGTTCCTGCAACTAGGATGAGCTGAGTTAGCCATTTCAACAGGTGTGTTGTTCATATGCTGGAGTCTACCTTGAGAGCTGGATGTGTAACCACAATACCATTGTAGTCTCTGCAGGCTGAAACAAGGGTTAACACCAGAGAAGGGGGTCTCCCACTGCTTTCTTGTTCTGCCAATCCTGAGCAGGCCAGCCAGCACAACCATGTGGTAGAACAGGGAAAAAATTTGTCTTGGGAAAAACCCTAAGATCTCTTCCTTTGTCAATTAACTGATAAATGGCCAAAGAGTAACCAACCCCTCTACTTCCTGCACTTTACTCAGGACAGGTGATGAAGCACTGTAACTGGTAAATATTTCCATGCTTTTATAGTATTCTTGAAGTGTTGTGCACTCCATACTCAGTCTTACCCTGCATGTCTTCCTAAATAACAAGAATTCATTTCATGTTTTACAGTATAGGTATGTGGTTAAAGTTACTCCTGGCATGTACTGCCCCATATTTCTCAGTGTTTTGCTTCATTCACTGTTGTTGTAACTGGTTGCCAGGCTCTAGTACATTGTGTAAAGGTTTTCTTGCCATCTGCAAACTTTGCAGTCTGACTTTTCAGGCTTCTCTCTCAACCACAACACATCCTTTATAAATCTCCATTTAAAAATCAAAACAAATCAGATTTGCTGGACAATACAAATGATTAGGTTTTGTTTTACAATAAACATTGAGTTCTCTTTCATGGATCTCAGAACTTAATAGACCTCACTAGTTAAGACATTTCTCTAGACTGCTACATTTCTAAAATGGCTCCCAAAGGTTAGGAAATGTGCTTAATCATAGAATACCAGTTTGGAAGGAACCTCAAGAATCATCTGCACTGGCCTTTCCTGACAAAAGCACACTCTAGACAAGGCAGCCCAGCATTTTCTCCAGCTGGATCTTAAAAGTGTCCAATGTTTGGGAATTCAGTGCTTCCCTAGAGAGAAGATCATTACCATGGTTAGTTGCTCTTCTTGTGAGAATTTTTCTCCTTGTGACCAATTGAACCTTGCAGGAGCAATTTGTATCTGTTATCTCTTGTCTTCCCCTGGACACTCCTTAAAAATAGGGAGCTTCCACCTTCTTTGTAGCCAACCTGCAAATACTGCAACATGGCATAGTGGGTTAACTTTGACTGGGAGTCACATGCCCACCAAACCACTCTATCACTCCAGTGAGACAGGACAGACAAAATAAGATAGAAAACAACTAGTAGGTTGAGGTAAGGCAGTTTAAAGCAAGAAAAAAGCAAGACAAAAAAGCAAAAGTTTGCATGCACATAAGAAAAGGGAAAGAAATAAGTTTACCTCTACTTTCCATCAGTGAGTGATGCTCAACTACTTTCTGGGAAGCACAGGTTCAGCATGTGGAGCAGCTGCTCTGGAAGACAAACACTGTAAAATTACTAATGCCTCCCATTCCTCCTCCTGCCCTCCCTCAGCTTTTTTATCTGGAATATCTGCTTTGGTCAGTTTTGCTCAGCTGGCCTGGTTGTGTCCCCTCCCAGGACACTGCCCACCCCCAGCCCCCTTGATGGAGGGAGGAATGTTGGAGAGACAGTGCTGATGCTGTGCCAGTGCTGCTCAGCAATAGCCAAAGCACTGGTGTGTTATCAGCGCCTTTCCAGCTACCTGTGCAAAGTGCAGCAGCACTGTGGGGGCTGTTAAGGAGAAACGAGCTCCTGCTCTGCCAGACACCATGCATATGGTATTAAGATCTCCCCTAAGACTTCTTTTCTCAAGGCTGAACAAACCATATCTCTCAGCCTTTCCTCACTCAGCAGGCTTCCCAGCCCCTGGGCTGCTGTTGTGGCCCTTCTCTGGACCCTCTCCAGCCTCCTGGGATAGGGACTGAACCGAGCACAGTATTCCAGGCTGGCCTGACCAGCACTCTGTACAGTGGGGTAGTGGTGCCTTGGTCTCTGTAGGTGATGCACTTTTTGATGCAGTCCAGCCTTGGCTCTCTTTTCCACAGCATGCTCTGTACACCCAGTGTGGGTTTGATGCCTCCCAGGACTCCTGGGTCCCTTTCCACAGGGCTGTTCCCCTTCTG
>WBND01000826.1:234399-250492 GCA_013398595.1 Tychaedon coryphoeus
CCCTTGTCCAGATCACTTAGGAAGATAATCAACAGTTTTGGGCCCAACACTGGTCCCTGGGGGACCCCTCCTGTGAGAGGTTGCCAGCTTGGGAAGGAGCTGTTTGCCATCCCCATCCTCAGATGGGGGCCATGAGCCAGGACCCACCCACCCCACAGACCTCTTGTCCAGACCATCTCACATTGGTGTCTCTGGGAGGAAGATATGCAGAAAGCCTTGGAAAATCCAGGTAGACAGATTCCACTGCCCTTCCCACACAAACTGAGCATGTTACTTTGTCTTAGGAGACAATCATGATGCTTTGCCATGAACGGTGTGCCATTGTTGAATCTGCCTTGGATTTTCCTAATCATGTGCTTCATCTGACCTGTGGCAGCCTTCAGGAGAGCTTGTTCCATAACTTTCTCAGGGCCTGAAGTAAGACCAATGTACCTATAATTACCTGGATCCTAAGAACTTCAATCTTGAAACTTCTTGTAGATGGGGTGACATTAGCCTTCTTACAGTCTTCTGGAATGTCTCCTGACATTCTTAAAGATTATGGAGAGCATCCTCACAATGACATCAGCTCTTTTAACACCCTTAGGTGCATATTTTCAGCTCCTGTAATAATTAATACATTCCCTCTTTCTTCATTGGCCATGTGTTTTCATCGAACTGAGTATTTGCTCCCAAAGACTTGAGGCCCAAGAGTGGTGGTAAAGGCAGACATGGAGGAAATGTTAGGAACATCTGTCTTTTCAGTATTTTAACCATGTAATTAATCTCTTCTGCAAACACCAGTTCGTTGCTTCCTTCTATTTCAGCTTATTGTTTCTATTACTGAAGAATACTTTATTGTAGTTTTTGGCATATTTGGCCCATTTCAATTTGAGTAGAACTTTTGCTTCTCTAACTGCATCTGTGGACACCCTGACAATACTTGTCTAGTTCTCAACAGACATTTATCTACTTTTCTGTCTCTTGTATGCCTCTTGGTTTTGAGCAGATTCAGAAGCTTGCAGTTAAGCCAACTGGGTCTTTAGCTCCAGCTACTTCCCTTAAATTTAGAGGGCATGAATGGTTATCATCCTTCCACTTCCTTGAACTTTCTTGAAACACTCACTAGCTTCTTTATCCTCCAGAGTATCTTCCCACAAAATTCCCCCAAATTAGCTCTGAGCTGGCAGAAGTTTGCTCTTCTAAAATCTTCAGCAGATTCAGTGGGACCCCAAGTTCAGTAATGCTGTGATCACAGCAGCCAAAGCTGTCACTAACCAAGGTACCACAAAGCAGGTTCTCTTGGTTTGTGAGTAACAAGTCCAACAAGTGCCTCATTCCTTGTTTGCAAATCTAACTTTTTTTTTTATGAGGAAGCAGGCCTCTATACATTCCAGGAACTTGATGGCATGCAAGCTTCTGCATTGTTCAACCAATAAATGTCTGGGTAATTGAAGCGGCCCATAATAATCAGATTGTGTTGACCCAAAGCTTGAGTCAGCTAAATATTGCTTTGTTGGCCGTATCATCCTGGTTTTAAGGTCAGTAGCAGATGCCTACGGTGAGATCTCCTTGGAAGATCACTGCTCTGATCTTGACCCAGGGGCACTTGACAGGGCTTCCATAATCAAGAGTTAAATTCTATATATTCAAGGTTCTACTTGGTAACATAGAGGGTGACCCTTCCTCCTCTTCTTCACTGCCTGTCTTTACAAAACAACCCATAGCTGTGCACTGCTCACACTGTCGTGTGAGCTGTCCCATCATGTTTCAGTTATTCATAGCAATTATGCTAGAGTATGATAATGTCCAATTTCTCTAATTCCCCACAGGACATAAGGGAGTTCTTCACTTCTATTTCAATATCACCAGTCTTTCATTAAGTCCTACCAGATGTGACTGGGTTTATGATTTTTGTAGGTGCTTAGTGAGAGGCACAGGGTGAGAGAAAGCTAATTTAAGCAGATAGCAGAAAATGGTGACAAATAGTGCTGGAAGACTCATGTGCATTAGAAGAATTTTAGGAATGTTTGTCAGAAAAAATGTTTTATCTGGCACATTCACAATCTTAAAAACACAACAATTTTTTTTACTACTGAAGATGTAATAAAAGTAAAACAAACAAACAAACAAAAATATTTATGAGCTTTGGTCACTTCTCAGCAGGCACAGATATTTAAGACTTCAGTACCAGGCTGGGAATTCTTGCTGAGATTCCCAATCCCACAGGGGAAGTTGATGATACACAGTTGTCTACATGGTAGAATCTATTCTGCAATTTCTCTGTCTGTCATTGCTATGCCTAGTTTATAGCCAAGGGGGATAATTTTCCAGAGATGCTAATCCAACATTACTCACAAACACACTGATATTATTTTGAAGTGGGGGAGTGGTGAGCAGGGAGGGAAGAAAAGGCATGAGTTCAATATGAGAACATCCTATATTACTTTCCATTCCTAGTGCTCAGAGGGGCAGGTTTTAGAGGCTTACATCAATTATATCAGCCTTTAAAAGGACTGCAGTAAAAATATGAACTTATTTTCTTTTATCTGAACAATCATTCCAAATCAAAAGTCCTTCAGTTTTTCTGTGGCAAACTTTAATACACTTATTATGCCTCTACCTCATAACCCCCTATAGACAAGATTGAATTCAACAAATGTATACAAAGAATGACAGCTGACACTACTTTCATGTGCAGGAAGCTAAACGCAATGACAGCCCCTAAAGTAATATAGCTGATAAAAGTATGCAAATCTCAGAAGAAGTAAAGAGATTAAATGAGGCTACACAGCTCCTTTATCTGTAACTGCTAGGAAACTGCAGCTGTACTTTAGATGCATTGACTACAGAGCCTGAAGGGATTTTTAAATAAACCAAGTAAGCACAGTACTCCCTCTGATCCAATTGTCCTGCAATCCCTCAAGCTGCTAGGCTCCCTCATGAAAAATATTCAGCAAATGTTACCAAATACCCCTCTTCCCACCCTAGTGAGCCCCTCTTCTCACCACAGTGCTGACCACATGGACCCTATGACCTTCCCTGAATTTTAGCAAACTGCAGAAAAGAAGTACACTCAAATACATTCAGAATAAGGATCTTTAAAAGCATGATAAAGCCAAGTCGGGTGGGTGCCTGGGGAATACACACCAAAAATGGAGACCCATTTGAGTTAACATCTGTAGATGAAAGCGGTGAGCTAGAAGTTCCCCAGGGAGGCAACTATGGCCAGCAGCTGGTGGTAGGTAACAGGACACTGCAGCTGGGGCCCTTTCTTGCTGAGCCTGTCACAGCCCTTCTCTGTAGGCTGGTGGGATTAAGAATAAGGCTAAAATAATGGAATTTGTGCATGCCTGGTCTGCTTGCTCTGCCTGACCAGAGCACTGATTCCACTGTGACAGCTGCCTTCTCAACACACTCACTTTGCAGCAAATGGTGGGCCAGTCTGTCAGCTGCATGTGTATGCTTTACAGTGACATATTGGCAATTAAAGAGAGAATTATTCACTTCTGTACTGGATACGGGTAAATAATCCATGAAATACACAAGCATGAAATTTTAGGGTAAAGAAGTCCTGTTGCCATTCAGGGCAGTTTTAGCAGGATTTGTTTCACTTTTGCAGAAGGAAAAGAAAAAAATACTGGGAATTTGAAATTACCACATTTATTTTAATACTTGGAGTAGGTTTATAACATTCACTACTTAGTACCTCGATAAAAGCAGAAATTCTGGCTGCTTAGCAGTAATCCATAACTAATAATTTATCAAAATAAAAGGTGCATGAAAGACCCTATGTTTAACTATTAACTTTTGAAAATCTCAGCCATAAATTCTATAGCTGTAATAAATTCTGAAGCATTGATGACATTATTCAACTCTAGATCACTCAAAGGCTGGTGAGTAGCTACCATTTGGCACTTAAAGACTTGTGAAAACAATAATAAAATATTTTTGAAGAGGAGAATTTAAAGAGGAGTTAAACAACAGCTGTCAACCTAAATTTGCAGAAATAGTATTTCAATCTCACACTATTTATGAAAATTTTAATTTTTTTTTTCTTTTACTGAAGTGTTATGCTCTCCTATGGAACCAGAGATTGGCATGTGAAAACAGTATATATGGTCAGATAAAGAGAAGAGGGAAAAAAGGGCTATTTTTATGTATTGAATAAACAGATGCTGAGGAGGAAACAAATATTTTAGGGACATTCTAAACCAAAAACAGATGAAGAAAAAATAATAGCTACCTGTGGGGAGGAGATAGTTCCTGCCCAGTGAGAACATGCATTGAAAGCTTTGTAGATCATTCTTCAAACACCATTCACAATACAGGTTGTGAATTCATCGAACCTCAGGACTTAGATTCAGATTTACTTGAGCTGGTTTGCACTGCTAAGACCATTTGAGCATTTTCTGGGCTCTGCTCTTGATTGTAATCACACTGCCCCTTTCTCTACTGTTTACTGGTCTCAATCTCTAACCATCTACAAATTCATAAAGACCCTATTCAGGACCACCATCTACAAAAAAAGGGAGAGAAAGAAGAAATAATTTTTAAGAGGGATTCCTGTTGTCAGCTACTTTTCATCAAATATTTCTGTGGCTCAGTTTGCTCAGGTGCTGTTACCACCAGAGGAGAACTGTGCCGTGCCATGGTGTCAGTGGCAGCAGCAGGAGCTGGTGCTGTTTCTGCTGCTGTGGTCTTGCTCCACCTGCCAGCTGTCCTCTACAGGAGGCATGGTGCTGGTCCTGATGCTTTTTCTCATGGAAAAAAAAAAGTCAGGAAGAGCTTCTGCCTCTTATCTGGGGAACTGGCAGAAATTTTCTGGGTCTATACACAAATTGGTGTCTATGCCTTAAGATGCCAATAGGAATGTTTAGGAAGCCCTGCCTAAATCACTGCATGTAGCTTCATTGGCTGCCTAGCTTTTAGGCCTTTTGTAGCTCATCACAGCTGTTTGTGGTACATCTTTCAACTCTTCAGTTCTGCTCAACTTTTTTTTTTTTTGTTTGTTTCTTTTAAACGCTAATGACAGAGCAATTCCATTTCAGAAATAGATTTTCCAAGTGACTTCTCACTTTCTCACTATTCTGTAATACAAAACCTTTTCAGTCCTCCTTTTTGATTTAAAAAAAAAAAAAGAGAAGTTGAATCTTTAGGAACATGCCACTTTAGAAATAATTCATTCAGACCAATAGAGAAGTCTACATATTTTTTATATAAAGTTTATGTAGTTAGTGAATATGTTGTCTTATACCTGACTTTTGATAATCACTGACTTCTTTTCAAGAGAACTATTGATAAGCATATATTATTGGCTTTTGGCATGGTACATTCTGCCCCTTACAGGACTTCTCTTTCTTTGATCATTTTAAGACAGCATAAGAAGAGAAAGAATATATTCAAAGTCTGTAAGATATGTTCGGTAGTGCAAGGTAGGATTTTGGCTAAAGAGAGTGTGCTGGTTTGACAACCCACCACAGAGGGACATTTCTCCTCATTTACTAAATTCTTTTCCTTGATGTTCCAGTTATCACGATGCAAATTTGTCTATGGTGCTTAACCTTTAAACACTTTAATATGAATTTTCAAAAGTGTCACACAGGAGCCAGAAGCAATGGCACAAAATGGGATTTAAACTCTCTCCCAACTTACTAGTGAAATTATAAAAATAACTTTTCTTCCTTTTGCTTTTTTTCTCTCTGTCATTGTCTGTTTCCCCATCTCCCTCATGGCCTTCTTTCCCCGCTTTCTCCTGGAATATTCAGAAGGGAAAGCAAGCCATACACTATGTATTCTGTCAGCGACACCCTGAGAAGACCACTCCTTTAGCATGCCAGGCTAATGATAGCCTCATACTGACCAGCCCCACGTTGCTGGTGAGACTCTCACAGAATGTGAGGCTTTGAATTTGTCCAGATGATGGAAGAAGGTTTCACTTTCATCTTCTTTAGTATAAAGATGTCTCCTGAAAGACTGATGAGGTAAAGGAGCAGGAATTAACTGCTGTTTGTATTGTACAGGTGTCGGGAAGCTCCAGACAATTTTAGGATGCCACACGCCCCTATTGTCTATGCCCTAAAATGTGTTATTTAGTAATAAATGTGGTAGCAGAAGATGCAGAATACAACCTTTTTACAGAGAGGGATAAAAGGCCAGAAGCATTACAAAAGCGTCCTTCTTTACGTTAAGCTGTGGAACTGTTTTCAGATACTTCTAGACCCCACAAAACCTTTATATACCAATAACTTGATGAATTGTGCACATCAGTGTTGCTTTCCATATAATTATTTTTAAAGACATTATATCACGTTGTTTACAAATCATGAACATGAGAGTGTTGTTGGAAAAATGGCAAGAGTCAGCGTTTTATACCTCCTTGCAGGATTTCAATTGCTTTGTTTCAGTTTTGAATGGTCCCCAGACTTTTATCAGTTCTAATTTAGTGCAATGAAAGTGACACTTGCCCTTGCTTCCTTTGCGGCTCACCGTGATATTTTAAAAGTAAGAAGGTAGAGTGAAAAATTTTGCATTATCTTTTGATGTTGCATTCTCTTTTGACACCACTACAAATACGAGGCACTGATTAATGAGGCAATAAGTTCTGTTAGAAGCATTAAATATAACAACAAAGCTCAAGAGAAAAATACACTGTACTTCTGATAATGTTAAATTTTATTAATCTTAGCTGATAGTTCTGATAATGGGAGGAAAAAGTGTAGTTTTCTCAATTGTTTGTCTTTGAGGGAAAAATGGTGGTGAGAAAGCAAAGACTAAATGAGATTGCATTATTTTTATACAGGTGGTTTAGCATAATGCCTTACTTTGACCTATTGATTTTACTTAGTTTTACTCCTCTCTGTTCCTCTTCACTGAAAAGAGAGAAATGGGACAGCAGATCTTCAGATGGAGTGCTGATTTTGTTATAGTTCGAAGTTTACTTGTGAGGCAGCAAAACTGCAATAAATTGGTGATGAAGAGAGAAAATAGAAAATGATGATCAGATCAATTGCAGCTAAGTATTCCGTATTGCTCATGCCATCAATACTGCAGAAAACTGCTCACATGTCTAAAAGATGAGATCCCCACCTTTTAATGATGCATAAGCCAGTAGACATTGATAAAGTTTTATAACATATATATATATATAACATCTATCTATCTATATCTATATCTATGTCTATCTATATCTATATCTATATCTATATCTATATCTATATCATCTATATCATCTATATCTATATCTCATTCTTTATTGAGAAGTGAGGATGCTGCCAGCAGCCCAGGCCAGCTTGTCTGAGAATACCCCAGGAATGTTGCCTGAAGTATGGAGTGTGATCTGTAACAGAGGACTGATACAGGTGTTGGTTTTTTTCATTCAAATATTAGCATCTCCTCTGGTTTATTCTTTGGAAGTCCAAATCAGTACCTGTGTTGGCTAAAAGAGCATCTGCCTGAAAAACAAAAGGCAGTCTGGAGCTGTTCAGACACACATCTTTTGTAGACTTGTTGCAAGTCATCACATATCCAGTAGTGATACACTCTAGGTCAGCAATAAAGAACCCAGACAATAATGTAAAACATTTCAAATAATCATCCAATAATAGTACTGAAAGTGGAGGGGATGAAGAATTTTTCTTTTGCCTTTTATTGTGTGTGTGTGTGTAAGTCAGTAAAAGATTTAAATACGAGTTTATTTCTAAACTAGCAAAAGTGGGTTTGGGCAATCCAAGGATGTTTTGCTGGTGAAAATGAGGGTTTTGTGTTTTAATTATGTATGATAGTTATATTGATGTTAGCCCACCGCTGCCATCTTGCACACTCTGTCTCAGACACTGAAAAAACTATGAATACATGCATGCAAAGAATACCCGAATGTATTTACACAAAAGTAGGCATTAACTGCACAATACAACCCAGCTCTGTAACTGGTTATGCGTGAGGTGCTTTGTTTCCATCACGAGCTGAGTTATCCCTACAGAAGCCTAGAGCTGTATAGTCAACTTCTACCTGACTATGGAGAGGATAGGAAGATGAAGAGCAGCAGTGGGAAAGTAAACATGTTAAACGAGTTGTGGAAAAGTACTGATGAAAAGTGGTCATTAAACAACTGCTGTCACCATATAATCCTTGGAAAAACTGCCCCTGAGTTATCATTTCACAGAGATCCTGCAGACCAGTAATTACTGAATGTTCTTTTTTAATGAAGGTGAGAGCATGTGGGAAAAATCCTGCTTATACTATTCCCACTGCCCCTCTCCTAGTGGAAACGTATGGCCATGAATTTGGATATGAATCTCAGAGAGCTAGGTAAAAAGAACAGTTGAAAACAGATGGCAGCAGTTACAACTGGCATATTCCCAGTTGGTGGCTTTAGCATTTAGAAGTGAGCATCTGTTCTTCTTCCCTATTGCAAAGTGTTTTTAACTCAGAGGTGTTAAAAAAACGTAAGTTGCTGTTTTATTCATTTTTGCTGTTTATTGACTTTAATGGCATATTGAATAAAAAGTACAATGTTTACCTGTGTGGCAGTGGAATCAAAACAGAAATACAGGTCTCTGACATATAACCTGATGTTATAAAATAAATTATAAGGGGAAGGGGGAGGGGAAATTTTGTGTGCTTATCCTAATACTGATAAGATAGAATTATTGAAAAGTGAAGGTGTAGGAATCAGAAGGTCCAACCTTTATAAGATATTTCTGATGCTCACTTTAAGTACCATCTTACTTTTTAAATAGCTATTCATAAAATCTCAAGACTAAACAAAACACTAATTTACTTAAATCTCTCATTATTACATTACTTAAGAGCACTGAAAATTCTAGTTCTGCCTTCAGAGAGAATCAATGTTAGTTGAGGTCGATTCTTTATTAGACAGTGAATTTTTACATACTATAGAGTTGGTGTCATTAAAGTGAAAAAAAAAAAGAAAAAAAAAGAAAAAAAATTCTAGTTTATAATACCTGGTTTATAATACCTGCAGTTTCTGGAAAAGATCTTAAGGAGCGAGCAACTCAAGAGAATTACATGGATGTTTCGAGGTCATGCAAGGACAAAATTAAGAGGTCCAAAGTTCAACTAGAACTTCATCTTGATACTGCTATAAAAGAAAATTAAAAAACATTTTTAGGAATGCATCATCAGCAAAGGGAGGGCCAAGGAAAATCACCATCCTTTACTGGATACAGAGGGAAACAGCAAAGGATGAGGAAAATGCTGAGGTACTTAATGCCTTCATTGCCTATCTTTGATAGCAAGGCTTGTTAGTCTGGGATACCAGGTAAGTTGGAAGACAGGTATGGTGAGGAATATGACGCTCCCATTATCAAGTAGGAAATGCTCAGTGACCTGCTACACCACATAGACCCAGACAAGTTTATGGGGCCTGATCAGAACCGCCAAAGGGTACAGGTTGAGCTGGCAGAGGTGCTCACTGTGCCTCTTCCAATCATTTAACACTAGTCCTGGCTAACGAGGGAGGTCCCAGCTGGAACTTGGTGAATGGAACATCCATCTGAAAGAAGGGAAAAGTCACCTGACATCAGGTGGCACAACCAATGGATCAGGCCCAGCCAGCATGGGTTTGGGAAAGGCAGGTCCTGTTGACCAACCTGACCTCCTTCTATGACAAGGTGACCCGCTTGCTGGATGAGGAAAAGGCTGAGGAAAAGTCCACCTAGACTTCAGTAAGCCATTGACACCATTTCCCATGGTGTTCTGCTGGAGAAGTTGGCTCCCCAGCTTGGACAGATGAACTCTTTGCTGGGTTTGGAACCCAGAGAGTGCTGGGGAATTGAGTTAAATTCAGTTGATGAGCAGTCACCAGTGGTGTTCCCCTGGGATCAGTGTTGGGTCCAATCCTGTTTAACACCTCCACTGATGGTGTGGGCAAGGGTGGGTGGGATCATGGATCTGCTGGAGGGCAGGAAGGCTCTGCAGAGGGATCTGGACAGCCTGGATCCATGGGCCAAGGCCAGTTGTGTGAGGTTAAACAAGGCCAAGTGCTGGATCCAGCCCCTGAGTCACAAGAACCCTGTGCAGAGCTACAGGGGAAGGAGGGGCTGGAAATCAGCCCAGAGGTAAAGGACCTGGGGGTGCCTGAACATGAGCCAGCCATGTGTCCAAGCTGGCCAAGAAGGCCAATGGCATCCTGGCCTGTACCAGCTGCAGTGTGGCCCAGCAGGAGCAGGGCAGGGACTGTCCCCCTGTTCTGGGCACTGGTGAGGCCACATGTTGAATCTTGTGTCCAGTTGTGGGTGCCTCAGCTCAGGAAGGACATTGATATGCTGGGGCATATCCAGAGACAGGAGATTGTGAAGGGTCTGATGAGGAGTGACTGAGGGTGCTGGGGATGTTCAGCTTGAAAAAAAGGAGGCTCAGGGGAGACCTTGTCACTCTCTTCAACTGCCTGAAAGGAGGGTGTAGCCAGCCATAGAATGAGAGGAAATGGCCTTGAGGGGTGCCAGGGGACTTTTGGGTTGGATATTAGGAAAAATATCTTCACCTATAAGGCTCTCAGATGTTGGAACAGGCTGCCTAGGGAAGTGGTTCACTATCCCCTGAAGGCATTGAAAAATGTGGGCCTCAGAGACATAATTTAGCAATGGTCTTTGCAAAGGGAAGTTAATTTAGCTTAACCATCTTAAAGATCTTCTCAAACCTAAACAATCTTATGATCTTTGTGAAATGCAAAAAGCATTTACAAACTAGATTTGTAAGACAACTCTGTGAATATATTTATCTGTTTTAAGCTAGAAATGGGTATGACATATGATAGCCTTGATTTGATGTGACTGTGCACATGGCAATCATACTTTTAAGCCCGAGCCTGTGCTGTTGAGGATGGATGAGAACCAGAGTCCATCTGGATGGGTCTGGCCATATGACTGATTCTGCAGGCACAATTCTTTTCATGTATTTTGGAAACTTAATGCATGTAGAGAAGGAGATGGAATATTTTTTGTGATGCTAAGCTTTTTAAAATGAAAGATCACAGCATAAGAGTTGTAGATAGCTTCCTGAAGGACTCTCTTGTCTAAGTTGTTCAGGGTTCTGTTGCAGTATGTGTTTATTCAACACATGTATTAAGGAGAGGAAGAAACTGAGTTGTTTTAAACTGTGACACTTTCAAAATAATATTTGGCTCTCTATTATTTTGTACCTTAATAAGGTTTTGGTTTACTTTTCCAGGGTCTGGACCACTCCAACCTGTTTTGAGCTGAAGTCAGAGAATTAAAACAGGTTCCCAAGAATTAGCAAATGGGCATATGCTATAACTGGAAATCTGAAGAAATAAAAATAAACATGTCACCACTTTTTATTAGAAATTGAGGTTGAAGATTCTTGTTTCTAGTCTATCCCTGATTTCATTACTGGAAAATTGATTATCTTCTCTAAGAAAAATACAGTTCATTGCACAGTCCAGTCCTTTTAGTACTTCTCTTACAAGTGGATTGAGCCCTTCAGTTGCCTGGTAATAACTCTTTAAAAAAGAACAAAAAATATTATTTTAACTGAAAGAGGCTCGTTGTATTTTTGAATCACTCTTTTTGCTGTATCTTTCTTCTTCTTTCTATGAAAGGCTCTTAATAGAAACGTGTAAATATTGTGGAAGTGTTTAGTGAAGAGTATTTACTGAGAAGTATGCTGCTCATGTAAATACAACAGCAATGAGTTACTTTAGTGATTCAAGTCATTAGCATTCATCACAATAGTAGGTACTGACAAAAGCCATCTATCAGCCTTGCAATGTGGTGTTTTGGTTCAACAGCTGTGATTCTCTGCCTCAGTATTCATGCAAAAGAACCATGCACAGCACTTTTGTGATCAAGCTCCTAAAGGGCCAAATCTAGCTTAAACCACTTTTATATGGTTAAATTGACCTGCATGCAAGTGTATTGCTAGTTGTGAATGCATTTGTAAAGACCCAAGTTTGCAGGCATTACATTGTGGTATTTGGCACTTTAAGGTATGAGCAAACCAGACATACAGGATCAAATTCAATATTTTAGCCTCAAAATCATGTTATTTTTTGATGCATTTAGTGGACTGAATATAAAATGGCGGTGGAGAAAGGGAGGATCAGTAATAATAATTTACAAGTATGCCTTTGTAGTGATTTATGTTTTCTATTCCATGGAAGCCTGCCTTTAATTTTTGCTCCAAAATTCTAACTTTGATAACCTTTATTCTTCTTATGTTGATTCCAAAGAATGTAAACTACTTCTTTGGTATGCATTGTGGCAATTTCTCTTTCCACTGGGTTTTTATTAATTTTCGAAAACCTCTGAACCTCTAATGTATCATTGTCTATATATTACACACTGTTTTTAATTAATAAATAGAGCTAAATTATCTGGCTGAAATCAAGCTTATTATTTTTTTTTAATAGAAATATTTTATGATTAAATTAAATGGATGTAATCCTATTTTTTTATGTGTGTTTACTGACAAGCTCGTATCTATTAATTAAATTTTGCCAACAAGCTAGTCTCCATTTATTTAATTTTGGGAGAAAAACAACGAGCATTAAAGTGATCTGAGAAATCATCTGAGTGTTAGCAAAACTCAAGGTGGATCGTTGATCAGAATTGTCCAACTATCTCAACTGAAGTAAAAAAAAAAAAAAACTCTAATGGAAATTCTCCACCCTGTGATACCTATGTCCTTCAGAGCTTTTATACTTTATATCCCAGGCAGAAAAAAATTAATATTACAAGGTAAGACTTATTTCATACATACATATGAAGATGATAAGCAAACACTATTAACAGCAGAAATTTAGTGATGGACCTTTTGCCTGTCACCTGGAATTCCACCTGATCGTAATGCAGATAATTTTTGGTGTACATTAATCGTGACAGTGGACCAAGGCCATGCTTGTTACATACTTATTTTGTAATCACAGAGATGTTATATTTAACTAAATTCAGGTTAGGAAGATCTTGACTCTCATGCATAGACCTAAGTATCAGCATAATAGGGAGAGCTGCTTGTGTTCAGATCCAGCATTCTGTCTATCATAGTGGTATAATCTTCATCAACACGGTTTCCTGAACCATCTTTTCTTTCATACATATGTAAACACTGTGACAGCCTCATTTGTCCACAAATTACAATAGACATTGACGAGTAAGCAAGACACAAAAATTACTGTAATTAAAATATCGTTACTGTCTAATAATAATAAAGAGAACATTTCAAACCCAGAACTAAGTAGCTAAGATACATCTGGGATATTGATATAAATCACTGGGTAAGTTTCTGTTTGCATCTGTAGAAGTAATTATGTGAGGCAATGTTTATGTTTTGTGTGTACATGAGCGTTTTTATAGACCTAAGCAAATAATTTGCAATAAATTCTCTTATAGAGCTAAGTGGATTTTTTTTTGTGTTCATATTTATGAACAAATTGCACATATTTATTTTAGTCTTTTGGTACAGAAAATTCAAAACACTGCTTAGGAAAAATGACTTTGTGATACTGTTTCCACCATTGATTACAAATGCTAAAATCTTAAAATGAGATTGCTGATATTAATGTTTATGCAAAGTGCATTCAATTTCTGTGGGTATTCCAAGAAAGTCCTTGTAATATTTACATATGTTGAACACTTGTTCTGCTAAAATCCATTTGGATTAGTATGCACCAATAGCAGGAACATTAACTGTCAATACAGAATGCTTTATTGTGACCATTTTGTACTTGAGACTCTTTCAGATGAGTAAACTTGACTCCTTCTGCTTTTTTTTTCCCCACATGTGCAAGTTTGGTCACCAAAATCCCTGGCCAGTGCAACCCAATTAGAGTTCTAAATAGAATTAAGAAACACCTGCTTTCCATTCATTACAGACCAGCAAATGGAATAAATGTTCCAAGAGTTATACACTTGTCTGTAGTTGCGTATGGTACTGAATCAGTTCCACCACTGACAGTGACAGAGGTTAAAGCTTCTATAGGATCCAAAGCTTATATAGAATACCCCTTCTGGATAAGTTTTTTGGTATCTTGTGCTCATATACTGAGCACTGTTGAGCAGGGTTAAAGCTAGTCCAACATGGAAATGGTGTCAGTTTTCTCAATATCAGCTTTTAAAATGAGAGTATTTGCTGATAGTCTTTGAAAAAGGTTATAGAAGGAATGCCAGGAGAAAACATGAGATAGTAAGGCAAGATTTGATGTACCAAATTCTCTCTAGGTCTGTGCTGCAGAATATCTGAAGAGTTCTTCTGTTTTAGGATTGTCCTTCAAATTCCCAAATACAGATGTATTAGGCTGACAGGTTTTGCTTTGTCCTAGTATGCCTAGTTGTTTGCATCAGAGTTTAATGTGCCTATTGTGCAATTCCTGTGTAGGGAGAACCTGTAAACTCACCTCCAGTTCTCATTGAACCCTAGACAGCAACTCAGTACCACACAGTCCACCTACCCCCAGTGGCAAGGAGCATCAGAAAAAAACTTATAGTTTGTGAAAAAGCAGCTTAATAATTGAAACAAAATAAAATGTAATTGTACTAACAACACCTGCTCCAATAATAATAATAGTAAAGAAAAAGGGAGAGGAAGATAAGCTCCAGGAGAAAGAAGTGATGCACAATAGAATTGTTCACCATCTGAATACAAGTGCTCCACCAATCCCCAAAAAGAAACTGGACTCTCAGCACATTCTGTGGTGTGGAGTATCCCTTTGGCCAGTGTGGGTCCTCTCTCTTGGCCATGTGCCACCCAGACCCTTGTGCATCTTCTTACTGTCAGAGCATAAGCCACTGAGCTTGACTCAGGGCAAGTACTTCTCAGCAGCACCCAAACCATTAGTGTGTTATCAACATTCTCACACTGAATCCCAAACACAGCACTGTACCTGCACTGACAAGAAAACTAAATCTAGGCTACCTGAAAACAGGAGTACATTTTCTCAAAGGAGCTCAGGTGGTCCCTGTAATTTATTTAAGACTAGTTTATGAAAAATAATGATATTTCAAATTTTTTCTGCTTTCATTGGTTCAATAGCAACTACGGTCATGAGACTATCAAAGGCATAAATTTTTTTTTCTTTTTTTTTTTTTTTTGGGAGGGGTCATTTTGTTTTCGTTTTTTTGTTTTTTTTTTTTTTTTTTTTAATTTGTTTTGATTTTTTTAGTATCCCTTTAGAGATAGATCTATCTCCGGATAAATTGTTGTAGATCTTCTAAGATGTAGAGTAAGAGGTGTGTTTCTGATTGTCTGGACATCAAGTCTGTTTTTCTGTTTTAGAATAATCGCTCAGACCTTCTAATTCCATCATGCTCAAAGAAAACAGTCCTTGGTGGTTTTTTATGGCTACCAATCCATGTTGGTATTACAGTGAAACAAGTCACCTGAAGCCTATGATGAGTTTTTTCTAGGAGCCAAAAGGAAAAGCTATTACTTCATCAGTGAAATCAAAATTCAGGCAGATAAATGGGAAATATGTAGTGCTTAGGCTTTTTTGCCTTTGTTATTTATTTGGTTGATCTGTTTCCAAGGATAATTTGAAAGGATCTGAGATGGAATTTTCCATTTTTCATTGTCTGGTCTTAATAAACTTTTATTAGAGCTCATGTATTAAGTGTAGGTGAAAAAGAACTTCATGCAGTACCGTTGATTCAGAAATTACATTATTTTACAGTTTCAAAAAAGGATCCATTAATAAGATGTCATTATCAACCTGAGTGTTATTTGCTGTGTGGTCAGATTTAGATATAATCTGAAATTTGTTGGAATAATTTTAGCAGAAAATCTTTGAGGGAATGAACTTTGAAGTTATTGTGGTAGTGGTCATGTGGGAGTAACAGACTTGATCTACCCTTAATAAACCTAGCAGTGAAAAAGCAAAGGTGTCTATGGCTTACTCAGCCCCATCTCTCCTACTGCATTCATATGACCAACTCACTTTGTTCTTTCCTTCCTCCCTCTAAGTTGTATCAAATTAATTCCTGTCCTTAAGTACCATAATCAGAATTTGGCACTTAAATGGATGGTGGCTTGGTAGCTGGAGCATGGGTATTGGCTTATTGCAGCTGCCTACTGCACCTGCAGTGGCTTCAGGCCTCCTGGTC
Source organism: Tychaedon coryphoeus (assembly GCA_013398595.1). Lineage (NCBI taxonomy): Eukaryota > Metazoa > Chordata > Aves > Passeriformes > Muscicapidae > Tychaedon > Tychaedon coryphoeus. The sequence continues at coordinate 250,458 of WBND01000826.1, forward strand.
ACTACTGAACTTGTATAAACCAAATCTCTGAAAAG
>WBND01000826.1:251387-272698 GCA_013398595.1 Tychaedon coryphoeus
GACATGGCAGGAGGAAGCCAACACATTTTATGTTGCACCCTCTAGCCCCTCTTAGTCAGCAGCACAAGATATTACTTCTACCAGCAGAAAAGGCTTCCCTGATAACCATTAGTTGTCATTCCAGCATCTTCGCTCTTGCTGTGGTTTGGTGGGCAAGGTGTAAGTGTGTTTGGTTTGCTAAACTTTTCAATTTTATCCCAAAGGGGAGGCTGAGCTGTCTCTCCAGACCATCTCTTGTTTGCAGCTTCAAATCCTGTGTTTTTATGACTATTTGGATGACCAATGCTGCATTCATGTTGGGACACAGGGGCATTCATTCCAGGTCCAAGTGATGATTTGGTTACCTAGCTGTAGAAACAACTGCCTTAAAATACATCTTGCTGCAGCATCTTCTCTTCTGAAATATTATGGACAGCCTGACCCATGAATGAAGGTCAAGACATGGTTTGAATGCAGCCTTTATAGCTAGTTCTCTGAAATAGGTTTTTTTTCTTGTCAGCCCCAAAGAACTTGACAGTAAACAGGTAAACAGCCATTGATTTTTCTTTTTCTTTGCAGGCAGAGAGGCAAGAGCGTGCAGAGAGGAACAGTGTTCCCAAGGGCAAACCACAAGCCTTTCAGCATCTAAGCTTCTCTTCTCCTAAATGACTGCCCTGAAAGCCCCAGGAAGGAAGGGGAAGACAGACAGGGTTGCAGACTGCTCTCCACGTAACTGGCCTTAGACTACTATCCCTGATTCATGCACAGCTCGTCTTAGGCCCTCCTGCTGATGTGTTTTTTCCTGGTGCCTTGATAAGTAATTTTAAATTGTCTCACTTCTATCACTATCTTTGTCCCAGAAATAGCTATGAATGTGACAAGATCAGCTTTCCTATCTACCTAATTGTAGTTCATCTCTTTTCTCTGAAACAGACACTAAACCCTCCTGAGGATCTGGCCCACAAGCATATTCCTTCAAAAAATAACTTCACTGGCAAGATTGAAAAAGTAAGTAAAAGACCACCCGCAGTAATGTCTCTAAACTTTCCATATGCACTAAACACCCTGCATATGTTGGCATTTCCTTGGTATAGCCCTGTTAAAAGAACATGGAAGTGCATTTGGAAGAGTGACTTCTGCTCCATATTCTGTACATAAGCCCTGAAACTGCAGTCAGCCTATTTTCTTAATTGCATAATGCAGCCTTCCTGCTTCTGAGCTTTTACGATGTGCTTGAAATATGCTTTCAAGTTTTCCTCACAATTAAAAAGTAAGAAGCTTGCCTTTTTGAAAAAAAACCCAAATCAAATCAAATCAAATCAAATCAAAGCAAATCAAATCAAAACAAAACAAAAAAACAATAGCATCAGGTATCATGGGACTTGCAAAAGAAATGTAACACTGCCAGTACCCTGAACCTAATCTGAAAACTAGAGCAACATAGTCTGCTGGCATTAGTGGAGCTTGGACAGAGGAGCATTGGGATCATGCCACAGCCCTGACTCCAGGGTGAGAGTCAGGATTCATTAACCCTTCATGGTAAGCCAGCTATGCTTTTTCTGGAGACAGAAAGTTACTGCAGTCAGACAGCAGTGACCAACCCTCACTGTGCCATCTGACTGAAGGAAACTGAAGGGAATGTGAGGAAATGAGCTTTTGGCAGTGCATGGAATAATGATGTCAAGACAAAGGTCCTCCAGGACAAGTATTTTACTGTGAAAGATGAAAGTTTGTCCTGTTGGTAATTTGCATCTACCCCTTCTCAGAAAGTCTTGGTGCTGCATTTTTTATATTTTTTTTTGTAAGCAAATTAAAATGTACATTACCATACAACTTCCTGTTTTATTGGATATGAAACTTTTGCTAAATAGTATTTCTGGTTACTTGGCCACCAGTCAAAATCTGTTATTAGGAATTTATTGCTCCATTAGCTACAACAGGACTAAGCATCATTACAAAACATTCCAGTACTGCATTTCCTCTTGAAATGTAAGTGGTTAGCTGATGAATCTCCATTTCCTTTTAGTTCTTAGTGGAGATAGAAAAATGAAACTCAGTAGTGTTCCACTGCCTGGCCAGTGGTTCTGGGTCATTTAAAAGGGGTACCTGAGTGGTGCAGGCTAGAATGAGATGAGGGAATTGTTCAGGGTCTCTGCACACAAGGTTCCTTCAGGGGGCTGCTGCTGGGTGAACTGTACCTCTCCTTGCATAGTTTAAGGGCACCTAGGCTGGCAGAGCAATGGCCTGTGCACAGACAAGTGACTGACACAGATGATGAGAATCCAGTCCCCCGGCAAGAACTCTGGAACCATTGAGATGATCTTTCTTAGCAGAGCAGGACCACTGAACTTTCCTCTGTGAGATGCTGTAAGGTGTGGGAGTGGGAGATCTGAACAGCAGGGAGGGATAGAGTGTGTGTGGGTAGCTACATTTGAGGGGAGGACAGAGGATGTTGTGCTTGATTGGTTGGGAGGATCAGGAATATGTTTTTATTCAAACATTGCAATAAAAACAAAAATTGCTATTGCAGCATCAATATTGTTATCTCTGGACTAGAATCTATCACCCTCCTAGGAGAAGTGAATCTCATAAGAATATATGAAACCAAACACATTTGGAAGTAAAAAATCCTGATAAAAAATAGAGCCATCATGGGTATTTTACAATATTGCAGAAAACACTGATCAAAAATCACTAGCACTAAAATAAGGTGCTTGGAAACTCAAATGTTTCCCTCATGGGAGAGGTGCCCAAATTACTCAGCCTTCCAATCCTCATACCTAAAATTACTGATGAGATTCTGCTAATAATATTAATAATTGATATGCCATAATAGCTCTGTATCTTAAAACATTTGGATGAAATTGACACAAATGGCTGTGACTAGGGAATGCACAATGCTGCCAGAGCACCATGGTTGTTAGCTAAATAGAAACATGACTTCTGTGTGTCCCAGCACTTCTAAGCAGCCAAATATAATGAATAAATCCCTTTTCTACTGTATATTGAGCTATATTTGGACCAAGCATATTTACAGAATTTTTGACTTCACTTCAGTGTCCATTTATGAACAATTAATGGATGTTTTATGCTCTACAGACATTTTAATAACAAAAAGTCGCCTAGAAACAGAGCTGGTAAAATAATATCCATAAATGATATATCTGCATTTTTTCCTCCTATCAGTGTTTGAATAAATTCTGGTTCTTAAAAATTCCAAAGCAATATTTTAAATAATGGTACCCCATGCTTCTTCCAGCAATCTGAAAGTTGTAGGACTGATTCTTCAGGACTAGAAACTGCTATTTGATCTGCATATATTGTTAGCGTAGGTTTTTTTATGTACTGTTCGTTTACCATAAGGTTAACATTTTGGGCCTTTCACCTTCTAGGTTGTTGTTTGATGTACAATGGCTCAACACTTGCAAAGTTGTGATACCTCCCTGAAACTGTTGATATCTCCTCAACAATTGTAGTATGCTTAGAAATTGCTGTTTTATTCCTTGTGCTTTATATATAACCATATCACAGAAATTAAGAGCACAGCTAAGGCCATTTTATTTCCTTGTTCTTACTGACTTCTTTGGATACAGAGGGGGAAGAGATGGGATCAGAGTCATGTCTCTTTATACACTGCCAACAATACAGCAGGCAGGAGTTGTACAGTGCACCTGCCTTTTGTATACTGGTCATGTCTGAACAGAGCTGATAAATTTTTTGGTACTTTTCCAGCACATCATCTTTAGAAGTACAAAATTGATCAGTATAGCTCTGCATGGTACACTGCTCTTGCAGTTTTAGTTGGGAGGAGAGAGGAGGGAGCAATATGCTTCAGTTTTATTCTGTGGGGAGACTAGGGGACTTCAAATTGCCAGGGAATTTGGGAATCAGGGAAGAAACAGAAGATGAAGAATTCACATTTTGGTGTTATCTCAAACTTGACCATGTGCTCTCCTGGCTTTTATTTCTTCAAATGCTCCTAATCCATGCTTTATGTTTCCCATCTGACTTTCTTTTGACACTATGACCTGCACAAATCGTGACATTTAAAGTAAAAGAAAAGGCTGGAATGTGCTTTAATTCTGTCCAAGTCCTGGTGAAAGATGGATTAACTGCTTGTTTTCAGGTTTTCTTTCACAAACATAGAAGTCAGGGGCTTGGGGAAATTATATTCCTTATTTCTCTGTTCATAGAATGTAGAGATTATTTTTTATTTTAATTCCAGCTTTATTTGTAAAGTGAATGCTCAGTTCATATTTAATTGAGTAGAAAGTGTTAAAAGAACGTACAGACTAATGAAATCAGGGAATTTTTCCTGTGTGCTTAATAGATCAGGTCCTGATGCAGGCATCGGTGCTCTTAAGGCGCTGGGCCAGTTAAGTAGTGATAATTAAATTGTTGCTATGTCACAACTTAGTTAGAAAAAAAAGGTTTCTTCCTTTAAGAAGATCTGTGTTAGGGATCTTCTGCTCAGGCTAAAGAATATGCAAGGCAATAAAGGCAGATAAATGGGTATTTCCATGAACAAGGGATTTTCTCTGTTTATTCTCACTTTATTTTTGGTTGTTTTGGTTGTTTGTCTTGTTTGTCTTGTTTCTGGTGGTTTTTTTAAATTGAAAATATTATCATCCCATTCAGATAGGGACAGGATTATATCCTGTAAATCCTCACATAAATGACACAGAACTCACAGTGAAAAAAATTTGGACAAAAGATTGTGAAGAGACAAGAATAAAGTTACCAAAAACCAATTGTGTTAACCTGTAGCAAAGTTTTCAACTAAGTCAATGGTATGTCAAAAGTAAGAGCATTTAAGGGGGCTGGCAATTCCAGAAATATGAGAATAGACATTTTATCATTGCCTATTTATTATTCCCCCATGGAACATGTACAGACAAACGTGGATGAAGGCAATCACAATATGTAAGATATTGCCATTTTTTTTGGTGTGTGATAAACATTGTTATGGATGATTGAATTGGTAAGAATAGTTATCAGTTCCTCACCACCCTTTGTTTCATGGCAAAGAATATGGCTCTGAAGTATGTATTTTGACTCACAGCCAAAATCCATCAGAGGTTCCTCAAATCGCTGCTTTCTCCATGTGCACAAAGCACATCATACCTTTTCAGTGGATGAACTCCAGTGACACATTTGTTCAGGAGATATATCTGCTAATGAAGCTATCATGTGTATTTTGTTATAGAATCAGAAAATGCCCTGTTGCAATAGACCTTTAAAGGTGCTGTCATTCAAATCTTTCAGCAAGACAGATCCAAGGCAGGATTCTGCAATGTCGCTGATAAAGATCGCAGATCCTTCACACCACCTAGTCATGCACTTTAGTATCTCTTACCACGGAATGTTCTCCTGATGCCAAGCTTTAATCACCCATTGCAGTCCAAACCCATTACTTCATCTCTCTATAATGAGACATCTGTCTCCCTTTTTCCTTGTACAATTTCTTTTTGTGTATTCTCATTAAGAAATGTATATGTCTTTTTGCTTCTGTAAACCAACTATTCCTTCCTTCCTTCCTTCCTTCCTTCCTTCCTTCCGTCCTTCCGTCCTTCCGTCCTTCCGTCCTTCCTTCCGTCCTTCCTTCCGTCCTTCCGTCCTTCCATTTTCCAATTTTCAATTTCAAATTTCAATTCTGTGTTGTTCAATGTGTATGTAGTCCTTCTGAAATCCATTGATTTAATAAGTACATTATTAATTTAAAAATTCAATAATGTCATACATACAGGATACCCACAGGATATTCAATTCTTCCTTCCATTTTATAGTGCATCATTGATAACTACATATCTTCAGTCTGTCTGAATATTTTACTTGGTCCTTCTATAGTTTCATAATAACCATTATTTTCTTACTTGTTCCTAGAAAGATCTCATGTCAATAGAGGCTCTTAGAAAGGCCTAATGTTCTTGAAGTGTTGTGAAAATTAAGCACCATGCAGCTGCTCCCTTGGTCCTCCTCTTCTAACCCACCCCAGGGGCATGGGGAGGAAAATCAAAAGTTAAATTTATAGGTTGGGACAAGGATAGTGAAATACAGTAATAATGGTAAATTATAATAATAATGATAATTAAAATGGAATTATAAAAAACAATCAAGTGATGTACAATACAACTGCTGCATGATGCCAGACTTCCCAAACTCAGACTGTCTGTGCTTCTGGATAATTCCCTTTAGTTTATATACTGGGCACGTCATTGTGTGATTGGAATCTCTCTTTGGTCAGTTTGACTCATTTGTCCCAGGTACAGTTTGCTTTGCACAGCTCCTCACTGACAGAACAGGAGACAAAAAAACCCTTCCATCAAGTCCTTAGAGTCATTCTAAGTTAGAGACTTAGAACAACCACAGCAGCAAAAAATAATCCATCAGTGTGTCAACACCATTCTCATTCTGAATCCAAAGCACAGCTCTGTACAGGTACTTAGAAGAAATTAATTCAATTTTAGCTGAAACCAGGACATGAAGGTAATAACAAATTTCTATATTTTCTTGTCTGTCTGTGAGGAATACTACTCTACCATAATAGAAAAGAAAATCTGTTTTCAACATATGCACACAGTCTTATTCATACTTTTGTTTCCCTCTAGCTGTTTTATTTAAAGTTCATGTTTGATTGTTTATGTCAAAAATTTTCAGTGCAAGTAAAACTAAAATTCCCTGGATTATTTTTCCTCTTATACATATTTATAATGTCAAGAATTTTATCTAGCCTGTTTCAATCCTTTGAAATCTTGTCCTCCATGGGTTATTAAAAATTACTAAATCATTATTTAATCTGGAAATGCTTTTTTATTGGGACCAGAAAATTCATAAACTTAATTTATTTATGCCCAACATATTCTTAGAGTGTCACTCCTTTATGCCTTGTCATTGGTGTTGATACTGACAGGAAAATTATGATAGGTAAACTTTAAAATAAACTACGCTTTGAAAGACACTAATAATGACTTTAATGAAGTTAGAAGAAAAATTCATCAAGTGAAAAAATTGATGAATGCTGATTTGCTGGTAAGATTCTCAAAGTCTTCCAACTTGTTTATTTCTTCACTAATACCTCTCAGTATATTTAGGTCTTGCCTTACTGAGAAATGTATCCTCTCATTAAGAATTCATAGAATTATGGAATTATTAAGGTTGGAAAAGACCTTTAAGGTCATCAAGTCTAACCATTATCCCAGAATATTTCCTCAAAACTCCAAAATGCATGCATTATCCCTTAATCTGCTTGTAGTGATGTTTCTTATATCACTAGTCCTCCGATTGTCATTTGAAATCAGTTTAGATATATATTAAATTTAATAAGAATAAGAAAGCGTAGTATGTCTCTAATGTTTAACACCAGTATGCTTTTCAGAGGTAATTTTAAAAAAAAGTGGAAACTTAGAGCCTTTGAGTTAATATTGAGAATTTTTACAGCCAGAGTTTTTACAGAGATTATTGAGTATACTGTAAATGACCAATAAATTTACAATCTTGAATGTAATAGGATAATTTTTCTGAAGCTCATAAATGGAACTGTGTGCCTGTAAAACAATGTGCTTGTAATTTTTTCTTGGTCTTAGGATTCCTATACAAGGGTGGTTTACTTGGGCTCCTAAAGTCAAGTTACTATCAGGAGTGAATAATTTTAAACTGGAATAGTCACTCTATAGGATGTAATGAACAGATGCAAAAGCCACAGCACATTTTTTATTAGAATTTGGAAAGTTTACATTTTCTTCTCATTTTTGATTGACTATCCCCTTAATTTATTAACTTTGAGAACCAGAGCAAAATCTGTGAATGGTAAGGAGCCTATTTTCAATGCAGTGCTGCACCAGAATTAATGGAAGACAACAGTCTTCAAGTTAGGCATGACAATAATTATGCTTAATTATACAGAACTACTTCTCCAAGCCATTATTTGAAGGAATTTTCTTTTCTGATTTGTGGACATGGTTTATTTATTTTTTTTTGTTTTTTGGTTTTTTTTTTTTGTTTTATAAATATCTGCTCTTGAGATGCTCCACCTGGAGCACTGTACCCAGCTCTGGGGCCCAGGGTACAAGAAAAATGTGGATCTGTTGCAGCAAGTCAGAGGAAAAGCCACGAAGTTTTTCCCAGGGCTGGAGCACCTCCCCTGTGAAGATAGGCTGAGAGAGCTGGGACTGTTCAGCCTGGAGAAAAGGAGACTCCAGAGAAGCCCTCCAGTGCCTAAAAGGGCCTTACAAGTAGGCTGGAGAGAGACCTTTCACAAGGGTGTGTAGGGATAGGACAAGGGGAAATGGCTTTAAGCTGAAGAATGGCAGATTTAGACTAGTTGTTAGGAAAAAATTATTTCCTGTGAGGGCAGCAAGGCATTGCATCAGGTTATCTAGAGAGGTTTTGGTCTCCCTTTCCCAGATCTGTTCAAGATCAAACTGGATGGAGCTCTGAGTAACCTGGTCCAGTGACATGTTTCTATATGTGGCAATTCATCCTTTTCACCAGCTGAAAATAAAATGATTCTATATTAGGTGGGAAAGGGCAATGGAGTTTCTCTGTATGAGAGCGTGTATTAAATTCTATCTTGTGCTGTGATGAGGGCTGTGAAAATGGGACTTTTTTTCTTCCCAGAAGAAAATTATTTGGTAGAACAAACTGGATCTGTATGAGACTGTAAACCTTCATACAAACCCATACCCTTTTCCTCTGGGTCATTGCTTTTCAGTTTCTGCTGTACTAAAAGCAGCTCAATTTCAGAGCCATGCTTCAGACTTGGTACCAGTGAGCCACATGGAACCGCCAGAACTTTTCTCCTGCAGAAGTGAGGGGTGTCCCCTCTTCACTTCTGTGTAACAGATGCCTGTGTGTGTAAACAGTTCTTATCCCAGCCCATAATCTTTACTTCTTGTGCATCCAAATCTCCTCTCCATCCTGCTGTGGGGAGGAAGGGGAGGGTAAAGGGTAAGTGAGTGAGCTGCCTGTGTTTTACAGTGCTTCAGTGCTTTTATGAGCAATAAATTGGGGAAAACCCTTTTTAAACCATGAGAGTTGCATTTAAAGTGTCTTACAGGTCACTTGCACTTCCATGTATTCTACAGTTATATGATTCAAAAAACCCTAGTGTATGTAAAGGAAACCTCTCAATTATTGTAAACTTGGTTTACCTGGAAGAGGAATATGTTCTTATGTTGGAAAAAAGCAAATAAATATGACTTTTGTTTTCTTACATCTTGGAAAATGTTTGCCTAAGTTGCCCTGAAATTAAAGTAGAAAAAGAAAATAATTATTTTGGCAGATCTTAATCCTTTATGCTAGTCCAAATTCCGTAAATGCCAGCAGGTGACATATGCATCTATATATCTATATCTGTATATATCTATATCATGTATATCTATATCTATATCTATATCTATATCTATATCTATATCATTCTATAATCTATATCTAATCTATCTCTATATCTATATCTAATATCTCTATATCTCTATATCTATCTCTAATTATCTCTCTCTATATCTCAGTATTTATCTATATCTATATTTATAGCTATATCATCCATCCATGTTTATTTATCTATATCTAACTTCAATCTGATGCAGGTGTTTCTTATAGCAGCACTATTTTAAGAATTTTCATTATTAATTTTGATATTTTGTAACTTTGCAGAGTAACATTTCATTTGTTACAGAATTACATGACTTGAGAAATTAATTCCTTTCCCTCCCATCTTATTCCCTCTAAGAAAGAAAGAGGAAGCAAAAGGTGCCTCAAATCTGGGCAAGCGATAAAGACAAGCAGATATTTTAATAACTCTGAAAAATTTAAGTGGTCAAATATGAGTGGGAAGAAGGATGAAAATGACAAAATGTAGCTGTCTAGTAGAAAAGACACTTTCCTTTTCTATAATTTTTCTTAAAAATCCTTTTAGTTTTTGTCTATTCTCTTCCTGAAGCTTTCCTGAGAACTAGCAAAATTCTTTGTAAACTCAGTACCAGTTTTATTCATAATACAGCACAGTACAATTCTAACAAAGGGCCAGAATCTTCACTCTTAATTGCGCTAGTAAGTGCAAAACATGGTTGTCAGGTAGAGTTGTTCAATTTCCTGTTGAAATTGTTGAGAGTATTGGGGAAATTCTGCCTAGTGGATTTTCATTTTCATGGGAGATTTTTCATTATTCGTTCTTGTATATAAATTAACTTTTAATTATAAGATTTTATTTTTCTACTCAGAGTTCACGCATTTAATAAAAATATTTTTTTCCTTAAGCATAAGCAATACAGCAGTTTGTACTGTAATTTTCTTATATTTGTCTCTTTTCTGCAATATGTCTGCAATATCATTTATTTCTTTTGCTTTGTTGATACTGCTATTTGCTCAGTTTTCATTGGATTCTGAAGCGACTTTTTTCATGGCACCTACAAGGCAAATGTTGTGAATAAAGGGAATGACATACCATCTTAAATGTTAGTGTTAAGGATTATTTCACGTCTCTTTCCAAAATAATTTTGGAAGCACAGGGCTCTAAATTGATAATAATCTACAGAAGTTTTAGTAATATTCAATAATCTCTTGATAGCATGACTACACCATGTGTATCATCTACATAGGAGCATAAATTGCCTGCCTATGCAAAGCCATTTGCTTTTCCTTACCTCTCTTTTAATGTCCTTTCTGGTCAAGATCTACTAGAATCTCCTGATCATTGGTTTGTCGGTTTGGGGTTTTTTTGTGGCTTTTGGGGGGTTTGTTGAATGGGTTTATAACCCGTTTCCTTCGCTAAATTTGGAGGAAGATACATGCCTAGACCATAAAAATCAGGATCCATTTTCCAAGTGAACTTTGACAGAAGTATGGCTGAGAGGCAAGTGGTCTGGGACTGCTCTGTCACTTCTTGCCACAACCACTCTAAATCACCAGATGATGCATATTAGTTTTATAATTTATGTAAGGGGTGCAGCTACCACCCCGGAGTTACCTATGCTTGTTACAAGAGCAGAAGATTTAATTGACTTGCCTTGGTCATATTAAATTTGGGTAAGTATATTCTCAATGACATCATCAAAACCTTTTAACAATGACATAGAATTCATTTATAGAGTAGCTTGAACTGATGAGATTTGTTATTGAAAAAATTTTGGCTTGGGGTTTATTTTATTGGGTTATTTTTATTTCAACAAAAATGATAAAATTATTATTATTAACTTTCATGTGAAGATGAGTCTTATATGTGCTCTTTTGCAGCCTATCATTGCATAATGCTATTGAGTCTTCATATGAAGAAATTTGCAAAGTATCAAATTATGTAACTTTACATTACTGTTTTCACTTGATAAGGAAGGGCTTTTTCATTCTAAAGCAAATATTTGTAATGGAACAAGGGGAATGGGCTAAACACACACAGCAACTGTTAGTGTACAAGTCACCTTAAATCATTGCTCTCTGTGGTCTTCAGGGATTATCAAGGCAAGCCCACAAAAGAAAAATGTGACATAGCTACCTTGCTGTGCTTTATGCAATGGCATTTAGCAATACTGCAAAATCAGGCAATGTCCTTTCAAGCAATTTTACAAAAAGAGAAGCAGAGATTAAAAATTCAAATGGCAAGCAGCCAGTCTTCCAACTTCTGAATTTCACGTTGATTATTTATACAAGATATTGTTGTGTTCACACTTCTGAGTCTATAACTGTGTAACTGAGGAAATAGATTATCCTGCATCTGCCTACTATAGGGCTATGGTATCTTTTCCCACAGTATATGGTGTTATGGGCTGCTATCATGAACCAGATATTGGGCCCAAAGGACAAGTCTTGTGTGAAATTGAAGTTTTAGAGGACATGCATGAAATTAAGAAGGTCTTTTTGGCATGACAAATATTACTGCAAGAATTCCTCTGTAGAATCTTTCTTAGGGGAAGTGTAATAACAGTGTTTAATGCTAATGACTTTGAGTGCACACAATTTTTCTTTTTCCCCGCAATGAGAATAACAGTTGCTTTTACCTTTTGTCCTGGTGCCAGTTTTTACTGAGCTGCTTGTTTAGTGGTGAAATGCCCAGTCTATGTCAATTGATTCCAATTAAATGTTATGCATATTTAAAAGTAAAAACCCTCTGCACCTCTGTTTTCTCATAAATTGATAGAAAATCAATATGGACATATCTGTCCATATAACTGGGACTTGTTATTAAACATTAGAGAAGTTCTCACATTTAAAACTGGAGAAATACTTTTAAAATTCTCTGTAATGTTTTATTTGATTACCAGAGATTAGCTGGCACTAGCACTGGCTTCGTGTAGATAGCTGTACTATATCAGCATTTATTATTAACCACATTTGATGACTTTCCACAGGAAATAACAAAATAGTGGTCCTGAGCACATAGCAGTTTCAGTAACTATTGTGCATAAAGTTCTCTGTGTGTGTGTGTATGGGCATATATATATATATATATATATGTGTGTGTGTGAGTGTGTGTGTGTGTGTGTGTTTTAAACTGTATGTATGTCTTCATGCATACATACAGATACATATGAGGTGCACACATTTTTCATGTTGTTGATGACTGCTGGTATCTTCAAGTGTCCTGATTTCTGCAGAGAAGTTTTCAGACCACTCAGTATCTGAGGAATTGACTGTACAGGATAAGTCAGATTAGGTGAAAAATTCTATGGCTGAATTTGGGAATTTTGGAAACAAGTGTTCAGAAAAGATAAATATTCCAATTAATTATTTTTCTTCTACCATTTATATGTAAAGGTATCCTGCTTTTGAAGACAGTGTAATTCTATTTTATATTTTCTCAAGCTTTCTTATCTGACACAACTTCAGATCAAGGCAGTTTCTGTGTGATATTGCATCAGAAACTGCTTTCAAACAGTGCCTACCTATTGTTCATTCTGAGTGAAAATAAAAGTGCCAGCATGAAATAGAGAACATTCTTTGCTCAGTGCTGCAGAATTAGAATCATAGAATTATTAAGGCTGGAAAAGACCTTTGAGATTATTCAGTTCAGCCATTCGCAATTGAACCACGCTACCAAGTTCTATATTCCCACTCTTTTTGGGGAACACTTCCAGGGGTGGTGATTTCACCACTTCCTGGGCACCCTATTGGCCCTCAATTCCAGCGCCTGACCACACTTTCAGCGAAGGATTTTCTCCTAATATGCAACCTAAAACTCCTCTGGCACAACTTGAGGCCATTCCCTATCCTCATGTCACTTGTTACTTGGGAGGAGAGACTGAATCCCACTTCACAAAAGTCTCCTTTCAGGTATATGCAGAGAATGATGAGGTCCCTCCATGCCTTCCTTTTCTCCAGGCTAAACAGTCCCAGCTCCCTTAACTGCTCCACATGAGGCTTGTGCTCCAGACCCTTCTGCAGCTCTGTTGCCCTTCTCTGAACACACTCCAGCACCTCACTGTCTTCCTTGTAGTGCGTGGCTCAGAAATGGACACAGAACTTGAGATGTGGCATCAGAAGCGCTGAGTACAGGGCAGACCATAGAATGATCTGCTGGTCACGCAATTTCTGATACAGCCCAGGATGCCATTGGCTGCCTTGGCCATCTGGGAACACTTGTGGCTTTTGTTCAGCTGGATGCTGACCAGCTTCCCCAGGTCCTTTTCAGCCACTCTGTCCCCAGCCTGTAGGGCTGCAGAAGGTTGTAGTGACCCAAGGGCAGGACCCAACCCTTGGTCTTTTTGCGTCTCAAACAATTGATCTTGGCTCATCTATCCAGCCTGTCCAGATCCCTCTGCAGAGCCTTCCTATTGTGTTATGGGGTCTTAATTCTGCTCTCCACCTCCTTCTTCCATCTCAAGCTGCTGCATACCCCACAGACAACTGGTCTTGCTACTAAAGACTGGGGCAAAGTAGGCATTCCAGTACTCAGCCTTTTCCCTGTCCTTTGTCAGTATTTGTCCCCTCTACATCCAGTAAAGGATGGAGATTCTCCTTGGACCTCTTGATTCTGGTATATTGATAAAAGTATTTTTCACTGCCTTTAACAGCAGTAGCCAGATGAAGTTTGGGTTCTCACCTTTCTAACTTTCTCCCGGCATAACCTCACAATATCTCTGCAGTCATTTTGATATGCCTGTTCCTTCTTCCAAAGGTGATACAATCTTATTTTCCCCTGGAGTGACAGCCAAAGCTCTCTCTATATCCAGGCCAGTCTTCTTCCCTGTTCTCTCATCTTGCAGAATGTGAGAACAACCTGCTTCTGTCTCTTAAAGATTTCCTTCTTAAAGCATTTCTAAACTTTCTAGACTCTGTTGCTCTTCAGGACTTCCTTTCAGTGTCCCAGACAGGACAAAGTCTGCCCTCTGGATATCCAAGATAGAAGTTTTGCTGACTTTACTTCCTCAAGAACCAGAAGCTGCATCACTTCATGTTCCCTGGGCACAAGATGACCTCCAACCATCCCATCACCCACCAGTCCTTCTCAGATCACAGGAAAATGGTCCAGCAGTTGCCTTCCCCAGGTGGGTCACTCACGAGCTGTGTCAATAAGTTCTCTGCCACCACTCCAGGAACCTCCTGTACTGCTTCCTCTCCACAGTGTTGTGTTTCTGCCAGACATCTGATAAAGTTGAAGTCTGGCTAATGACAGTGAGACTTCTCCCAGCCATATACAGAATATTTCTTCTGCCTTTTCATCCTGGTTGGCTGGTCTATAACAAAATCTCCAACAGGATATCTGTCTTATTGACTGTCTCCTGATTCTTACCCACAAATACTCAACATTATCATTACAATCTTTAATCTCTAGACAATTGAAATACTATCTATAATACACGAATACTCTGCTGCCTCTTTTCCCTCTCCTAAACAGCTTACAGACATCCACTGCAGCACTCCAGTTGTGTGACTTGCCATATCAAGACTCTATCATGACAACTATGTCACTGTTTTCTGGTTGCACCATGGCTTACAACTCCTTCTGTTTGTTCCCCATACTTCATGCCTTGGTGTAGATGAACTTAGGTTATTGATCCCATTGGTTTTCACTGGAAAAACTCTGATTCCTGCATGACCGTTCTCAGATGCTTCCACAGTTTCCAGCATGTAATCAACCCTTGATTTCTTGCTGCCATATGGATCTCTATCCCCTACTTCTACCAAGACAGCAGATGGATCAAAACCGATCCATGATCAAAATCTCTTATTCTGGTGGTGACACCAAACTCAGAGTCAAGTATGAATATGTATAATTTTCTTTGTCCTAACCTTGTCATTCCCTGTAACTGGCAGAATAGAGGATAATATCCTTGTGCTCCAGATCTCTCGGTCAGTGATCCTTAGACAATTGAGGTCCCTCTTGACAGTCCTCAGACTTCATGTTAGAACTTCAGTAATGGATAATAATCAAAGGGCCACACCAGCCTGGAAACTTGGGTTTTCTTTTACCCTGGGCCCTAGGGAGGCAGCAGACATCCCTATGGGCTAGGTCCCACTGGTCTATTCAGCAGGATCTTTTGTTCCCCACAGGAGGGAATCACCAATGACAGCAATCCTCCTTTTTATCTTGTCTGAGGTGGGGCTAGACTGACTGGCCCTAGCCATACAGCTTGGCTGTACCTCCATTCCCAATTGTTGTGTGTCTGGCTCTCAATCCCCAGGCCTCATATATATTGAGGGCCCCTTAGTGCCTGGGAGGGGATTCACCTGCTACCTCTAACAGAAATCTGATCACTGTCCTTGTTGCCCCTAAGCCCCCGTTGCTGACCTGCCCTTTTAGGTCCCCCCCTTCAGATGATAGGGGATTTTTCCCTTCTGGTGATGCAGCTGGCTGATGCATGTTCTCCAGGATGGTAGGGAATGGCTCCACCAAGTCAGTCTTCTGCTGAGTCCCTGATAGTTCTTACCCTTTCTATCTCCTCTCTTAGCTCTGCCACTAAGGCTGAGCAGATCATCCACCAGATCTGGTCTCACCTCACACAGCGCTAGTCTCCACTGCCCTCCATCACCCTTGGCAAGCTCTGGAACTCCCTGCAGCCTGACACCTGGACAGCTGCATGCTTTTGTGATGTCTCTGTCTGTGACACCAGATCTTTTCTGGTAATTCACCCACCACTAGAATCCACAGACCAGAAGAAATCAGGGGCTGTAAACCAAATTTTAGCCCAAATCTCCTTTTGTACTGTTCCACAGTACACTCTGATTTCCATTGTCAATATCTCCTCTTTTTTTAATAAATGATGCTACCACAATAAAGGCTGTTGATCAGCAGGGTATATATGGGAAAGGCTTATAAATCTGCAGTACTTTTCTTTCTCATTAATACTCGAAGCACAGTGAAATGTGTCAATAAAATCTAGCTGAAGTACTGTGAATTGTTCTCTTTTTCCTGCAGCAGTCAAAACACTGTCAATACTGATGTGAGATGACATCAAAATATGTTGGAAAGCCTTGTGAATACAGTCTTTTCAGACAACGGGGCTCTTTAAAAGAAGTTTCTGTCAAAAATCAGATTTGAGCTCTTCCTTTTACTTTGAATTATACAGAAGACATCTTTGAAGAATATGACCTGCTTTACATCATTCAAAGGCATAATACAAGGGAAAATTTTTCTTTTCATCTGACCCTATGGGAGATGTTGTACATCTTCAGCACAGGTGACCTGGTACTGATACAGGAGATGACACATAAATGGAGCGACATCATTCACAACTGGTGATTAAATAATTCCTAGGGACTCACAAAATAATTCTACAGAAAATGAAAATGGTAACTAGGCAATAATTGAAGCCTACATGTTCCTCCATTTTGAGTTCATTTTTTCCCTGAACCGGATATTTCTGCATCTAGTCTTTTTACAGTAGATTAAAAATTAACTGTGCTGGTTTTTGTTACTATCAATTATTTAAATGATTGATATATGCCTAAACAAGTGAAGTAATGCTATTTATCAGAAGAATATGTATTACATCTTACTCTTCTAGAGACCTTCCATTCTAGGACACGTCATAGTGACACTTTGAGGACATTAGCCTAGTACACCCATCTGGTGTATTTTTACGACAACCTGGTTATCATAACCAGGAAATCTTGGAGCAGAGAAGAGCAAGGACAGTGACAGATATGGATAGCAGAAGTCCTGACCCTTGGACACTGTTTCTGGCCATCAGATTCAGACACCTAACAATTTTCTGTGGGTAGCAAATGTCATGTCACACCTGTGACCTGAAAACAGCATTAATTGCAGAATTCCTGAGAGCAAATATTATAGCTTACAGCTAACACAAAATAGATATCCTAATAAAAAGAAAATAGTTGCAGCACCTTTGCTGTGGTTAACAATTATGCTTTTGGACATTACAAAAAGGCTGGCATTGCATTTTGATTTATTCTTAATTTCAGGCAGTTGTGATATTCAATGGAAGCATGCAGTAACAAAGAAAGTGGAAGATTGTTATTTTCCAATTAATTAAGATTTCTCTATATTTAAAATTGCTTATTTCAGATATTATAAACTTCCACCTGAACATGAGAGAAAATGTAATCCCCCCTCAGTGATCTTTGGTACACAAAACTTGTGCTTCTAGTATAAAGTATAATAAATTACAGCTTCTTTGAGTGCTACCTGTTTACATTTAATATATTCTATGTTATATTTTAAGTCATAGATTTTCTGTCAGCAGTTCTTTATATTTGTGGTGTGTAATAGGTTGAGCTGTAAGAAGAATACTGTGCCTGGTGCTGTCTATGCTGACTTGCTGAGTATTTTTAGACACCTGTAAAAAATATACTTTTCCCTCTAATTTCAGCTGAGTATTGCAGCTTTGAAGGAATAACAGCATTGCTTTGGGATTTAGTCACAATAATATCAAGACAAAAAATGAACACACATCAATAGGGCTTGAAACAGAAAGGAAAGGGAGGTGTATGAGATTTATTAACCTATTAAAGAAATGTGACACATAAAGAAATATGACAGCATAACCTTTCTGTCACTCAGCTCAGGTCTCAGATCTCCTTTTGGAGGAGGATGGAGAGGCAAAGCATAAAGCAGAAAGACTTTTGTATTTCTATGAAAATGAGGATTGGCAGAGTGATTGTTTCCATGACCACTGCCCACCTCACTGCAGTCACTCTGACAGAAGTATTGCATAAAAGTATTAAATCCCTTGGGATGCCCTTCCCTAGGCTTCATCTTGTGCCTCCGTGAACACCAATTCATTAGGCTGCTCCGTTGACACTTTCAGAATTTTTGGCTGCTTTGGTGCACACATATCATTGCCTTTCTCATTCATTCAACAGAATGAATGGTATACCTTATACCTTCATCCTATGGATCTATCTTCACACACAACAGTTACAGATCAAAGTATATTTTCTAGATATACAACACTTTAAATGTACATGAAATTGGTGATGGTGCTATCATTTATTATGGAGTTGGAATGTAAATGGTAATACCTGAGATTTGAACTGAGTTTTGCATATATATTTTCTAGGTTTTGATTTGTTTATTCTAGATGACTTTAATTGATTTTATTACCTTTTATTCTACTTCAATACTTAAATTCGCTTAATTCTGCTATTTGGAAAACAAAACATTACCTTTAGCAGAAAAATGACACGGACATTCAGGGAGTGTTTAGGCAACAATCAATTTTTTTGGGGGGAGCAACCGTATTGTCCTCAGTGGAGTCAATAGAGTCTTCCCATCAGACAAGGTCATCAGCAGCACAAGAGGGGTTTTATAATCCAAAACTTTTCCCTCAGCATTTCTCTCCTACAGAAGCAGGACTTTATTCTTCTACCCACAAAGTACTGAAGTATGTAGTTACCCTAAAGCTTATGAAAACTTCCATTTGCCTCAGTGGGGCCACTCAGGTTGAGCATCTGGGGCACACTGTTGAGCATCTGATCAAGTGCACCCAGAACCTGAATCCTAGACTCAGATGGGGTATGCATCCTGGTGCTTCTCTTACTCAAGGAGAGATTTAAACAGAAAAAGGTTTACCATATTTTTATTCTCTTTTTCAATGGCTAGAAAAATGCTGATTTAATTCTCCCTTGAAAAGTAAAACTTCAATTTTTTAGGGTGTAATGTTACAAAAGCTCAAAACTCTCCTTGGTTCCTCCTTTTTTCCCCCTCGAGGAGTGTGAAATGAACTGTTTTCATTAATCATTAAATTATTATTTTTTAAATTAGCTGGTTTTCCCCCTCCATCCCATTGAGTAACAATGTTCCTTCAGTTCAGTGAGATCATGGCTCTATTTCATATATCAGGCACCAGGTAGTAAATTGGAAGCATTCTGTGCTTTTGGGATAGAACTGTTTTAATTAAGAAATCTTTTAGAGATAATGCAAAAGCTGACATTACTGTTCTATCCACCAGAATGCACACAGGCCTCTCACTACCTTTTCCAAAATTATCCCTGTGCAATTCATGCTGCTAAGTCAAAGCACCATGCTAGTCTTTACAGATCCAAATCTGGGTCACTGCAGCGTATAGACAGCATTTACTTTAAATTAAATAATTCCTGAGCATGACAATTTTCTATTTTCTTTCACAAGTTGTTACGGCTATGCATTACAATGTGCTAAACATAAAAGAAGGTAAAATCTATAATTTTAAAGGGAACAAAGCACTATATTATACCCAAAATTTGCCTTTGGTGTACCTTGTAGTGCTTTATACTCTGTGAAATATTTTGTTCTGTTTGGTTGTTTTTTTTCCCAGTTAACACCTAAGCAAATGTGTGGACATATAATTATACAAGATTTCTGGAAATTAAATAAAACTGAAAAATGCCTAGATAATGCCAACTGTAACAACAGATCACTTCATAAGGATAACACTTTGTCCTTTCTTGTACTTTTGCAAATTTTTAAAAGCTGTTTTACATTTGTTTTCAGATATTGTTAAGTAGTTTATACAAAGGAAAGTCCTGAAACTGCAGGTTCATTCAAGACAGAGAACAGGCTGGTGAAGGTGTGAGGTTAGTGCACCTGCTTTGCAGTCTTATGCAACAGGAAATTTCATAGTCAGCTGTTAAGTACAAATATTTTCACAAAGAACTAAGAATTTATATGAAAAATAGTGGTGCTGTATACATTAAAGATATTCAGAATGAATAGGCTTTATACATTATTGGTAAGAGTCTTTAGTAGGTGATAGAATTACCTCCACTATGAATTTAGACCAAACTATTTTTTCTGTTGTACTAAGCATAATAATTTGTATTTCTTGACAGACATTAATCATTGCACACAAACAGCTTCTTATAAATTCCTTTCTTTGAGGGAAGTAGCAGGGGAGATTACTTTTTTCGTAGCTAATATCAGCATCTGTGATGGGATACTGTTCTTGTTTTGCATAGCTATGCTTATGTACAAATTTTGTACACTTCTTGCTAACCTCTATAATGCTTATAATATTATTGCCTACCATAACTTTTTAAAGTGCCTGGCTAAAATAGGAAAATTTTCCATAAATCTTCTCTCTTAATTTCTTTATTTGAATATCTGCTTTTAAGTAATTTGTCTTCACAGATGAAAAACTATCTAGTTCATTCAACACACAATTTTTTTTTTCTCAAGTAAATGGTTACAAACAAAAAGCATGTTCTGTATTAGTGATAGACCCGTAAGAGACACAAGAAATTCAAGCACTATCCACAGTGGACTTTATTCTAGTTTGCAATTTCTTTGTAATCCATTCTCCTGAGCTGATGAATGTCAGATTCTTCTTAGGTAACACTGCAATATTTCCTTTCCAAAAACTCTTATAGGAATGGACATGAAATGCATGAAGTGAGAAACATTCGTGTGAACCGAACATGATCCAGAGTGGTAGATTTTTCTAGAATATGTCAAAAGTGAGCTAACTGGTCTCAAGAACTTGCATGCAAGAGTCTTGGTTTCAGTTAGAAACCGGGCAGAAACATCAATTAATGTAGTTTAGATTTGCCAAATTCATTACACTCATTTTTTGCTGTGAGATAGGAATAGGAGCGAAAACAAGCCAGGCCTAAAACTTAAAGAATGTAAAGAAAAACTTTATTAACTACATAAAGAAATAATAAATTCAGAATAAAACCTTCAGACCACCCATCCTTCCCACTCCCACATCTTCTTCTCCTTCTTAACAACAAAATACAGAAATACTTCAGCCAGTTAACTTAAATAATCTTTTTCAGTTCAGTCCAGGGAGATGAGTCTCCTCTTGTCCAGATATAAGGATTTTTTTTCCGCAAGAATTAAAAACAGTTTTCTTGTGGCTTTACTTTCCAAGAACTCCAGCAATCTTAACAGCATTCCCAAAACTGTACTACGGGCCATGTTAAATTCATGGGGTGTTTACTTTTAAGAATGAACTGTTCAAAAA
>WBND01000826.1:273585-284771 GCA_013398595.1 Tychaedon coryphoeus
GAAAAGACCAGAAAATAAGTCAAATTTATCTATAGATTTCAGTCTACAAGAGTGTTGGCACAAAATATTATTGCCGTGGATGTGTTGAAAAGTATAAGCTGAAAATAATTGCAATTTCCTTTTAGGGGCAGTGGTACCAGGCTACATTATTATGATATTTCTATAAATGATGGTGACATGTATTGTAGGACAACCCATCAGATTAAAACATTTAAAAAAGGGTTATTGTTCTTTCTTTAAAAAAATATTTTTGTAGTGTGTGAAGTGATTCACTGATTTGTGGATAATAGGCGGTCAAGGGAACCCTTTCTAATCCACATCTTACAATATGTACAGCGCAGATAATACAATGAGAGTTCACACTACTTTGCTAGCAACCCTCTGAAGCATTTCTCTGAAGTATTTCTCTTCTCTCAAATTATTGTAAGACTACATCAGTTATTGGCCCTTGTGTGGAAGGGAACTGCAATCTCAGAGATGGATCAAAGCTATGAGCAACAGTGATATTTCTTGTCTGATGAATAGAAAGAATGTGTTTAAAAAAATGACTGTTCCTACAGTAGGAAAAATGGCAAATATGCACACTGAAAACTATATTTAAAAATGGCAGTGTGAGATAAATGGGATGGTGATTCAATACTTAATCATTTAGTGTAATTTTCCCACTGACTTGACTAAGTACTTTATTTATTTTAAGCCTACTCAGCTTTGCCAAAAAGTTGTTTTTCTTAATTTGTCTGTCATTGGTTTTAACTCATTGTAAATTGTCTTTAAATTAATTTTAAACAGAATCAACTATATTTTAAAGCATAAACACAGAATTGCTTATTGCATCCTGTGTATAAAAATACATTGAAACTGAAACAAGAATCAGATGCTTTGGCTAGGAAATGAGTTGTGGGGCTTTTTACCAGTCAATTTGGCACTAATTTTTAGACATTATGCACATATAAATAATGTATTGACAGAAGGAAGGTGCCACCAGAGATTAAGGAATAGAAAATATTCTTTCTCTTGTGGTACTTTTTATTCTTTTAAAAGCTTGTGTCCCTTTGAAAATAGCTCCTGTTGTAACCATTGAAGCTAGGGAATAAAGCAGGTTGGCTTGTCATCAAGAATGAATTTAGGGAAGCAGCTGACTGACTGAATAAACTTTGAATAAACTTTTTTTTTTTTGACAGGATCCTCACAATTAGCTTCTTACTAAACTGATAAAGATCTTTGTATTTGAAAACATGTTTGGGGACGTGTGTTTGAGGCTCTTCACCTTGTTGCTATTGCAAATGTTGAAAAATCTTTTTGAAAATCAACATGCTAGCACTGTCTGGTGAGGAAAAAACTAGCACACTAGAATAGGACAGAATAGGTTTTCATAATTGCCCTTCTCACTGTAACATAGGTTTAGACAGTTTGATTGTCATCCCAATCCTTTACTTGCAGATTTTATTCACAAACACAAATGATACTTCATTTTCCATCAAAAATGCCGGTTTCCTCCTCATATCAAAGCAAAAGTGAGATGAGGTGATATAGTGCCAATGTTTTTCTGATTAAATTGATTTCTTTGTCATTAGTTTATAAGGTTTAAGAAATAACATAATTGTTTCATATTTCTCTGAAAGAGTTCCACTATAATGAAGACTTCAGTGGCGCACAACCCTACTTATATATGGAAAATTAAGCCAAATACCTTGTTTCTAAGTTCTTAAATTAGAGGGAATGGTTTCAAGATTCATGTTCTTTGGCTTGTGTCAGAAGGCTGGACAAAATCACTACTAAAATAATGCTTAGAACATATTACCTGCTGTTTTGGCTGTCATATGATTTTTCAAAAAAATTAAACAGAACAAGAGCAATCCACAAAAGCCACAAACCCAAAATAGGAATGGGATTTAAGAGATTTAACATCAATGATTCATGCTACAGGCTTTTTGTGTGATCTTTAGGAAAGCCTTGAAGTGCTCTTCACTTACCTCCTTATTATCATGGTAGAGATGCCTAACAGGTAAGTTGTATAGGAAGGCTAAATATGCCAGGTTTTTATAAACCATCTAAAAACTGTTTCAATGTCATCAGCTGGAGGCTCTACAATAGAGATTCAATATAAGAGCATTTATTGGATGTTCCTCAGCTTAACTGTCTTCCCTGCAATTAAGCAAACTTGGAAAAAACCTTAATTTTTTTAAAAAATGAACAAGTTGTGTATTTCAGTGGACTGTATCTTCCCAAATGCCAAATCTGGGTTAAAGAGGGAATTATTCATGACCAGTTATCTATAAGTAACTGACATGTGAGTAGCAACATTAAAGCAAGGCAAAGGTAGCAAGAGTTGATGCAACACTTCCAAATTTTTTTTGAGTGAACTTTCAATTCTGGATTTTATTATTTTTTCAATATTTCCTCAGTCTAGAACAGTTACGCCACAAGGCAAGTGATATCAGCAAATGACTTTTCACACAAAACCTCAGCATCTTGGGGTGCTTTCCCACATTTCATTATTTCTGCGGTGTAACAAAGCTGAATTAAATGCCAGAGGTCTTGCATTCTGGTCATTCCCCTGTCACAGGTGAAAACATTTTGCTAGTGTTCATTAGCCAATTCAGCTCCTATTATTATTGAACTGACAGTGAAGACGCCTAAAACAACGCCCTCAGGAATTGTGTGGTGCAACAGCACAACTGGTTCCAAATTTATACTGCTGTTCTGACACTTATCCATATCTGTTTGTCCATAAAACGTTATGTAGGAAAGGCAATGCTGGAAATGAGCAGAGGTGCTGAGAGAGGTTCAATCCCAGCCAGGTGTGTGGGTAGCCTTTACTGCCCGCTCAATCACCTAGTCAGAAAAATTCAGTAGTGTTTGTTGATGGATCCATTATATGGGAAAAGGAAATCTGACCTTAGAACACCTTAGAGGACCATAGAGGTATTTTATTCTCCTTGTGGCACATGTTAAGATATCTGTGGTGAAAGAACGCTTATTGCAGTTGTGTTATTGTGAAAGTTCCTCTCCAGAGTCACTAATGAAAATCTCAGCATTGCTCTTCATTAGGGTTTTTACTGAGTGCTGCAAAGAGAGGAGATGAACAGAATTTGATTTGGGATAATCACAGTGTAATGGGGGGACTACATATTTACCTGGGAATGTTCCAGATGAGACGTTACCTGTTAAAGCCTGGCTGGTCATATACGAAGTCTGGCAGATGATCAGAGAGATCTCAGTGAAGGCAGAAGTAGTTGTTTCCCAGCAGCATTTCTCCTGGGTACAGGGCAATTTCACCAGCAGCTGTTCATCCCTGAAACGTGGTGAGCCTGGGACCATGCATGTGAGTCTAGAGAGTAGATGGATGAGTGACATATTAGGGGTGCACTGTGCTCATGACTTGCAGGTCTCTGCTTCTAAAAGTTGTTGCACTGATTATGTATGAGTGAGGACCTTCTGGATATCACAAAAAGCCTGTTTCAACAAACTATTTTAGAAGTTTGTAAAATTGGAAAATTCATTTCTTGTATATATGCATACATGGACACTCATATCTATGTTTTTCTTTCTAAATGTCACAGCCACAGAATTAAATATCATACTCAGTGAGTCATGGTTGATTTATTTCATTTTTCTGGATAGAAATAGCAAGATTTTTTTTAGTTTTTTACTGTCTAGCTGGTTTAGAATTAGGATGGCATATATGTGAGGCTGTTCAGGCTTTGGATACTAAAGAAAGTCACAAGAGATGGAATAATGAGTAGAGGGCAGATAAGGCAGTCAAAGGCACACATCAAATTAATTTGTCACATGGTATTTTATCACCTTGTGATAAATTGTGCAATTTTTCACATGGCTCTTACCCCTACAAAATAGATGTAAGTGTTTATATGTGTAAGGTAGTGGGACTGTTCTGTCTGCATAAGATGAATTCTTCATTATATATCCACCTTAGATGTTTTCTTTCATTTCTGTAAGATTTCACTTCAAAGTTGTTTGAATTGTGTTGGCTGTAAGTGAATGTAAACTTATTATTGAAATAGCAAACAGAAAACCCCTCATCTTTGAAGAATGAAATGTTGATTTTTTTTTCTTTGTGCCATCTAGTATCTATGAATACATTCAGATAATTAATGATTTGCAGATTAGTTGACAGTCCCAGTAGTTAAGGTCCTTCTCTGAAAATCAGTGCTTTATGCTTTTGAAGATAAAACCACAAAAAAAAAATTAAAAATGAAGGCACAATAATCCAACAGCTCCATAAATGCTGCAGAAAAACCCCCAAAAAACCAGAGACAAAAATCTTCTGCCCAGATATGTATTTCATTATTTCTTCCACAATCCAAAGTTCAGTGTAAAGCATGAGACATGTACCTCTCTAAACAAATTTTCCATTGTTCTAGTTGATGGGAAGAGGAGAAACTCAGGTATTGTACAAAAAGTGAACAAAACAAACACTGTGAGTGAGTCCATACACTATGTTTAATCAGCTAATTGACTGTGGTGGAGCAGTATTCAAAGTGGCAAAGGAGACTGATGGAGAAAAATAATCTTCCAAAAATGTTCTAAATTTAATAGAAATTACCAAGAATCAAGAAAAAAATGTAAAATTCATGGAATTTAAATGTGGTAATAAGGTTAGGACTTCAAGCAGACAGGCTTGTGTAGGATCTTAAAAGTTCCTAGTCTGACATGGAAATACTCTCCTCTGTCCTTTTGTATTTCTCTGGACATTTTTTTCTAGACATTTGCAAAAATGATAAATGTTTTCCATCTCAAAAGTTATGCAACAGAAAGTCTAAATTATCAGGTTCTGATATGTGTATCTTTGAAAACTGCTATAACTTATTTATAAAAATATATAATTTCAATATTTCCTAAAATGGATAAGTTGTTGACCGCATTACCATTTGAATGCTATAATAGTACTGTTATTTTAGTAATATTAATTTTTATATATTTGTTACAGTGGTATGTTCGCCATATTTGTTCTCATGAGAGGTATCCTAGAGGTCAGCTACAGGACAGGTGTTTTTGAAATTTGCTTCAGAAGTTCAGTTCTTAAGACTCTCAAGAAATAATAATATTTTATTTATGGTATATTTTAGTTGAAAATGGCCATTCAAAACATTCAGAAATTACTAAAGAATGTGTACATGGGGATTTCACACATGGAATTATGTCCAAGAGTGAAAGCTGAATGGAGTTACTCATTCTGAGCTGATATAATAGGGTGCATAAAGGCCTAGTAAACACACGTACATATTAAATGTGCTATTATTTGCCAATAAATTTTAAATTAAAGTGAGATATGCAGCACAATGCTCCCCCTGTGTAGGACCGGAATTAAAAGAGAAATAAAGAAATGTTTTTATAAGAGAAATGTAGGGCAATTGGAAATCACAAATTTACTTAGTGGTTCATAGAACTCAAAATACAGTTATGTCATTAGTCTTAAAAACAGCTAGAATTTCCCTTGCTTGTCTAAGTATCCTATAAAGAATATCAACACTGGCATTTAATCATATTGTTTCTCCTTCACGCATAGAGGTATCCAACCACAATTTTTAAATCATACACAAGTACAACTGAATGCTGGACACATATTATTCTTTGCCAGATGCATAGAGTTGCACAAAGTCCATTTTTTCACTAGCCCAAATACCATAGTGCAAAATAGAAACTACAAAAAAGTTCGGGCTTTTAAAAACGTGATAATTAAATTAGCAAATCATTATATAAGAAGCCTCTTATAGATTATATGGGTGTTGTTGTTCAAATATTATGTCAAAATACATAGCAAATTAGACACAGGCACACAAACTATCTTAATTATGAGTTAATATAAATGGAAAAAGAATAGCTAACTGTAAACTAGGCTGAAAAAATGTTACTAAATACATCAAAGAACACAGAAGTTTAGTGGAGTGGTTTAGCAAAATGGTTTGAAATTACTGAAGAAAATTACTGAAGAAAATTACTGAAGAAAATTAAGGCCTCACTTATATCTATAAAATTTTAGGAATTTTTTTTTTTTTTAATAAGCACTTCCTTTATCTAGCTGTACATGTCTTAGAAAGGATGTTTGTAGCTCAGAATTCCTCTGAAGTTTTAACTACTATGCGAAAACACATTGTAATCCCTTCATGGCTTTTAGTCTCGATATGATGTCATCTCCTGCTATTGACACCCAACTAACGAAGTAACACCAAGGTCCTTGAAAATGTTCCTGAGGTCCTGACAGATACATTGTTAGAGTATGAGATCCAGATTGACCCCTGAATGTAGAACTACATCTGTGAAGACCAAGCAGCTTTTGTTTTTTCAAAACTAGAAAAGAGAAGGTACTAAACAAGAAAAGATGTTACCCTCTTTCGTGCTATTACTTCAAACCAACAGGGCATTCTCCACGTGTCTGCAGCTGGTGGCAATTTTAACTTTAAAATAGACACCATATTACCATGTAAAAAATTTTAAACAATTACAAGGGAAAAGATACAGGGCTGCCACAGTCTCCAGGCTCAGATTTGTAGAAATGAAACTTGTGCAATTAAGACCAGTTGCTGATTCTTTTCCTTTTCTAAATGACTTAAGTGGGTCATCCAATGAGGAAGAGCTACACTACCAATCTCATGAAAGAGGAGCCCCTTGCTTTAAATGTTATACAGCTAAGTAGCGCCAGCAATATGTAACTATCTATTGGGCACCTGAGAACTACTCCTCTGCAAGGATTTTTCCTTTAAGTACATTGGATAGGGCACATAAAAAACCTTTAATTTTCATTAATTGTCTCTGTATGGGGCAATTTACACCTTATGTGGAGACAATTTTTCCTCATGAGACAGCTGATTAAATTACAGCTCATTAACAAGAATACCTTTGCTACTGAAACTTTCTCTTAACCATAGGTAAGGCTCATTGTGACCTACTTTGATTGCTTTTAGAATTGTCAGATTTTTCATTTTAATTTGAGTACCTACCTTACATAGATTGGCTGCAGGATAAGACAGTCTCACAGTCTAATTTTAGACTGGAAGATGTAGGTTTTCTTCTGTGAGAAATAAATGAAAAAATAACTGTTTAGATCATGAATGCTGGCAAGTTTAAGATGCTAGCAGTTGAGAAAATGGAAAAGTAATCTTGAACATTTATAACACTGTTTTGATTCTTTGCATTCAGATGAATACATTTTTCTCTGTCTCTGGCCCCAAAGGAGTTATTTCTCAGGAAGTTTTTCCATTGCTTATATTGCCAAAACCAGTATTTCTTTCTGGAAGATTTTGAAGAATTGAATGGGAATTCAAAAGAAAGAGAAAATATAATGAGTTTTAAAGCAATTTTTGTGAAATTCTAAATCGTTTTATACAGAATTATTCATCATTTAATTTTTTGCTTGCCTGTAAAATCCTGTAGTGTGAATACAATTTTCTACCACAGATTAGCCTGAAAATTCTGCAGAGACTGCAGTATGTATTAATTGAAATTGGGTTTTTTATCTCTCTATTATTGAGAAATGAACTTTAAGTAAGTTGTTGACATATATTATTAACAGATTCCTAAAGTATTTCAACACCATGCGACTTTGGATTTCTGGAGGTTTTTCCGTCACTAGTAGAAATGGGCTCTATTCACAGACTAGACAATGGCATTGCTATGTCTACAGACAGTGAGTGATCTAACTATGCAATGAAAGATGTGATCCAAATACAAGACATCTTTCTGACATCTTTCTTTGGGGCTCCTTGAGATATTCTACAGGCAAACTTAAAATGGCACTTTTTGATCTAGTGATCAAATGATCTACATTAACTGAGCTTCCATCAGAGCATTGAGTCATTTTCAGACAATAACTCAGAGATCTATATTTAAATAAATTGTCCTGTTTCAAGGCTTATTCTTCCTTCAGATTTCACAATTTGGATTTTCAACTTGGTGCTTGCATATAACCTGCTGAATACAGAATGAACCTAGAGATGTGCTTCAACATCAGGAAACAATTGTTTAGGTCAAGGGACTGAACTGTCCCTGGCATAAGGTACTGGTCAAGGATTAAGATTTTCACAAATTTTTTTCTAATATACAAACACTAATTAAAAGGGCCATTTTTTATGGACTTTTAAAATGAAACTAAGATTGAATCTATAATTGTACTTCTGAACTGTGGAAATGTTCCAAAAGAAAATTTCTATTTGTTAGGTAATACTCCTAAATGACACATTGACTGCCAAGTCCCTTAAAAGAAAGCAAGATTATGCATGTGATCAAATCTATTACCTGCTGAGTAGTGGCTCACTGAATTGGTGCCCTGACTATTATGTTGTTTTGTAAGAAATGTGTAACTCATGGTCTTTTCAGAGATCATAAAACAGAGCTTTTCTTTGGTAACAGGTGTCAGGACTACAGAGTAATTATTTTGAACATTAAGAAACAAAACAAAATAAAATGCCTTGCCTAGTGTGCAGATGGTGGCTCCTATGAATTCAAATGTAACTATTACAAAGGAAAGCTTGATTTCTCAGTGTCAGGATTTAAATATCCTTATTAATGACATTGGAAACTAAAATGGTTTGATTTTATTTGTTTTCTTCTGTGCCCTACTAGGAGGAGCTGTTTTGTTTAGTTTTTTTACCTCTGCAAGCTGGATTTCTCAGGTGCACTATAACTTCAAGTGCACTAACTATAAGTAATGCCAAGGCCAAAAATATCTCATTCCAGCTGCCTTGCTCATCAAGCTTTAGCTATGAGGAGAGTAAAACTCAGAGTGTTTGTGAATGAAATACCTGTACACGCATATGTAACTGTGTATATAGGATCATGTGGATTGGATTTGTTGCATTTTTTTAACTTGCTGCAGTTTTTACAGACAGATTAACACGCTCATATGAAAATCTTGAGAATGCAGCTTAGTCCCCAGCTCCTACAAACGCTAAAATCATGGAATCAACCTCTTTAAGCAAAAGAAACAAATAAACAAAAACCAAACCAAAAAACACCCCCAAAAATCTCACCTAAAGAAACAAAGCCAAAGCTAAAAAAATGAAAAAAAATCTGATTAATTTTTTGCTTTTTGAACTGGTAGCAGGAGAATGCAAGAGGAGAAAAAGCCTTTATAAGGGAATTCACAAAGGCAACCTAAATTTGGATATCAGTAAACATGAAAATGCTGTGATGTTGTTTTTTGCAGGCTCTTGTAGAATAGAGATGCACTTTGAGGTAACTCAGCCATTACCATCTCTGTTTAATTACTCCTCTGATAAAGAATTTCTGTTAAGTGGCTGTCTTACAGCGCTTTACAGTGCAAAAACATTATTGTCTTTTTCTCATTGTTACAAAAAAGGACTTCAGGAAGTTAGTCTTTCTCCACTATTTGCCTTTTAACACATTGTTAACAGTAAAGATGTCTGTCACTGTTGTGTGATGTGTTTCCTCACCTTGAATGCAACTAGTTCGGCTCACTGAATTTTAAGTGGTTGGATTTGTGCAAAATAGCATTAACTATTTTATGAATTTGCCATAAGATGAATAAAAATACATTCTGTAAAAATATGAGGGTTGAGTGCACCATTTGTTGCTGTTACAGCATATGGACACATGCCCTTATATTAATATTGCACTATATTTAACTACAGAGTAGTAAAAAGAAATTGTGTAAGGATGTTATGGCAGTCTCAAAATTACAAAAACTATGCTAACAGAAATGCTTTTTATATCAATCTTCTGGGCTGCTGCATACTTTTTAAACTGTCGGGAAAATGAAAACATAAAACTTCCTACACTGAGATTTTGTTTTACCAGTATTCGCTGGAAGAGGCAGTGGCCATTTATACACACCATATTTTTAGTAAGATTATAACATTATATCCTTCTTTGTTTCCTGCAGAAAAACAGAATTAATTAAAGAAATCCTTATTAGGGTGACTGCATATAATGACTCCATAGTTTTCAGCTCAAAAATCTGCTTAGTGTCATCTCTATTGCTGATTTTTTGACCATCCAGATACAGAAAAACAAACTTGCAGCTTCAAATCTGATTAATGAAATTTAGATTAATGACCAAAGAGGATAAGATTTCTTCATGCTGATGATCTAATTCTGTTTATAGTTTGGTCTAAGGCCAGACTACAACTGTCATTCAATTTTATATCTTTCTAATGAGGGAACAAATGTTTCAAAAAAGGGTAGGATTTAAAATTAACTCTCTTATAGAACAGATTTTGCTTGTACTTTAGGGATACTGTACTTTTAATTCCCTCTGAACGTGGCAATCTCAGAAATTTAATGCTTATCAAAAAACTACTATTTCCTAGACTTCAGTAATCCTTTCAGATGTTCAAACTGCATGAAATTTTTTTCTATTTTCATTCAAAATCTGAAATGTTATGCAATGATGTCAAGAATAGAAATATTCAAGTATTGTAAATACGGACTACGCTTTAGAAAAAGAAATAGAGCTGAGTTACAAAACAAACCTCTGTAAAATTGCATGAAATTCCCTGTTCTGATTTGAAATAATAAAATCATTACATACAACATTTTTCTCTTCATAGATATCGTTTTGATGACATGTTCATCTGCGCTTGTAGTGACTTCAGCGTTTTTGATGATTTCTATGGAACATAAGCATAAAAACCGCCAAACTCAGATTTCTTTTTTTCAGTAAAAAGATTTTTATATTTTCCTAAAATAGGCCTAGATTAACTTTGACCTTTTAAGTGAAAAGGTCATACAAGGTCAGTGTGATTTCAGTTTTGGTAACTAGTTGAAAGTGGAGGTAATATTCCTTCATTTTAGAAACAAACCCAAGTATTTAACAATGAGCTCTTTTAGGCTGTGTTGTTTTGTTGGTCATGTGTGGAGTGGGAAATGCCATACCGCGAGAATACAGGAAAGAGGAATTACCTACAGTCACATGATATGTCAATTACATAGAGAGAGAAAAAAATTAGGTCTTATAGCACTCTTCCAAGTCTTTTGCTTCATTTTCAGACTTGTTCACCTTGAAAAGTGTTTGAGTTGGAGGTACTTTTGGATTTTTGAAATTGCATTCTAATTACCAAAAATAAAGTAATATTCCTATGGCTCACAGAAAGCCGTGTGTGGGTATGTGTGTGTTTTCCAGGATTAAATGTATTAGCAGGATTTAAACTATCTATCTATCTATCTATCTATCTATCTATCTATCTATCTATCTATCTATCTGTCTA
>WBND01000826.1:286932-297122 GCA_013398595.1 Tychaedon coryphoeus
CCACTGAACCTCCTTTTCTCCAGGCTAATATCCCCATCTTCTTCAGGGGCTTCTCATCAGCTTCTGTTGCCTTTCCCCAGCTCCACTGCCCTTCTCTGGATACTCTCCAGCACCTCAATGTCTGTCTTGAACTGAGGGACTCAGAACTGGGCACAGGACTCAAGGTGTGGCCTCACCACTGCCAAGAACAGGAGGGCAATCCCTGCCCTAGTCCTGCTGGCCACACTGTTGCTGGTATAGGCCAGGATGTCATTGGCCTTCTTGGCCACCTGGGCAAATTCCTGGCTCATGTTCAGCCACTGTCAACCAGCAGTCCCAGGTCCTTTTCTGCTGTGCAGCTTTGCAGCCGCTCTTTGTCAAACCTCTTGTGCTGCATAGGATTTTTGTGACCAGTGTGCAGCATGTGACACTTGGTCTAGCTGACCTGGTCTAGCTTATTGAATCAGATCCTTAAGTATCTTAGCAGTCTTATCAGGTGTGTTATTAATAAATTTTCTTGAAGCTCTATAAATATACAGGTCTGCCAAAGCAGCATTTCAGGTCTCTGCTTCCATCCTGTCTTTGTGTCATTGTAGTCCTCCAGCAGTCACCAGTACCCTCCCATCCAGGAATATATTACCATACTGCCTCACAGATGGACACACATAATTTCCAGTCAATTGTCAGACATCTTCTGTGTACTCTCCAGTAGGCCCTGGTCAAAGCCCCAGCAAATGCAAAAATACAAATGTGGTGTAAAAGTTGCATGATATTTCTCACTCAGATCCTTTCTAATGGGTCTATTTATACGGCATTACAGAGACTTCAACACTAAAGCAAAAACTTAATCTCTTTTCAACATAAGAGTGGAAGAAAACTTTTAACTACCGGTTTTGAGCCGTTTCAAAATTATCAGAAGTAAATGGGACCCCGGAGAATTCTCTGGAACAGAATAAATTGAAGTAAAAGCCTTCCCCCTTTAGCTATTTGCAGACATGCAGACACTGAAATTCTATACCTGACACCTCTCTAATTTTTCTTGTTTAAAGCATGCTGTCTGCTGAAGACCATTTGACGAGGCAGACATTTGTAATATCTGTTTAAAATAACCAGGGGCATATCTTATGATTAGTAATGTGCATTGTAAATCATAGAAAGAAAATGTGAAGCCAGGCTGAAGATTAATCAGGCAAAAGATGTAACTGATCAAACCGTGATTCCTGTGATGTTTACTGGAGCATCATGCTTAGTTGTGAATCAGAAATCCCAATCAATAAATATTACAGAATTGGAAGGATCCATCTGCATCCCTATATCCAGATTAAACGATAGGGCAGTGCTCTAGTTGCAATGTTGTTATGAAACCTATTAACTGGACAGCTTTGTCTGTATGTAATCTGTCAGGGGAGAACTGTGAATTGGCCTGAATTGCAGAACATCATGGTTTACAGTTTTAAATGTGTCCTGTTAAATAGTCATGATTTGCTTTCCTCATATTACTTGTTTGATCCATTACACTTATTCCTTACCTTCTATTCCAAAGCCTTTATTGCTTTCTTTTAGATTTCCTTACTATGGGTACTAAATTAATGGAATGGACTTCATCTTATTTGAGTGCGTGTTATCTCTCTTCACCTGACTTGAGTGCAAATTACATCATTATGCTTAGATGCTTGCTGGTAGCCAGCTGAATAATTAATTATGAGTGCTGCTGTCACTGACAAGGGTTGCATGCTGAAACAAAATATGATAATTATGAAAACAATGTGAATGAGGTTGTGAGATTTTAATTATATAAGAGGAAATGCAGTTTTTGAACTTCTGACATCTACCACTGGTTTCTGTGAATGCTGGATCAGATGGAAACTGCCCAAGAACCTCTAGATTTGCCTCAGTTATTAGATTACTAGTATCAGTAAATTAGATGGTGGAATGCTAAGGACCCAGACGTCCATTACCGTTTTGCTTTGCCAGTTGTGTCTTGGGTAGCTACAGGTGTCTCTGGGAAAATTTGTAGGAGAAAAACTGCCTTCTGTAAGACCAGGTGACTGTGCTATACCAGAAAAAATGTCTTTTCTCTTGCAAACCACCTGGGTGTAGCACTGAAACCTTTGAGATGATTTGTTTTCCAAGCAAGAGGTTACTTACATGCTAGTGCTGGCATTTATCAGTAGCAGTTTCCCTTCTGGTGAATCCTGCATACTTTGTCCCATGTTTCGAGGAAAAGACACCCCATGAGAAGGCAATAGCTTGCAATAGGAGACAGAGAAGGAGAAGAAGAGAAGGAGAGAAGAAAAAGGCCAAGGCTAAAGGAAGAACAAAGCTGAAATATCAAGCTTCAGTCAAACTCTTTGCATGGCCTATCTTCCTCTGCCCAGAAATTCTTTTATGATTCTGCCTTTTGCTTGTGCAATCTGCAACCTCATGGCAGCCAAAGAGCAAAGTCAAAAATAGCCTTTAGCAGCCAACCTGTTAGCATGGATTTCTGCCAGCAGAAGTCAGCAGGAGAGCTTCTCTGAGCTACTCAGCTAGTAAACAGCATCTTTACATAACCTTTAGTCAGTTGATGATGCATTAATGCTTGACAGCTGATTTAATGAACTCTGCTGGGCTTCTTAAACAATACAGGTGGGGAGATCTGTGTGTTTAGTGGAGGAAAGGCTTGACATAATCAAATGGAATTGAGTGGAGCCATTTTCTTATTTTGGTGCTTGAAGCACCAAAATACATGTCTTAGAATTCCAGACAGATAGTGTGTATATATAGATAACCTGCAAGTATCTATTTCTCCAACAATGATAAGAAAAATTAAGTTAGTCTAGGCTGCCATCATATGCCATTTGGGTTCTATCAACCTCACTATACATTGATCTGTTAGTTTCCTTATCTGGTTATGACTCTTAGAGGTACAAAAGAAAAAAAAAAAAGTAAGTAATTGCTTTGCTCTCACCCTCTGAGACAACTGTACTTGTTCCTATATGCACCTGAAGTGCTTTAACATTTAATTTCTTATGTACCTGAAACTTACCGGGCTAGCACTTGCACAGTGCTACAACCCCTAACTCTTCACATGCATCATCCTGCTCAGTAGCCTGCTTGAAAGAAACTACTGATAGCAATACTTGAGTATCCTGAATATGTATGGATTTATATGTCTCCATGAATGATAAGCACTTTTAGAGACCTCATCTTCGATTACTATTCGAGAACAGGAAGCTTTCAGCAACCATAGGGAGAGGGACAAGTCTGTGGGTTTAATCTCACATAGATGCCATTGTTTTATTACTGAGAGGCTAGTTTGAGTAAATCGAACACTTTCTTGCTTGTTTCTTTTAGCACTCATAAAACCTTATCCTTTGTTTGATTCTCTGGGGACCAAATTCCCCTAAATGCAAAATCAAGCTTATCTGAGGCAATGAAAATGTAAATAAGTCATGCCCAAAATACTTGTGGCAGGATCCCTTCGAAGGTAATGAATAATTACTTAGTATCCAGAGTGTCCATTCAGTTGTTGGTTCATGCAGGAAAAACTGCCTTTTACTTTTTCAACAGGACAGCATACCTGGTTCATCCAAATACTGTTTTGCTACGAGTCCCAGCAGCCTCAAAAAGGCCTGGCATTACAACATTGCATCAAGTTGCCCTTCCTGTTACAACTGAATAAGTTCAAGGCGGTACAATATGCCCAGCATGCAAATGATATCCAAATTCAAGGCTGCCTTCTGTAAGTCAAATGTTTTAGCCAGAAGCCTCAACCAGTGAATGGAACCAAATGCTCTTTTGGTACTGGCATAGAGTTTACCTGGTATCTGCACAACACAGCTCTATGAGGTTGAAGGTGTTCAACAACTTACAGAGTTGTCCAGTCTAGAATTTAGGAGTGGCTTCGGGTTCTCTCTTTCATTTATATTACTGCATTATTTTAGCAGCAAGGTCAACTGTTCGGCTATCTCTGCTTGAGTAGTAAGTGTAAAATTTTCTTACTCAAAAATAAATTACCCTAAATGTGGTCTCTAAGCCAGAGCACCAAGTTCATATGGAAGTGGAAGCTAGTGCTAAACACATTATTCAGTTTCTTAAGTGCATCTCTAAGGATGCATCTGTGAGGATGGCAAGCCATTTGCTCTGCTGTATCATCTAGTGGCAGATATCTGGTAAAAGTTTGAGGTGATGGTTGGAGATATAAAACACTTAAATAGTGTTGATTCTCAAGGAAAGTCACTATTGGCTGGACGTTATGCATAGTGGCGTCTTTGTTCTGATGCTTGATTCAACCTCTTTTAAAAATTATTCTAAAGTTCTTAAATGTTAGGGTTATCTTTTGAGACTATATACATGCTAAGGCTTCAAGGTGTTGCAAAGTATAACTGGGATATTTAACTTATGCTTTGGATTCCTGACTGTGTTTAAACAAATTTTGGTGGCCACTTTTGTTGTGGTTAAAATTCTTACCTTTGAGTTGTCAATTTAATTAATTACACCTGTTCTAATCTTTGAATGTGATGCTGGTTGTTTAAATTGAAATTAATGATATACATGTATTCTTTCACCATCAAAGAAACAGAACACTGTATTCATCAGCATTTACAGACATACACTCTACAGTACATACATACATAGTCTGTATATAATGGAAAACTTTACCTTTTATTGGTCAGGCATAAATGGGATAGGAGCAAAACTATGTTGCTCAGTTCTGTATGGGTATTGATATATCTAAATTTTAGATTGCCCTTGTGAATCTAACAAACCAACCCTCTGATCAAAATTTTAATATCTGGTAAAGATTAGAATATGTATGTACTTATTGATTCCTTGTCCTTCTTCTTCTCCCTCCATTTATACTAGAGATGGAAATTAAGATGATGATATCTAACACATTTTTTTTTTTAAGAAGGAGGCAGAAAGAAAAGAAGCATTTTCATCATTATGGCCAGCTAATCTTTCCGTTATGACTATTACAGTTTTTGTGCTTTGGTTTATTGATTAGGCATGTTTGTGGAAAGATTTTATTGTTTGCAACATCTGAGTCACAGAAGATGTTCTCACTGCACTGTAACAATTTTCAGCGTATTTCCTTAATGTTATTTTATCAATATGTAATGTGTTGTTTCCTGGTTTACCATTTTAGGCAATTGTACTCCTTTCTAGTAATTTTGTACTCCAGTAGTTAAGCATCACCATAGTTCTAAAGTACTTGGTTAGCTATTCTGTGATTATGTCCCTGTATCCCCCTTGAACAAAAAGCCACACAACACAATTCCTGTAAAGTGGAGCTAAACCCTTTTGTTCATTTATTAACCTGCATTTGAGAAGACTGAGAATAATGGCAGTTCCCATTTAAATGGGAACTATGTGGAGAGTCTAACATCAGTGTTGTGCATGCATGGAATTGTCTTTTGTAATTAGTTTTGTCTGCAGTGAGGTACTAAACTACTGTAACTTTGTTCAAAGTTACGAAAAAAGCTCCACAAAGCTTTGTGGAGCTCAAAAGAGCAGAATGTTCATTAATTATCCAGTCACTTGGATAACTCTGACATAACTTAGCATTTATTACTGTTTTGCTCATTGTGCTAACCTAATTCACTGACCTTCAATTTGAAATACGCTTTATTTTCAGCAAGGAAAACTAGGATATGCATTTCCACCTGGGGACTGGAGAGTATTAGGAACATCTGTAGGGCCCAGATCCTCTCTGATGTGGCCAGCATGTGGAATTGCCCTTGCACCTGTTGTTTGGGCCACAGTTGTAGTGATGCTGCCTGCAGTCAGCTGGGAGAGCTGGAAAGCTGCTGTTATCTTCAGTGTCTCTGGAGGATTTTAAGTAATGATTAGGGATAGATGAAGGCTGTGGTGCCTTGGACTTCGCTTTTTCATACCAAGAGTTCTATTGAATGACTCAGAAAATAGAGCAAGTAAAAAATTCTAGATTACAAAAAAAGTTATGCATCTCTTCTACACAAGTTGCAGTGGCTCTAACAAAAAGAGTAGTACTTCAGACAGAGCTTCTTTAAAGATGCATTTAACAAAGTAAGTTCTTGCTTGAAATTGCCCCAAATGTAGATTCTAGTATGTTCTGCTGTATAGTCCTCTCTTTTAAAATAGAAGGATTCTGTTTCAGTCTTTATGTTAACTGTGTGTTTTATTTTTATGCATATGTAGATGTGTATATATATATAACTTAAAAGTCCTATATCTTAGCAGTTTTATAGTTTTTTTCACTCTTTCCCCCCCGTCTATAATATCACTAGATGTAGCTTAACTTGCACTACAGTCTTCTGAAACAAGGCCTCTAGGTATGTATTTTTTCCTCTGCTTTATCATATCATTGTTAAAGAGTAGTAGTCACATTTTAAGTAATTTTTTTTTCTCCTAAAGGCATACATTTTTTAGACAAATTTTCCTTTATAAAATTTATTAAATAATCTCGATTTATTCTCCTGTAGTTATCTTCCTTTAAGTATTCACGTCTCTTCCATAAATAAGCTTTTAGAGCAGATCCTACTATATTTGATTTCCTGGATAGGGAGAGCTAATAACTATATGTGGACAGTTTTAAGAGCAAATTGCATATTTGCTATATAAACCATTTTTGCTATTCTAGCTGTATTTCTTTTAAATTCCTAAGATTTTTAAAAGCTTATTGATTCTTTAGAGAATTCCCCTCATGTAGGTAATGTGGATTTCACATTTTTTAAAGGAAAATAAAATAAGCAGTTAATATTCACATAAAATGTGAATATTTGACTTTCTTCATTCTCTACTAAAAATTGGAGAATATTGTTCTTCCTATAGTTTATGTCCCTCTTCACTTATTTATTTATTTTTAAAGCCCAGAAAGGAAAAGCAAATATGAGGCATTCTTAAGGTGAAAATGACTCAGATGGCAGAACTGATTGTGAGAGTATATTTTAGTCATGTCAAATTCTGTCTCGGAACAAAAGTATGTATTTTTTTGATTCCTTCAATCTCTGTATTTCCATGTTGTCTAAGAAAATTTGGAGTAACTCAACTTGGCATGTGTCTGGTTATGCAATATTATATATAAGCTATTAAAAAAAGAACCATAAGGCTAAATAATTTGGTCTTGTAAGTTGGAAAAATGAAGGTTGAGTTTTCTTGTAGAAACATTTCTGCTCCCTTACCACCTATCATAGTTCCTTCCTGAATGCTATGATTTGATTTTAATTAAATTAGTAATTATTTTTTTATTAGAAACTCTAGATTCATTCAACAGTGGAAAAGAAATACCAGAGTATATGTGACAGGCTTTAAATTTAGTATTAAAATCAGAAACTGAGTAATTGGTGGAATTGATAATTTTGAAGTGTTACTGTCTTATACGCCATAGCACAGGTCAGACATAGAAATCATTGCACACATTGTTGATGTTCACGTCTCCTTTGTCCCAGAAAAATGAGAAATTTCAGGGTGACCAGAGGTGGGCAGCAACTGGAAGAAGCCTAAGAATGGACCGAGACATGGTCTTCTGTTCCTGGCTCCTTGGGTTACATCTGCATTTTGTGGCTATTCACATAGAAAATGAAAAATAAAGGAAAAAAAGCCCCACGGTGTTACATTAAGCTCAGAATAACTTAAAGGCAAAAGCTGCTAAACCAAACATTTGCCAGGGCATTTTTTAACTCTGTCTTTACTAAGAATATACTATGGCAAATCTTACAAAGATTAGAAGACAACATCTTTGACCATTTTTACTTCACTGAGCATATCTATTATTTCTACTCTCTCAGATATAAATGTGACTCTGGTTTAATTCCTAGGTTACATCATTGCTCTTCCAAGCTGGTCCTTTGAGTAATTCCACCAAAGTGAGCAAGAAATATCTCATGATAGGACCAGTGTTAAAATCATGGTCAGCTTCAATTGTAGCATTTCTGAGTATTCCAGCCCCTTGTTAAAATAGTTCATGTTACAATAAATATGAAGACTGAAGTGATGTCTCACACTTGGAAGAGGAGCAGAGAAGGAAGTGAAAGATATTTTCATGGGAAATGCAACGGCAAAGAACTGTAGTGAAAGTTAGTATCGTAAGAAGAGGTGAATTTACAGCAAAGTGAAAATACCCTCTGCTCTCGTAAAAGGACATGCAAATTTTCTTGAACTCTTTATTCTCTTAAATATGAAGAACTCTGAATAGGATGTGTGAAGAGTATGAAGGCTCTTGAGCCCATGAGCCTTGGAGGCTACGTGTCACACTGCTGACCCTCGCTGCAGCAGAAATATTCCGTCTCAAACACCTGAGTTTTGAACTCATCATCACAGATTAAAACGTGGGTAAAGATATGTGAAATATATATGGACTGAACACTGAAAGACATTTTCATTGGGCTTTCCCGATCACAAGGCATTACAAACCCCCCAACAATAAACCTCCCAGGGGTGTTATAGACTTCCAGAAAGTAGGAAACGAAATTATTATTTTTATACCACCTGACCTACAGTGGCATTATGGGGTGCTGTAAAATTTTTTTGCCACTGCAAACAGTGATTGAACCTGAATTATTGTGAATACTATAAAATTCTGTCCTGATTTAGGTTAGAGATCAGTTGAAAAACTAATTAGTCTTGTGACACAAGAGTCTAATTTTAATCATATTAATAAAATAATCTGAAGAGGAAAGTATTTCTTTTTAAGAAAATAAACCTTTTAAATTCTAAATTGAAATTTGCTTAATACATTATAGTCTCAAAAAGAAAAGGTTGTGCTTCTACAGCACATATCTTCAGATAATAAATTGAAATGTGTTTTATGCAAAATATGTGGAATTATCTGAGTCAATTCCTCCAGGAGACCATAATTTTGAAACAATGTGTTGTATTAGTACTTAAAAAATCTTAAACCCCTGCTATTTATCACCCAACATACTGAATAAATCATACGAGTGAGGTTTTTTTAAAAAAATTCCTAGGCTGCTGTGAAATCAGATGCATCTTATGAGAGGTCCAATTTCCTTCTGAAAGAAATTAATTTTTCTGCTGCTCTCTGACTGAACAGATCTATCACTACATAACTTTGGGATAGGATAATGTACTGGGATATTGCTCATGTTATGTTTTCCTAGCTTTTAAAAAGGAACCTCTCTAAAGTAGTGGGCACATACAGAGGATTTCTGTAGTCCTCTTAGTTTCAATTCCTAATCAACCTAATTGATTAATTTGATTAATTAATTAATTGCACTAAGTGATTATATGAGACTTTTGAATACCAAAGGTACTTCTTACCCTCCTTCCTTTTGTTATAATCTTCAATTTTCTCCACTTCTTTCAAAGTTAGGTAGAATTCATAACTGGATCTTGGAAATGAAATGTTTAAAGAAAAGTGAAAAAATTTGAAAATTTTCCTCCAAACTTGCTTTGAATTTTCTGAAAAATCTAAGGACTCCCAAACAGGAGGTCTCAGTAATTATGCAAATTCGATTAGTGGCATCAGAACAGTTAACTAAGGTGGCTCAGGTGAAGGAACTCTATGAAGGTCTGAATATATCTGAGGGAGAGAATTCATAGTCCAAATTAGAGAAAAAAAAAGTAAGACTGGTTCAGCTGGTCATAGATAAGCTGTCTGGAACAATGCTTGGTTGGCGTTTCTTGTCAACCCTTATCAAAATAAAAATCCTCATAATGCAGCAGGCTTTGTGTGAGGTTCGAAACAATAGAGGACATTTTTAAATGATTTCTATTATTTTTATTTTCATTTTTAAATATGAAGTTGAGACATTAAATCTTGGGAATGCAA
The DNA here is from genome assembly GCA_013398595.1 of Tychaedon coryphoeus. Classification (NCBI taxonomy): domain Eukaryota; kingdom Metazoa; phylum Chordata; class Aves; order Passeriformes; family Muscicapidae; genus Tychaedon; species Tychaedon coryphoeus. The sequence goes on from WBND01000826.1 coordinate 296,666, forward strand.
GAAGTCAGCAGAAGAATGCAGTTTCTTAAACCCAAATTCTTAAAATACCAAAAGGAACTCAAGACTCTAAATAAATCAGAATAGATTAGCAGAAGGTCATAGTTGCTCCAGTTTAAACTAATCAAATTCAATCTTCTAATTTCTTGTTCAACGCCCTTTGAGCCATCTTTAATATGATTACATGTAATAATTTAAACCACTGCTCATCCATTCCTACCTACAGAGTAGGACATTGCCTTTTATAGGAATAAATAAACACAAGGTCAGTAACTCCTGTCTTGAAGGGTTTGGAGAGATCTTTCTCCCACCTGGTCTTTGCTTTGAATTTTTGGGATGGTCTGTCTCATGGTTACTGGAAGAGGTTGCATTTTTGGTCTCACCAAATAATTCTATTCTATTCTATTCTATTCTATTCTATTCTATTCTATTCTATTCTATTCTATTCTATTCTATTCTA
>WBND01000826.1:297191-315260 GCA_013398595.1 Tychaedon coryphoeus
CTATTCTATTCTATTCTATTCTATTCCATTCCATTCCATTCCATTCCATTCCATTCCATTCCATTCCATTCCATTCCATTCCATTCTATTCTATTCTATTCTATTCCATTCTCTCCTATGCCACTCCATGCCACCTTACATACATGACCTATATTATATAATATTATACAATATTATACAGTACCTTTCTTGCTTCTATGCTTTTATGCAGCCTCTTTGAAGCATTGATTCTTGTTGCACTTTTATTTTTTTTATGTCTCTGTTTATCCAATTACCGAGAGTGGTCACTTATTTATTGAAGTTTGTAAAGTTATTTCTAATCTGTACTTGTTATGACAGCAAAAAAATCCCAACTGTTATTAGAAACTGCATATGCATTTATAATTTACCCATGCCTTGCCTTTATTTCTCACAAAAAAACCCCAAAACAGTGTAAGGCTAAGCATAACCTTTGTGTCACCAAAACACATTAGGGATACTATAAGACAAAACTTATTTGAAAGATCATTCAGTGTGCTTGAGTTGTCTGAAGCTATCACAAAAACAGTATTATTTTATTTGAACTGTTTAACATATCTGTGTTGCCCTTAATTTTTGGAACCTAGCTGAAGGAAAGTCTTGTCAGTGAAGGCCAGTGCAAAGGTGACCTTCTGTAACTCTGCCTTTTCTGCCTCCTCAGTTACCACAGTCACATCTTCGTTTGGTAAAGGGCCCACATTATCTTTCATTTTGCTTTAGTAATTAGCATATTTAAGAAGTCCATCTTGTTGTCCTGGACATCTATAGCCAGATTTAATTCTGGATGGCCTGGAATTCTTTAATACTTAATCTGACAACCTCTTTAGAGTCATGCAAAGTGGCCTGACTCTGTTTCCACCTCCCATCTCTTTCATTCTTATGTCTGACTGTTCCTTATTCATCCATGCACTTCTCTTGCCTGCATTTCCTGATATGTTGCTCGAGATGCATTGTTTTTGAGCCTGAAGGAAGTGATCCCTGTGTATAAGCCAGCTTGTTTGGACTGCCCTTCTCTGTAGGGCCTATTTCCATGGGATTCTTCCAAGAAGATACCTGCTACAATCATAGTTTCTGTCTTGCTTTGTCATCACCTAAAACTGAGCTCTACAATGCCATGGTAGCTACAGCCAAGTGGCTCCCAACCTTTATATCTCCAACAAGGCCTTCCCTATTGTTCTGTATGAGGTGGAGCAGCACATCATTCTGTGTGGGAAGTGGTGATCCAGGATTTCCAGGAACCTCCTGGACTGTCTGTGCTTTGCTGGGTTGCCTCTCCAGAAGTCTGGGTAGTTAAAGTCCTGTCTTAGGTTGCCACACAGGATGTGACCAGAAGTATATATTCTATCACCATCTGTTGAAACCAGGTGTGGCAGTGATCCTTGTCTCCATGGCAGATATTCTCTGCTAATGGGCCATCTGTTGAAACCAGGTGGAGCAGTCATCTTTATCTTTTTCACAACCCATCCTTCCTCCAGGGAGATATTGGCTGTTAATGGGCCATTGAGTCCCATTGTATAACTGATAAAATTACATCAACCCATTGGGAGATGCTCCAGCCATGGGGAGGAGCCAAGGGGCCAAGCCTTTCCTACCTAAGTAAAAACTGAGATTTGGATCACCAAAGCAGCCTTTTCCACTGGATTCCAGAGGAAAATTAGACCCTTCTGCATTATCACTGGAACTTTGGAGGAAAACTGCACCCTTCTACAAGAGCACTGCTTCAACTGAACCATACCTGCCACTGCAGGAGGACTGTAGCCACCATTTAATTGTACTGCTACCAACATCCTGACTGATGGGGTGCCAGGTTATATTCTGACTCTCACAGTGTTTTGGATTTGGGGTTTTTTAATTTGTTTTTTTGTAATGCTGCATTTCTATTCTAATTTTTCCTAGTAAAGAACTGTTATTCCTATTCCCATATCTTTGCCTTAAAGAGAGGCCCTTAATTATCAAAATTATAATAATTTGGAGGGAGGGGATATATATTGCCCATTTCGAGAAAGGCTTCTGCCTTTCTTAGCAGACACCTGTCTTTCAAACCATGACAAGTCCCCTAAAAGAACTGGTGCTTGTGACTCCGAGACTGTTTCAAGCAGCTTGAAGATGATTTCATCCACCTCCTCCTTTTGGAGTCTGTAGCACAACTCACGACAATGTCACCCTTAATTAGTCTGCCCTTTTATCCTGCTCCATAAGCTCTTGACTTGCTCAGAACTCACTCCACAAGTGACCTCAGTGCTTATCAAGTGTGGCCTGACACAGAGCACAATCCCACCTCTGTGCCTTCCTAGCCTGTCCCTCCTAAACCATGTGCACCCTTCAGGCTTCACTGCAGATCTTCACTGAAGACAGGAAATAACACCTCGTAACAGTCAGATGAGACTAGGAAATAATTTAGAGTATATGTACAATATCTCTGGAAGAGAGAGAAGATGCAAAGAGAAGGCTTCAATTAATTCATGAAGGTTGAGTAACTCATTTCTATGACAATTTGATCTAGCTGCACTGTATATATACATTTGTACGCTGAGAGAGGAAAATGTTGAGAAATCTCAGATGCGGTATAACTTGGTACATATTAATACTTTCATATTTTTTATTCTTTTGAATTCTAACTCAACAACATAATACTGTATGAATATAAAACCATGTGGATACACATGCATATACATATTTCTCTTCTTTGACCATGTCTTTGCTGAAATGTGCGAAGCATGTTTGTTCTTGTAAATATTATTTTAATAATATTTGTTTTAAACAGTTTCCTGGGTCTTTTATATTCATGGATGTTACAAATTCTAAGTTTCGTACACAGTGAGCCATTAGCCAAACGTGCATATATTATGATTTCCAAAGAATATTATGAAATGATCTAATAACAACCCCCTAAAAAAATTGAACACTGTCTTGGTTTTACCCGAGAAAAAGGTCGATTTCATCTTTTTCCTGTTTTTAAAACAGCTCTGTATTTTGATAAATTTGACTTCTCTCATTTGAAGCATGTGAGCATATTTCTCTTCTTTTGGGTATTGCGTGTGACTATCAAACTGCCATGACTGCTTAAACAGGGTAAATAGAGTTAGTCTGGTATGTTTCTGGAAGTGAATACCCATGCCCAAATTGCTTTTGTCAATAGGTGTGTCACAGCGTCTCAAGTGGTCACAATTAATATAGCAGCTTATGACCCAAAAGATTACTTGGATGCAGATTTACTACCAGAAGCTGCAACCTTTTTCTGTTTATATAGAGGCTTTTAAAGATATGTTTCATTTTCCTTCCTTCCCATAGTTTTCTTGTATCTTCTTTAGTTAGCACCTCATCCATACCTGCATCTACAAAAAGGGAACAAACACAGAGAGGTTTGGAAAATGAACAATTTATGTTCATTTTGCAAGGTCTTTAATTGGAACTTTTCAGTCAGGCAAAATATCTATTATTTCAGGAGTCTGAAGGGATGCTACTGGACTGAGACTTCATTTCAAAGAAATATCTCTAATTTTTAATTTTCTTCTGTACCTTGAATTTAATGTATAAAACTTGCCAAGTGAGTGAAGTGGAACAGACTCGCACCAGCACCGAATGAAATAGTGGAAATGTATTTGGCATAATAGAGAATTAATTCTACCATAATGCATTAAACTAGTGGGCTTTAAAATAAGGTACCAGTATGTCCATTCCCAATGTCACTGAGCAACCTTAAAAATTAAAGACAGAGAAGTTTCAGATGCCTAGATGCAGATACTTATCTACCTGATGTGTGCTACAATGCCTTTTGCAAGGAGCTAGAGACAAAGACTCACTTTTTCATTTGGTTTAAGACAGAAATAGCTGATATTTTCTATTTCCTCCCTGCTCCCCACACATATTTGAACTCAGAAATGGAAGCCTGACTATACTTTGAAATTTCATTGCCAAAGACTAAAATTATGTTGTCATGGCCAGGCTTAAATTTACTTTTTCCTTAACTACTACAAAGACTGCTACTAAATTTTCTTGCCACAAATGTATTCTGAATCAAATATATTCTCAATTCAAATATATTCTGAAAGGGAGTTTTATGAGCTTAGTGAAAGTCACCCATGAGTTAAAGTGTCTTGCTTTCAAAAGAAGCTTTCAGTAACTACCACTCCTCTTCTTTTGTGAATGCGTTATTTATATCTTCATTTTGCAAAGTATTCTACAAGTTCCATAACACTTTTTTAATAGAATGTAATTTTACTCATATCATTCTGTCAACAAAACGTCAACAGAATATAATCTTTTTGTCCACTGAACTAAACTGCAGAATCTTTTTGCATATGCATATAAAATGCAGAATATTTACTGACTGAAAATATGATATTTTCTCTGAACAATTTGTATTTGAATACTGAGCGTTTTAAAGAAGGTTAAATTCTATAAGACACCTTTGACTTAACACTTTTGCCCAAATGGTATCAGTGCTGAGACATCCCAGAGAGCTCTGTCTCTCTGTCCTGGCAGTGGGATTTGGGATTTTTCTTGTAGACAGTAAATTTGCTTCTGAGTTTTCAATATATAATTGCTGCAAGGTTGGTTGGTTTTTTCATATAAATACTTCCTGGGAAGAAGAAGCTGGATAGGCTGATAACTGTTTTACCTATGCCTTAAATTTTACTGCTCTGTTCATTCCTCCTTGGATGTGTAAGGGGTAGGGTACAGACTCCAAAAACCCGGACTTTCACTTTTCATACTTGTTGCAGAGGAAATAAATGTCATAATTATTTTTTCTGGTACGTTTTTATAGTTAATGACACATTTTCAGTGTCTCTGTGTTGCCAACTTAGTTCTTTATTATTGCTCCCTTGATAGCACTACATAGCTGTGAAGAGCATGTACTGGAGTGACTACAACGACAAAATTAGTGCAAAATTGTTACTCCCTAGCTTATGTCAGGTTATGACACCACTGTATTGAAGAGATGGACATTTCTGGTTATATGGGAAGATTTTTCATATCTTTCACTGACTGAATGGTGGGAACAGAACTGGTTTACAGTTACTTGTGAAGAGGATTGGGAGTAAACATACAATATGACCTTGAATTGGAGTATAGGAGACCCAACTTTTCTTTCTGAATTTTCCACTATGATGGTGTTCATGGTGTTCTGTAAAGCACCTGGAGATCTATGGAGAAATTGTTTTATCACGTTGTTATCGTATTACAGGATGATAGGATTTTGTCAGCATGCCATATGAATCAACTTTCTAAAATGACTATCAATCTAGAGAAGAATTGATAAAATGTTCTTGGTTTGTTTGGCTTGTTTTTTTTTGTTTTGTTTTTTGTTGGTTTTTTTTTTTTCAATACACAGAAGAGTGCTCATCAATAGTTCTGTACCTTTTTCTTTTCAACAAGCTGAAAGAACAATTACTGGGAAATGTCATTACACTGAGAGAATTGATGTTTTTTTAGAAAATGAATGACTGCAGTGATAACTAAGTGTTTGGATACAATGTCTGATATTGCTTCAGTAAGAAAAAAAGAACTTCTTTTAAAGTGGAGAAAGAATTTCCTTTAAAGTGGATAAAAAAAAAAATATTTTATATTGCTCTCCATTTTGCCAATTGTCTTGTGAGGTGATACCTCTCTTTTTGGCCCTGGATATGATTTTAAACTTATTTTTCCATTCTGCATGTAGGTTTAATACATAAAATTTCATTTCATGTTACATTCATCAAGGGTACACATGCTACCCAGTTTAGTTTCTTCCTGCAATAAAGGAGTGATTGGAAAAATTGGCATGAAGTTGTTCTATGCCAAACAATGCTCACAAATTCTTCATTGGATAACTATTGTTCACATGTTGCCAGGATGTCTGTGCTGTCACACAAGATGTCTGTACTTTTCCCCCACTACTCAGGCAGTTAAGATAATGATGTTCTCTTACACTATAAGAGATACTGTATTTCCTAGTAGAGGTAACAGCTCGAAGTTTTTACAAAATTGCAAAGCATTTTTTGCCTCCCTGAATTCTTTAAATTTACTGTGAAGAATAAAAATTAACAGAACTCTAAACTACAGAGAGCAATTTTATATTTTGTCTAACTTCCTGTTTTCTAACTTACGGTTATTATATATTTGCATGCTTATTTATATGTACACACAGATATGGAGATTCCCACTGACTCATGTGAACATCTTAAACTGTATAGCTCCCTACATATGAGGAGGAAGACAGCCATATCTCTTTACTCTTTGATATTTTTGTATTACAGGAGCTTCACAACTTCCAAACACAAATTTCTTTTTCTCTTGTTATTTTTTTTTCATTGTTCTGCTGTATTTGAGAAAGAGGCTATTAAGTTTTTTGGCACAAAATTTTTCCTTGGGTGTCTGCAAAAACAGTGCTTTTATCCCACAGCATGACCCTATAGGGCCATAAAATTCCATAAGTATATGCGTGTTTGTGTTTGCACATCTGAGCTGGGGGGTATGCAGGGGAATACTTTCCACTAAAATGGCATCCAACACTAAAAACATAAACTATAGATTAAATATCAGGGCATCTGTCCAAGTCAAGCTTTGATAAAGCTGTACATACAGTCAATATTCTTTGTGACTTAACACTTATAAAAATATTATGGATAGCATTGAAAATATTTTGACAACTAAGAAAGCTATTTAAAATAGAAGAGACAAACCAATTAGAGAAAGCCAAAGTGAAATGACCTTGTTGAAAATCTCTGGGAAGGGCTGTGATTTTCCTGCATTGCATTTGTTTACAGTGAAGTGAGGGAGTTGAAGAGAGGTTCAGATACATTTCCTCTAAAAAAATACCACTCCACTGGTGAAAGAACCAGAAATCAAGTTTGAAATTAGAAGAGGTGAAATGAGGAGAAGGATTTTGTCTTGAAATGCTGACTGGAAAAAGGATATGAATTGGGATATCTGAATCTTTTCAACAAGTCTAAGTTTCAGATTTTCCTGTAAGGAGCACACCAGAATCCCATTTAGTTGGCTTCTATAAAATTAATATCTGTTTCCTTTTTCAGGCATCTCACAAGAAATTACTTAGAAATTTTAGGGGTAATCTGAGGTAATATTTTTTTGTTCACATTTCTTTTTGTAATCTTGTTTCTGATTATATAATTACAAACAATGTCCTTTGACTTGCTAGAAGGAGTATGCTCTGTTTCTATCTTCTAAGTCTGATGTTAAGTGTGATTACAGGTTGAAACTAAAACACTAGAAGCATTCTGACCGTATTTGTTACCTTCAAAGGAAAAAAGTCATGTGTACAGGCAACCCTTAATGGAAAACACAGAGGTTCTGGAATGGAGGAAAATGCAGCCACTCACTGAAATATTTTCCATATGAGTTAGTTTGACAGGGTTTTTTTGGCACTTGTGTGGGTGTTTTGGTTTTTTTTTCCTTGTTGGTTTGTGTTTGTTAGGTGGTATGGCATTGGGTTTTTGGGACAGAGAACTAAGAAGCGTCCCTTGTGCAGGTCCCTGATATATGTAAGACTCTCAAAAAGTTCTACAAATCAAAGCATAGAAAATTGGAAGAATTCCTGGCCCAACTATTTACTGCTGACGTTGTGATTCAAGAGACTGATGTCTGGAATTTGTGTTATGTTTTGGATAGTTTAAAATTCACTTTAGAAAAAACTCATCATGATGTATCTGGAGACATTTTTCTGCTTCCAACAATCCATAAGTTCATATGTACTTTTATGGTGAATACCTCATCCTGTCCGGAATAGATGAGTAAACAGAGCAGAAGTAACAAAGCCTCCTTAATTAGGGAAATTTAATACTCCTCCTACAGCTCATAGAGGACATTTTTTTTTCCACCCAGACTTACTACCACTGTCAGGCCTTCTGCCCAGCTCTCATGCCCTTCTTCTGCTTACCATGAGTAGCTTTTACATTCTGCCATAAAAAAATAACCATCACAACAATTCGTGGTTTTAATTTCGCAGTTTGCCCAGATGTTACTGTTTTGCAGTGTTTCCAGTCTTATGATGACATGGTACCCTGGGTCTTACTTTCTCATTTTCTCAGATGTATTTTCTCTGCTTCTACGTTCTCTGATTTTCCCTCCCTCCCCATCATACTTTAGCTGTAGATGTATTAATTCATGTCATTTTGTGCAATGGAACATGTAAATCAAATGCATTTTACAGAGATGCTTCAAAAAATATCAGTATGAATATAAGTGTGAGCTGTAATTTAATATACGTTTGTACGTACGCACACATTAAAATAATTTCAGTCTATAATTATACATTAACCTGGTGTGCTGGTTTTGCATTAATTGGCCGTTCAGAAAAGGGCGCCCACAGAAGTTTTCTCCTTGAGAACTTCCTCTGTGAGTTGATGAGAGCAATTGGAGGCTGGTTTGGCTGTTGACAGTCTGAGAAATGATTGGAGGATTTGGTCCACGGCTGAGAATTCACATTTTGAAGTGAGCACACCCGGGAAGGGCCCTTTTCCTTTCTGGCAGGAGGGCAGGTGGCACTGCACTGTCTGGCATGCTGGCAGGGAGGAGGGGTGGCCATGGGCAGTGGGTGCCAGCTGAGCCCAGGGAGGCTGGCTGAGATCCCAGCCATCCCCCCATCCTTTCCAGCACGGCCTGAGCCTCCTGAGATGCTGGCACAGCTCCAGCATGGCCTGGACGCAGCCTCTGCATCCTCCATGGGGGATTTCAGCCCTTCCAATGCCCAGATCAGACTTGCAAACCTTCAGTCCTCCCTTGAGTGACAGGAAAAGAACAGAGCGGATACACCAAAGTCAGTAAAGCAGAGTCAGGCTCCAGATGGAAGAAGAATGAAGAGACGCCATGAATTTGAGCTGAAAATCCTTTTGTAAGCCATAAGGATGGACTGTGCTACACTAAAGTTTCCTACAAACCGTGAAGAAAAACATGGAGGGTTGGAGTGTTCAGCTTGATAGATCATTGGGCAAAAGCACCTGTGTTGAGGATCCTTTGCCCCAAGGGAAGAAGGGGATCTCTGTTCCTGGGGATGAAGCATGAACAGAGAGAAAGAGGGATGAAAAGAACTTTTATTTTTGAAGAGTTCATTGTTAATAGTAAATACCCCATGAATTTAACATGGCCCATTTTTACAGCTTTGGGAAAGCTGTAAAATAGGAGGAGTTTGTAAAAAATGAAGCCACAAGGAAACTGTTTTTACTTCTTTTGAAGAAGTCCCTATGGCCTGACAAGATAAGACTCCTCTCCCTAGAGTGAACTGAAAAACATTATTTAAATTGGTCACTGACTGAAGTATTTCTGTATGTTGTTGTAAGAAGGAGAAAAAGGTATGGGAGAAGGGAGAAGAGGTAGTCTGAAGATTTTATTCTGAATTTATTCTTTCTTTATGTAGTTAATAAAGTTTTTCTTTACACCCTTTAAGTTTTTAGGTCTGCCTTACTTTTGCTCCTAATCCCATCTCACAACAAAAAATGACTATATTGAAATTAGTAGATCTAAACTACTATACCTGGTAAAATGAAAACTCCAGCACAACCTTAAATGTAGGGTTACTCTCTCTCCATAATTCTATTATATACATATATCCACAGAGCTTATGATATAGTTGAAGCTTATGTTGACACTTAATACTGTATTGAGTTTCTTAGTTCTTGTGGAAACTGCTGTATACATATGACCTGTCCTTAGTGAATCTGATGAATGTTCTTGTAAAACTGAAAGCTTCATTTAGCATAGTACCAGGTTTGCTCTTTTCCCCCTTCTCTTGCAATTTTGCTTAAATAGTCTCTCATTTCCATTTCTAATATAATTGTACTTTAGCTCAGTGACAGTACCCGCACTTGATAGATTTGTCACAGTGTTTGTCTTATTTCTACCAACTGCCAGGTTTTTCAGGTTCTTCTTCTTTCACTTGTCCCAGAACCAGCTAGTGACCATATTTATATTAACAGAACTGTTTTTGAAGTAATATTTACCTCATTCATTGGCTCTGGCCTTAGTTAGAATGTATTTCTTTTCAGAGCAGTTTCATAGAAGAAAGCATATAATATTTTTATGAATATCAATCCTGGCACTTTTCTACCTCTTAGTTTAGTTGGAATTTTGATTTGTTTAGAGTACCTTCACAATGAATTTTTAATACAACAAAAATAATAATAAAGATCATGTCCCAGTTGTTTATTACATAATTACCAGCGAAGAGACCAAGACTGCCATTTAAACATGTGAAGCACTAAATTACCAGAATAGACTTATTGTGTAGCAGTGGCATTTTTTTCTCCTCTCTTGAAATTTGAAATGCTCTGTCAGCTATTTATTATGTCTGCCTGGCTTCTAGCTTATCTTTTATCTATTTTCAGTATATATTTTGCCCCATTATAAATACTAGTCGTTTTTTCTCTTTGGTCTTTGTGTCTCCAGTATCCTCCACCAGACTTGCTCCAAGACCTTCTTGTCTGTTTTCTCAGGAGCCCAGAACAAGACACAGCATTCCAGGTGATGCCTCACCAGGGCTGACTCGAGGGGCAGGATCCCTCCCTTGACCTGCTGGCACTGCTCCTCAATGCAGCCCAGGATGTCACTGGCCTTCTTGGCCACCAGGGCACACTGCTGGCTCATGGAGAGCTTGTTGCCCACCAGGACCCCCAGCTCCTCCTCCACAGAGCTGCTTTCCAGCAGGTCACCCCAGCCTATGCTGGTGCCTGGGGTTGTTCCTCTGCAGGTGCAGGACCCTGCATTTGCCTTTGCTGAATTTCAGAAGGTTCCTCTGCCCATCTCTCCAGGCTGCTGAGGTCCTTCTGAAGGGCTGCACATTCCCCTGGGTATCAGCCACTCCTCCCAGCTTTGTGCTGTCAGTGAAATTGCTGAGGAGGCCTCTGCCCCTGCATCCAAGTCATTGATGGGCAAGTTAAACATGCCTGGGCCCAGTATTGGACCTTGGGATGAACAACCACAAACAGGCCTCCAACTAGAGCCTGTGCCACTGATCATGACCCTCTAACATCTGCTGTTCACCTTGCTCTGATCTTTTGTCAGTTAAATGATGAACTCTGGAGTGGTCTTGCCACTTGCTTGTGGCAAGTCAGTATGTTTTTTCATTAGTACTCAGCTTCCCCTCAGTTATAATAGAATATTATATAGGTAGGCATATTTGCTTATTTTTAAAGAATGTTTTAAAACACACCACTTAAAAGTAGTGCTGCAAAAATGAAACATCACCAGTTAAAAGATATTTACTTACAGGAGATTTGACAAAATGTATAACTGAATGTCAAATATGTACAGATTACTGTCAAGAAAAGAAAATAAACACCTTCTTTTAGTGTTATGTTGCAAGACATCAACTAGATAAAAGAGTAAGAACAAAGATTGCCAATAGGAAACATCCTATTTCTAATTATTAATGTAATGGGTTATTATTGGGCTGAAACATCTCCAACATGAATGAACTGTGGAGGTGAAAGTCATGATATGGACATGGACTGTGTGTTTTATTAGTAGTGTATATGTGGACTACTACTTTTTTCCATGTTCATAGTGAAATATTCCCAAACACTCAATGGAAGGCTGGTTTTTTAGACTTCTGAGTTTTAAAATGCTTTGTCTCAATGAGATTTTATACAATCCAGTGTTTTGTCTATGTTTCATTGTTTTGTCATTTTCTCTTAGCATATCTGTGGTTCCTAAATGAATACTATCAGACAAAATACTGAGAGGAAAATAAGAAACATAATGGATCAGAACTTAAAATGAGGTAATTTAATACTTCCAGAATAGGCTACCAATTACAACTAATCACCAATTGAGGTTTGCCTCTGAGTCCTAAATAAGCATAATTCTACTATATCAGTGGTAGTGTAAGAAGTGACTGTGTACCTACAAGAGGTTTTTTCCTCTGTCAAGAGCCAGGAGCACCTTAGCAGGACTAACTTGATCAAGGAAGGAGGTTTGATAGGAAAACTAATTGTATAAGCAACGTATTTTTTAAAAAATGCACCCGTGGCTCTACACCTCTGTCAGACTGTAGCACTGAACTGTTGCCACCTGTTAATGTGTGACTGGCTGCTCCTTCTGCACCCCTCAACACTAATGAAACTAATATTGTCAGCAAATGTAACTAATCTCTTTCTAGAAGTGTGTTTTATTGTACTTCCTTCTTATTCCTTGTCAGATAGATCAAGGATAATTTTAAAAAGCAGTTAGCCAAGAAGATATGACAGAAGCTTTAATACTCACTATTAAATGGGAACTAATATTTGCAATCACACTAACTGTGTCTGGTTTAAATTTACAAGATAATCAGCTAGTGTGGTTTAAATGTTAGCCTCTTTGGGATCAGAAGCATCATCTCATGAGTTCAGTGTGTTGTGCCTCAGAGGTTAGGAGCCTTTGAAAATATGTACTTCAAATTTAAAAAACCAGAAGATGAATAAAAATTTAAGTAGTATTATTTTTAGCTTTCTTTCTCGAGGAATATAAGATTACACATTAAAAAAAATACATGTGGAATACAGGCCCTTCTGCAGTCAGAACTTGAGGAGAATTTTATAGTCCTCAGAATACAATTGAGGGAGCTGACAGTATAGGTTAGATGTTAAGAGTCACATCATAGTTTAGTTTCTAAAGGCACTCATTTTCCTAGTCAGACTCTAATTTTGTCAAATCATTAGATGTATAAAACAGCAAGTTTTGACCTTGTTCAGAACAATTTCTCAAGCCACAAAGACTTCCCTAATGAAAGAAGTTCATTCTGAAGGCTATTTGTGGTTGTCTTGTGTCACTGTCCGGGGGTCTCGTTATGGCCTGAGACCCCCAGAAGGACATAAAAGGGTGGTTCAGGTTGCAGGGTTTGCTTGAAGCCACCGAAGAAAGAGACCGCAGGAGACAGTCGTCCAGGTTTCAAGGCCAGTTTATTTTCTTGTTATCTCAGAGCCCTTGCTCTCGAGCAACAGTCTGACCTGCCCCGTGTTCAGGGCGAAAGTCTCGCCCACGAAAGGTTTGGCTTATCTTTTATACTCTAAATTACGTATTCTATGTTTACAATAGTCTTCCAATACTACAGAACCTTATTACAATGTCTAGTTTTGTCTCTATCCAATCCGTGACTCCCAAGATTCCCCCCAAGATGGTGGACATGAAGAAGAAGAAAGAAAGAAGATGCCACACCCTAAATTCTCCATCTTGGCCTAAAAGCTGATAATATAAACAATCCCAAAAACTACCTTTTCTACATTCTAATTATCTAATTCACACTCTGGTCACTCCCAAAGCTTGGATTTCTTCTCTCAGACTAGGTAAATTCTCCCATGGGGTCAGATCCAGCCCCCGGACCACCCGGGCCTCACTTGGGGGTCTCAGAGGGGTCTGACAGGGGGGCCTTCGCAGCCACCGAGAGTCCAGAGGGACACCCTGGACCCCCACAGTCTTGAACCAACAATTCAATTTTAAATATGTGCTTGAGGAAAAATAAGATGTACAAGAAGTATTTTTATCTCTAACCTGTAAAATATGTGTGGTTATTTTACTGTAGTGTTATTCAATCTCAGAAGCCAAATTATTCTCTGAATAATTAATTTCAAATTATTTTCTGAAAGTGAAAATAAAAGCAGTCTGAATACAGATAGATTTGTTTGCTTTTATTTAGTGAAAAAAATATTTTTAAGAACCAAAGTAAAAATTTTTGACACATTTCTTATTATTAAAATTAAATTATTTGAAAAACATATTTAACCATAATATCACAGAATACATCTATTATGCTTCATCAGTTGTATATGTTTTTGATTTCTGCTATTGAATTTAGAAAAGCAATAAACAGAGAAAATATGCTTAAATAAATCTATAAACAAATTAAAGATTATATTTTTAGGCTACTTATTTGTATATAGTCAAGAAACTCTAATAAGGCTGAATTTGATGACTATTCTGGAGTGGAAAAGACTTTGTATCATGAGTACATCACAGCAGTTTCCTAAAGGAAATATTCTTTGGCAGACCAGATGGTTCAATTGGCCACAGTATCATTGTCCTTATAGCAAAGGGTATAAATGTGGTCATTTTTCTAGTGCCTTGTGAACAGCCATAATCATCCCTGCTATTGAGAGCAGGTAAAACAATGTCTGAAAATATTGGCAGGCTCTCTGTTTTTAACCCATGAGTTTTCCAAAGATTTCCTGCTGTCTACTACAATACATGAGCAGCTGACTTCTGAGCATAATCTTTCACTTGCACTTTGCAGTCTCTCCATCTGAACTACACATCATCTGAGGCCTGAGCACCAGGTGAAGAGGGAACAGGATGTATGAGAAGTCAATGGAAGGCCAGTGGAGGGCAGGGGCAGGCATGGATGCTGCCAAAAGACCATGGTCAATGGGCAACGGGCATTTTTAGTGAAGACCAAAGTCCCAACTTGGAATACCCAGTTTGATAACCAATTTCACATTCTGACCCGATGCAGACTGTCCAAACCATGTGTATATGCATGTATCTAGATGTGTAAAATTCTATGTAAGGTTATGTTCACTTTCAGTTTTGGTGCATCTCTTTTGTACATAACATTGAGATATCATTAATTATCAGTCATGCTTAATAATTCATATTATTAATTTTTCTTTTATTAATTAATTTTTTTTATCATAAGGCAAATCAGTATCAGGAAAAAATAATGAAAGTTTATCTTAGATCTGCTTATTTGTCAGAGCATGACTTGTACACATGTCATTGACACGTATGGAAAAAAACAGTGCAACCATGTGACATTGTGGTTCATAGATATTCATGATAAATACTAGTGAGTGAGTTAATCTGGAAGAAAAATACATTAAACTGTATTTTCTGCAAGAATACGTATTTTGACCATTCAAAAAAAAAATCATGTTCCAAATCTCTTTGTTGTTTTTTCATTTTACTCCAGTAGATTTGTCAGTTTTTGAGGGGGTTAATAACATAAAGAGGAGTAGTCATTTTGTGCTTTTCTTACAACCCTAAATTAATCCACTTTCAGTCCATCAATCAGTGGTCATAATTTTAGGGTGACTGTTCTCATTGTAGTGGAAAGAGTCTCATTTAAATTGATTGATAAACTCAGAAGCTTTGATAAAATACAGTCTACTTTTATTAATCTTTTGATTTAATAACGAGCTGTCTGATTTTCTTTTCTGTTCACCCATTCTCTCCTTACTTCAACTTCCCTTGATATACACTATGAGCATTGGGTTTTTTCAGTTCTGTGGTGATTTCTTTCCTGATATGCCTGATAATTTTTTCCATACATTTTTGTGTTTTATGTACAGTCTTTTTGTTACCTTTTGCCTTAGACATGTAAAAAATCTGCAAAAATTACTGTAATGAATTAGATAATTGATTTACCTGCACTGGTATTATCTCCTTGATAGTGCCAGAAATACCAGAGGCTTGTGTGAGAAACACTTTTTCCTCCCACTTCTTTTGAAACGGGGGGGTTGTGCTTTGTGTAACCAAATAACATTTCTGCACTTTTAGAGGGCTTTTTTCAGTATTTTATTGTTTTCAAAATATGTGCAGATGTATAATTATTTATTTTAAACTCTCCTAAGTCTTTAGTCTCAAAAGTATTTTGAGAGAATTTGAAAGTTACTGCATCACTGTGCTCAGAATGTAGACTTTGCTTCTTTGCTTTTATACTAATTTGTTTTGTTTTGTTTTTGTTGTTGTTGTTGTTGTTGGTTTTGGCTTTCATTTGTTTGGTTTTGTTTTCTTTGTTTTTTTTTTAATAGTAGAACCCAAGAGGTGGTAAATCCAAACCATATAATTAGTTTCTCTTAAAATAAATGTTTAGCTTTATAAGTTTTTGACCTCAGAGAAGAATAAGAAATCTTTGTATTTCCAGAAGTTTTCAGCAAAAACTACAAAAATATGAGGAAAATAGACAATGAAGTGGGAGTTAAAGTGGCAGGTGGTGGTTCTGCCCACAGTACAAACATATTTGAGTGGGAGATGTTTTCTTAACATTATCTTATGTGTTACGTCAACAGTTACAGAAAATAAAATTTAAGGGGAAATAAGGAAAATTAAAATAATCTTTCAAGAGACCCTTGTTAGAAACTGAGTTCTACACCTACAACAAGAAAACAATGGGCCTTGGACTCAAAGCAAGGGCATAATCTGTGTCATACTCTGCTAAAAATTCTTGACTTAAGGAAAGAAGAGTGACTCTAGGGCTGCCTTTGATCTCTGTAAGATAATAAAGTATTTATTTTGGGACATTACAGTAGACTTTTCAAATTAAAAATGGACCCATTATTTTTAATCCACTTCCCTCTGACGTAACACAAACTGATCAACTCTGAATGTAGGTTATGAGGATAGAAAACCAGCTTGTTTTGTTGGATATGATTATTATTTTTTTATTACTCTGTTAATATATCTTTCTATATATATATATATCAATATGTCTTTCTCCTGAATTTTTTTTCTACTGACCAGTTTTTCTGTTCTGAAAAGTTGTTCACCTTCAATATTAGTATAATTTTTCCAAGGGACTGACTTTTTGAAACTGACTTCTCTAAATTATATTCTTAGTACAAATTAAAAGTTAATGAATTTAAAATGTTATTCCTAAAAGCCTTACACTGACTGGTAAAACATTATTTTAAAATATATTTGTCTAGGTGACCTTAAGCCAAAATTTCTTTTAGCTTTTTGGCTTTGATTCTAATATCAGCTAACTGCCCCTTTAGCCTTCAGCTCTATTCCAGTGAAAGCATGGTACAATTTCTGAAACTTGTTGAGCACTCAGGAGCACAAGAGAAAGTAGAATAATCAGGTGTGGGGAATGTCAGAAAATTTGCCTTATAGGAAATTTTTATCTGATCTTACTTCAAGAGTCAAAACAATTGATAAATTTAAATGATAATTAGAATTATTAGGGTACTTGTTTGGCAACTGAGAGAAATAACGGCAACTTAGATACATGTGAGAAAATCATGAAGAGGCTGAGGAATAAGAAATTAGATGAGAAGGATCTAATTTTTTTATTGTCAAATTAAATACTATTATAAGAGGAAAAGACGGAATCGGAAAAAGTTATTCAGCAAATGCTTGGGAGATAATGCAATATGCTTCACCTAGTTATGCAAAAGGACTTGTTTATTTTAAATATGTGTTTCACCAAGATTAGAGTAAGACAGAAATGACAGTCAAACTGCCTTAAATACAGAAGGTAAACATCTAAAGCTCTGTTGAAGCCAAGTTGTTATGATGGTGGCAGTGAAGTGAAAGTGGCAAAGTTTTAGCTCTCATATGGATGCAGCAGAGTACAGTGGAGAGGGTGGTTCTGCTTCTTACAGAAAATTCTCTAAAACTCTAATACAAGAAAGAACATAGTATGAATTTGTAAATTCACTTGTCTCTCTATTTCAACAATTTATTCCTAGAAGGTTCAAGTGAAGATAGCTTGAATTGCAGTTGATGTTACAGAGATGCTTGGTGTATGGGATTTACTAGTGAACATAGAATTGATATTGTAATAAAACTCTGTGCTACAAAGTGCAAAAAAAAAAAGGAATCCTCAGAATTTAAGAAATCCATGGAAGGAAGTAAAACTTTCCTTGCTGCTCTTCGACAAATATGTCAGTTGCTCCAATATTTGCAGTGAAGCCCAGTTTAGACTATGCTATTATGTGTCAATGACCCTTGTAAGCCAAAGGACACCTGCCTTATTATTAATTCTCTAACTAAGGCTGCTCTTGTGTTCCTTTATTTTTACCTCTACCCAAGGTTACGCCCCATATTTATGGAGCATTTTTGTTATTCAGCAGGACTGGCTTCTAATTGGCATATGCTCATTTTCTTGATCATACTAATATAGGCATCAGTTATTTTCCAGTGTCTCTGAGCCTTTTCAGAGGAAGGGTTGCTCATGTGATACAAGAGGTCTTTGGAAGATTCTCTATTCTACAGAGCCATGTTTGATTTTATTCAAGGGATTATACCTGCAGTAGGGCAGTAAAATCATCTTATTTGCTGACTGAAAATTTTTGCCCTGAAATTGGTCTAAGAAGAGATACGGAAAGAGTTCAAAGATTTTGGTTTGTTTTTTTTTTTTTTTTT
>WBND01000826.1:315295-329801 GCA_013398595.1 Tychaedon coryphoeus
GAGCACTGAAAGTTGAGAGCAAGATGAAAGGTAAAAAGTGGAAGGGGTCATTGTGTAGTTTGGAACAGTGTCCTCTCTGTGCTGCAGGTATATTAAAATTAATAACTTTTATTTCAATATGAAAGCAAAGAAACAATTTGTAGTAATTCTTCCTAGGTGACAAGAGAAAGGAGATAGAAACATCTTTCCTCATACACTTCTCTTTCACCCTCCAGGAAAATCAAAATGGGATAGTAATGAGCACTGCCTTCAACAGCAGTTCAATTGGTGGGAGTGGAGGATATGTGAGGAAGAGTAAGAGATATTGGAGGCTAGAGCTGCAACACAGGCAAAGGAAGAGGAGATAGAAAGATAAATATGTGACACCCATGTTTTAGTGTGAAAAAGTATGATATGAGAGAAATTCTAACAGTCATAATGCAGAATTTGTAAGGGAAAATATAAGGGAAAAATGAATACAATTATTTTGATGAGAGATGAGAAAAACAAATTGTATTAAATTATCTGGTTTTGCCCTATAATGTATAGAACGTAAATTGTGTAAATTTGAGGATGAGGATACGCAATTAAAGGCCTCTCCCAACTCATAGCTGTGTTTATCTGAAATGTCACAAATAACACTCAAAATTAAAACATATTGCCATAATGTATGCTTCTTAACTGTATCCATAAATGAAAAATTGCTGACAATATTCATGTTTGCCTACAGGCATTATATATGAGATTCTCTGCACCTTCAGGTTCTGCCTGATAATTAGTCTTGAAGGCTTTATCTGATAGTTTTAACTCTCTCATTTTTCAGTTCTGACTTCCATTACCTCCAGTAGAAGCTTAGGTGAATTTAATTTTCTGACTGATTTTTTCAAGGACTTGCTTCTAGTTTGTCTCATCTAAATTTTCAAGTACTCATCATACTCAAGTTTATGAAGCTTGTAGTGGAAAGAGTGGGCCCTTTAGTTTTGACCTGACTGTGCTGGTTTCCTTATCACTTACATGCACTAAATCCAAGCAAGCATATTTTAGAAATAGACATTAGATTTATTACTTTTAAGCCTCTGTAAATACTTGTGCTGATTACTCTACTAGATAAATGTATAGAAAGGTCAGGAATATAAAAATAAATGCATTCACCAGTATGAAGAAACTACTGCTATTAAACCTGGGCCCTCTAACTATTGTTATATCAAATGCTGAGATGGTTAAAGCAAATCAGCTAAAGCTTGTACAGACTCTTATGTCTAGGAACAAAGTATCCATAATTTCTGTCCTATTCCTGGTCTTTCTGTTCACTTCTTTTAGGGGACACTTTTAAATGCTGCTTTCACTGAAACAAATAATTGCAAAGGCCAGGATGGTACCCTGCAGATGGCATTGCCCTACTCTCTGATCCCCTCCTCCGAACAGGGAGAATCAGGTAGTGTTGAGGGCTGTGTGCAATTGGGTTACACCCAGGTCATGGGCTCAATCCCTATATGGGCCTTTCACTTCAGAGTTGGACTTGATGATCCCTACGGGTCCCTTCGTACTCAGAGTATCCTGTGGTGTTTCTGTGATGCTTCAAAGGGTTTTGAATAGCTTCAAAGTTGTAGAGTCCACACCCTCCATGGATAGCCTCTTCCAGTACTTCACCATCCTCACAGTAAAAAATACTTTCCTTATGTTTAAATGGAATTTCCTGTATTTTAATATAAGCCTACTGCCCCTTGTCCTGTCAATGGTCATTACATTTACTCAATCTTCTTCACTCCTCCCCATCAAGTATTTCCACATATGGATAAAATCCTTGAGTCTTTTCTACTCCAGCTAGAGGAGTCCCAGCTCTCCCAGCCTCTCTGTGCACAAGAGGAGCTCCAGTGCCTTCATCCTCCTTGCAGCCCTCCACTGGAGCAGCCCTGGTAAGCACGTGCCTGCCCTGCACTGGGGGCCCAGAACAAGACACAGCACTCCAGGAGCTGATCCCCTGACAGTGGGAAGGATTGCCTGCTCTGGCCTTCTGGCAACAGTCACACTGTGGTACTGGGAATGCTGTCCAGGTGCATAGGCTTTCGCAGGAAGATAGAGATACAACCAGAATGATTCCCCATAAATAAATTTAGCCTTGGCTTAAATACACACAGGTTTGTAGAGTCTTTTAAAGGAAAATATTTGGACTAGAAGTTGTATAAGGGAGAATTGAAATAGAAAGCAGTACCTAATTTGCAAAATCTTTGAGTTATAAAGGACACCAGAATTCTTGAAAATAATGAGGAAGAGAGCAGATTTGTGATGAATCTGAGCCATGAATTAAGAATTATTATTAATCCTTTTTCATCATCTATAAAAGAGATTCTTTTAAAATGCCTTACTCATCTACTGGATATTTGACAGCTAGTAGACTTTTCCTGTTGCTACACTTCACATTGATGGATGCCTCCTTTTATTACTGGTCATTATTTACCATATCAATAATATTGTAAACTGGATTGCTTAAAAAAGAGAACTTTTTTTCCTGTTAAATTATCTGTTTTAGGTAAAATACAAATTTCAGTTATTTAATCCTTTTACTTCCATATTCACAGAGTGTACTAATTCTTCTGTGTGCATTGGTCTCAGAGTATATATATACTCAGAGTATATATATACTTATTAATAAGCCACAACTCACCTGTTTTCACTGGTTTCTAGAGGGCTGAAACTTTTCTGAGGAATACCTTATCAGTATGTAACAAATGCAAGATATTTGTGATATATCACAATTCAGAATAAGCTCTTTCCCTTTCAGGTTGAGATTTTCTTACTTGTTTGGTTTTTTTGTGTTGTTTTGTGGTTTGGTTGGTTGGTTGGTTTTGGGTTTTTTGACTTGTTTTGGCTTTTTTTTGTGGGAGTTTTTTTGGTTGGTTGGTTTGTTGTTTTTTTTTATTGTTGTTGTTTTTTTTTATTTTAGAGTTCTTGTTTTCATTTTTTGTTTTGTTGTTTTGTTTTTGTTTTTGTTTTTTGTTTTATTTGTCACTTTAAAGGAATCATATTATAATGCAAAAATAGAACCATGATTAAGTTACCAAAAAAATGAAGTGTTGTTTTAGCCTGCTCCTACATGCCAAGTCCAAACAATTTCCCACTTACAATGCTGTGACAGACCACATGGTTTGTTTGCAGGAGGGGGAACTTTTCTTTTATATACACTTTATGTGAAAAGAAAACAGACGCTAATTTTATCCTTACTGTACCTTCCTGGTCAAGGAAACTCACCTCTCAGAAGAGCTGGGGTTGCCCAGTATTTATGATGACAGTTGCTTTTTAAAGAAGCAAGGAATGAAGCATCTGAGGAATATATGTGTCCTGCCAGGAGCACAGTGAGATAAATGTCTTCCATTTGAGGTAAGATATACTGACAGCTCAGTAGGAGCAGCTGAAATTAACTGTGCCTTTGGAGGTTTCATACTGACCTGAATCACTTGCATGTGTTTTATAATTTGAATAAATCCTGCTTTTTCTGCAGAGCAGTAAAAGGAACTATGTTGCATAGCTACTAATCATAATTTTTGCCACAAAGAGGAATTGTAGTTTTTTTAAAAAGAAAAGGTTAAAAATACTTCAAAAATAATTTGTTTTATTTTATTTAAAGAAAAAAAGGATGAAGGAAAATGTGATATAGATAAAGGTGGAAATTAATCAGTGATTTGCAAGCTTTAACTCTCTGCCTTTGTTGCAACTCAGTCAGGAGCTAAACTGAGGAGCTGGCAGCGGAACTGTGGTGAACAGCGAGCAAGTCCTGAGTAGAGAATCAAAAAGAAGGGCAGACTAGTAAGTGTCAAAGACTGTCAATATATATTTAAGGACTAAAAGTTTCACCAGAAAATTTTATGCTAATATACCACAGGAAGAGTGTCACGCGTGCATCCATTTGTGCTTGCAAGAACTGAATTAAAGAAGTCAAGCTTCTGGAGAAACATCAGTCCTACATATCAAAAAGCTTCTGCAATAATTTCTGATTCCTATCTGTGTTTCTGACTTTTCTATATTTCCTTGAATGCATTAGAAGATGAAGAAAGCCCATCAGGGCTGTTGATGCTTCTCTTCTGTTTAGTGTTGACAATTACAGTGGTTTGCAATGTTTATGAAGAGTGTTGCAGTCCACACTCTGGCTCAGTTGCTGGCTGAGTTCATTCAACATTCCTTGAATGTTACAAACACTGTGTTTTCTTTCAAGCTATACAAATTTATAGACTGACACACCATCAAACTCTTGTAGCAGAAAACAGCATAGTCAAACTTATAATAGCTAAAGTGTAAGGTACTCTGGTCCAGCCTCTAGAACTAAGGACTGCCTATTTATTTATTAAATGGCTCAGGGATGAGAATTTATGTTGTCTGCATTTAATGGAAAGAAATGTGGAAAAACTGAAATACACTTGCCAACACCAGCCTGGTTCAAGTTCACAGAGGTGCAAGCTGTTGGCCCTTAGCTAAGGAAGTAAAGCATCTCTGGTGCTGTGCAGCCCAGCTGTAACTTCTGCGAATGGGTTTGGATCATCATGTTTAAGGAAAATAATGGGAAAACTAGCAAATAGCAAACTTTTGCTGATTCCTTTACCAACAAATGTACAGATATGGAGTTATTGTTTGTTGCTTCTTTGAGTCAGCTCTTAATATATTTTTAATTGGATATTTTTAAATTATATTTATTAATTTAATTATAATCTTATTTATTACTAATTTAATTTCATTTAATTATAATTTATGCATTAATTTAATTATATACTAATTTAATTAATATATTTTTAAATTGGATTTTGCAATTGTTACTCCGTTATTCCAAATTAGTCTCAAATCCATATCTACAGTACAGATATGTACAGATATGTAGAATCACAAGATTCCAGAAGCCCGGATACAATGTCTTCTTCTTAAATATCTGATTTTTTAGTGGAATTAGATGCAAGAACTGATATATCTTATCAGTTATTTCTTATATATATATATATATAATTTCAGTCCGCTTCCTCTGCATTTTTGTTGCTTCTGTAATGAATTATATTAGGAAAGGGGAACCAGCCAGAGTTGGTCTGGTACCAAAACTTATATAGACAGCTTGGTGACATCTCTTCCTCCCTGCTTTCTTTCCTTCTAGCCTTGTCAACTTGGGCCTCTTTTTCCACTGTTGTCAGGTGTTTTCCATTCCTCCTGGTAGCCCTTCTCCCTGGAGTTCCTATGTTCCTAGTAATTGTTTTAGTCTTTCCAGAACAGCCTTATTTTTTCTCTTTTATTCAAATTGAGCTGTTCACTTTCTTTCAATCTGTCTATGTCTAATAAGATACACTGAGAGTAAAAGTGACAGCTTTCCTTATTCTAAGTCTGTGTTTGAAGCTACCATATGTACCAAAAGAGAAGGAAAGTTTTGTATCTTTGCGTTAACAAATTTAAAAAGAAATGTCAATTTTCTCTTTCAGAAAAAGAAATAAACTTTCAAAGTAAAGCTGCAGCTTCCAGCCCCTGCTGAAAACTTACCACTCCTACTGAAAAAATGGTCAGATTTTTCAATATGAAACTCTCAACTTTTTCTCAGACAGGCTGACTTTGAGTAAGACTGAATTGTATTAGCTGAGAAGGGAGGTTGAATAGCAACAACACCTTGCACAAACACACAGGTCATAACACTTAGACATCACTAGCATGTGAGTGAAAAAATTTCTCATTACTTTAAAAGAGATGTTTTCACTGTAGACAATAACAACTAAGCTAACGTATCTTAAATTTCAAACCAGATTAATATATGTTAGCCTTCAAAATAATAAAAATAAAAAACCTAACCAAAAAAAGAGAAAAAAAAAAGAAAAACAAAAAAATCCAATTGCAAAGTAAAACAAGAAGTCTTTAAACAAAAACTAAATTACTAAATTAACACTAAATTTCACATAGAGTAATATGTACAGGCCAGTCACACAAACATAGCATGTATCCAGGTATCATTTTCCAGCTTATCTAGTAAAATGCTATATTTACTTAAAATAGATGACGTGAGATTTTTCATGTATGAGAGACACAGGATGCTTTGCTTACATTGATAACTTTTCTCTGTTTTTTTATATGCTTATTAATAATTTTTAATGTATTTTAGTATAGCACAAAGTAAGGCTATTTGATAATTGGTATAGAGTTGTCTTAAGATGCATAAACTTTTACTATCTCAGTAGCTCAGGTTCCTCAGAATAAGGTTGGAACATAAAAGAAATTGGCTTATTTTCTTTTATGGTGCAGAATAAGATGCAGAAGCTGCCATCAGATGTATATAACCTTTTTAAAGGGTAAGAAGATCTGCTCCAGTATAATATTTAATGAATCCCAAGTAAAACAACCCCAGGTATGCAGTGTCAGATGTGCACTGTGCTATTGACGAGACCTGCTATGAAATGTGAGGAAGGTGGAATGGAATCCATTACCTACAAAAAAGTGGCATGTTTACAAGGGATACTGAACAGTATATAAAAGTCTAAGTGAGAAAATAATTGCTATACATTGAGTAGGTTTTATATCTTTTTTGCTAAATAGACTTTTGACCTTTTCACTAAAGCACTGTTGCAGTCACTGGTTGTAATCATTAAGGACTAAATTCCTGCTCTCCTTGCCTTTTGCGTTTAAAGTTTCCATGCCTGCACAACTTGAACTTCAGAGAATTAATTTATTTTCTGGCTTACACTGATACCTTCATGCTTGTTGGCTGTAGTGCAGTGTGCATCATACATAGAACAGACAACTCAAGAATTGTATAACCACTGTCAGCTCAGTAGTGCTTCTGGATGAAACTGCAGTGAATGACTAGGGAGGCTAATTCCTCCCATCCCTCTTGAAGCACAGAAAAATACTAGATTCAGGTTACAGAGTCAGAATTACTTGGAAGACATATGGCCTTCCTTTCACCCTAGAACTTATTACTTTTTACTTTATCAGTGGCATTGCCTTAGAAAGAAAATTAGTATAGCATATGTGTATAAATATTCTGTTTATAGAATGTTAAGCATAGTTTTATTTTACTTAGAAATAAGGAAGCTGTATTTGAGGAGTCTACAGAACATAGGATATTACTGTTCATGTATTCATGGTTCAGAAGAGTAAACAAGAAATTTGGAGATCAAAAGATGTGAAAGAGCCTTCAAGAGGAGAGTTTACTATTATCTTGTTTACTCTCCAGGGAATACATTTAAATGAAACATGAATTAGAGTTTGGAGTTCTTGTATTATCTGTTTAAGAAGTAACTTTTGTTGTTGTCTCTATGATATCTCATGGTATTTGTTTCTATAAGCTAACATTTTATGTCACAAAATACTGAATAAGACAAAGACTCAGCTAAAGATTCAAAAAAATGCATACATGAGTCATACGAAAAAGAACACAATACAAAATAAGGAAATATCAGACTAAATGGAAGAAAGAGAGCCCATTTACCTGAGGATAGTTAAAGAAAAAGCAAAAGCTGCTCTTCCATTTAGTGCTACTTGTAGATTTCCCCAAAACAGGTGCTTGATATTGCATTATTATCATGCATTTTGGTTGAAAAAAGAAGAAAGGACGAGACCTAACAGAAACCCTTCTATATAATAAACATGAATCTACAAGGCAAAAAGGAGACAAATTAGTATCAAATAAGAGTTTTTCAGAAATGTTAACATTAAAACACAAATAAACCATAGAAAGCGAAAAATGTAATATGGGGTTCATAAAAATCATGAAGAATTATATTTTCATTCTGTAGTAACAATGAGCAAGTTAAAACACGGCGTAAGCAATGAATGAAACCTCATTTAGGTTTCAACTTATTTACCAATTCATTGCTACTGTTTACAAAATATTTCTTCAATGTCTTTTCCTTCTCCCCAGAAGGCATCATATTTGACTTGAGGTTCTCTGGTAATTTTTAAAGAGAGCAAGACTTGGTTAATTCAGCTCTGTCTAGCAAATATAAAAGGTCGAATTCTGCAGAAAGATACTTGTATTCCTCCACTATGTCTTCATGTCTCCTCCCTTAACCCTTATCCTATCAGCTTGTTCCAATTATTGAAATATTAGCTTCATGAGTCATCACATCCTTTCTACCTTTCTTTCCCTACCGAATTACCAAAGACTGTGGGCATGCACTTGTAATTCAGAGCAAAATATTATTTGTATGTTATCATGTGAAATTCCATAGTAACATGCCACATCTTCCTTGTGTGAGTTACAGTAGTGTTAATGCTAATATGCCTGTATAAGTAAGACCAATAAACAGACAATACCTGTGAAGTTGCCAAGGTTCTCGGAAAGTTCATCTCAGAAACCAAAATTTTAAACATTAGCTTCTGCTTCAAGACCTGTGCACTTTTTTCTACCTTAGTCCCATGTGAGATGCTCCCTGATACAAATATACAAATACACAAATATATAGTACTCCAACTCCATCTTTGCTAGAATACTTACCAGAATGAGGAAATACTAGCATAACACTTGCCTTGACCAAAGTAATTCTAAAAATAGTGTTCTAAATTATTATTCATTATTTTCTTGGAGCAAAACTGGCTGCAACTAAAATTGTCACACCTCCGGACTTTGTAAAGTTTTTCTGAGGTATTCTGCCCTGATTCTCACAGCTACAGGCACTTCATGATTCATCTCAAAGCACTGAAACACTATGTTCTTGTTGAGTTAGCTATAAGAAGACATTGCCTTGCTTCCATGGTCTAATTTTTGACAAAGTGTGGAAATAATCTGGAGGGATCAAAAAACCCTGCCTACACTTCTCAGTGAAGAGAAGTGGGGGATTCACTTGGATGTGGAACAATCTCGGTGTTGGTTGTAGAAATGAATGATAATCTTGAATGCTTGACATTAACTGTAGCTTTAACATGAGTACAAACATGAGTACAGAATCTGAGTGACGTGCTGTGATGGACAAAAATCAGCACCTGTATGCAGTACCATTACTGGTACTAGAGGAATATATACTTTTTTTTTAATGTAGAATCTGGTGTTCAGAATCAGAATGTAGAAGTGTGAAAACTACATTCATTCATTTGCTCCAGATTTTTCTGCAAAAATACTGTATTATTTCCTCACCCTTATCCTTCTGACTTCACCAGAAAAAAAAAATCAGAAAAGATTATATTTTGACTTTAAAAAGTTTAAAAGTCAACTCGTAGACTTTTGCTGAGTGCATCTCTCTTCTTGCTGAAAATTACAATCTGTCATATATGACCCAATGTTGTTAAGAAGGTTCAGACAACCACATTACCTCGAGTAGCAGACTTAACTTTTGAACTACCCTTTTTAAGCTTTGTATAATTTTGTGGATATTTAGTTTAGATGATGTGTTTCTCTTTGACTGACTGACCGACCAACCAACCAACCAACCAGTCAAAAAAATAAAAAAAACCAAAAAATCCAAACCCACAGTTTTCATGTGATTCATAAAGATTTTAATTTTAGAATGCAGCATTTAATTTTGTGATGTGAAAGATGGGTTGTTCTGTAAGTATTTTATCTTGGGGTTGAAAAGGGCTGAAGGAAACTTTTGCTTTTGGTGTTATGTTTATTTTGCTACACACATTTGCTAAACAGAATCCAAAGATGACAGAAAGGCAAGTAATTGATGAGTCCTTGGGAAGAGCTTAACAAGAACAGGTATTGAAATGAAAGGTTTGGAAGGGTAGACTGAAGTACAGTGTACTGAGCAAAAGTGAGAAGCAGATTGGGATGAGAGGTAAGGAGCTGAGCTGGAGATGGTAAGTCATGTAGAAGGCTGGAGGTGACAGAGGAAGAAAAGTGTGTAGCTGTTATTTGCTTCACCAGGGATTGAAGAATGGAACCCGTTATTGAGCACCCTGTCAAGTAGTTTTTATCCCTATTATGCAGATAAGGCTTAATGACATCCAAATTTTAAAGAAAATAAAAATTGGATTGGTGAGGAGAGAAACTGCATGTTCTATCTCCTACATTTATTCAATTTCATATACTTCCAGTACGTGCCGTGCATAGGTATGTCAGGTTTCATTGGTAATGTCTAAGGCCAAACTCAAGCAGTGGTTAAAGGTCCCAAATTTTATTGGTAAGTTTCGGAGAAAAAACCGAGACATTTTGGATATTAGATTTCAATTTTCTGTATCATAGAAAGGCAAGACACATAAATGCCATTTCAACCTATGAAGTATATAAAAGTAAATATTATAAAATCAGCATATGACATTCACTGACACTCAGATAAGACTTTCAGAGCTTAATAAATGTCATCCTAACTGAACTCAGCAAATTGCTGATGCTTTTTCTCTTGGGTTCTGTGCACTTGATTATAGGAATGCACTCTTTGCTTTGCATGAGGTACATTGAAATGAGCAGCTTAGGAATTGATGAAGAAGTTGCAACTGCATGTGCAAAAAAAGGTATATGAGTTACACAAAAGCATCTCAAAAGATCCCTTCTAAATTCAACTTCTGTGTGATTCTGTAGCACCAAAGCCTTCTAAAAATCATCCCCATGTATATATGTATAAAAATATGTATATATATGCCTAAAAGCTTGTATATATGCATAGAATACTTGCCTGTTGCTTATTAATTTGATTATAATAAGATTCAAAACTAACACTTTTCTAGTTTTGAATTAATAGCTTAGCTTTTTAACATTAGTGGGAGAGGAGGTTGAAGCATGGGTTCAGTAAGACAGACTAGTCAGTTTTCTCATGTATATGTATATCAGTCCTCTGCCACGAATAAAGATGTACATTGCATTGATGCTCTCCTGATTTAATTTGTCAGCATTATTGATTTTTTAACCTTCCTCATTTCATAGTTTCTTCCCAACAGAATTGTGTGTTGTGGACAGTACCTACAACCTGCTGGGTCATTATGGTTAGACACAGGATTTGTATTATTTCTTCTTGGTTCTCATTTCTTAATAGAATAGTTTCAGCACTGATTTGTGACAGAGATCACACTCATTATTAATGACTGTGGGGAGGAATGATCCTCTCTATCTGGCCAAGTTCATCCCTTTTATTATATTAATAAACCCATTCCAAAATTCGTGTACTATGTCCATACACTGAAGAGTGAGAATTCTGTGGGCTTCTTATTAATGAATTACTATATGTTTCAGGAGTTGAAATCTTTGTTCTATTTTTATGCTGTAGACTTTCAGAAAGGATTGAGTGTTCATGCTGTGAGGCCAAAGGCCTCAAATGGACTTCTTAATTAGGAGATCAATAACTATATATTAAGTTTAACTAAAAATATTTTCTTATTTGGTAACAAAATGTTGAGGGAAAAGTTGGACATTTTTTAGCACTCAATATTAACTTTGTAATGTAAAATAAAAATAAATAAACCATTTTTTTGTTCCTATTTAATCTGAAATACACCAGCCCTTGTGTTGCCGAGTTCTATTATACACTCTTTTGTCAGTTTAATCTTTCTAGTTTTTCTTCTTTAATTGTCTGTTGGCTTTATCACTTAAAAAAGAACTGCAACCTTGTCTATTTTTCCACCTTTTTTGGTACATGGGACATTATTAATAAGCTATTTATTGTATATTATTTTAAGTGTATGTAATTTATAGTAAATTATCATTTACACTTACATTTTAGAATCCCAAATACTAATCAAAGATAAATACTGTGTAAAGAAAATTAAGATGAAAATTTTTTACAGTTTGGAATGGGGCAAATTATTACCACAGACTTCTCAGAAAAATCTCTTTCAAATGTCTGTGTACAGATGAGGATTCACTCTTTCTTGCAATTTACATTCTTAGGCTTATAAATGTTTTATGACCTCCCTCTACGAGCACTTGCAGGCACTCACAGCCGGAAGGAAGTAATGCAAAATTGATCTGTGTAATAAAACTGCTGAGCCAAGCAGACATCTCAGAATTACAGTGATTGTGCTTTAGTGATTCATCTGGCCTTCATGGAAATATTATTTGCAAAAAGTCTATCAGTTAAATGAGAATTTCCAAGATACATAACTTTTTTGGTTTTCAGTACCTTGCACGTGAGGTATCAGGTCTGGGATATTGTTGAGAAACTCTCCTTATAATAATGGTTTCCAGATTCAAATTTGTCTCAAAGCAACACCATCACCAGGCAGTGGAATAGATATAATGTCATGGTGACATTTTAAATTTTTGTGAACTTTTCCCCTTCCAGGTACCAGATTAGCTTTAAAGAGATAGAGATGTGTAGGAGCTAAAAACTAATCTAACAAGGTTGAGTCTGATTATGTTGATTTTGAACATCACCTCGTTCTCTAATTAGAAAATTAACCATTACATTAGCTTTTATGTTTTATTTAAGAGTTAAAAAAAATTCTGGAGTTAGGACTAGTAAACCCATGATTGTTCAAGCATCTAATTTTCTATCTTCTAAACGTCCAATGCTAAGGAACTTACATCACAAATCACTTGATGCCTTGTAAGATTTTTCTAAACAGTTTCATATCCATTCCTGGAGTGCTATGTATAATATTTTTACACAGCCTTTAGAAGTACATTTATCCAAAAACTCCAAACCTGTAATGCAAAATTAAAGTTTGTTATAAGCATTGATTTTATTATTTGAGTATACTAGTAAGTTTTTTTTACTGAGAACTTAAAAAATTATATTGTCTGCATTTAAGATTCTAAATTCATGTTTTAGGTGATTTTTTTCCTTTTTGTTTTTGTGTTTAATCGCCTGTTTGCAGATAAAAATATTTTAAAAAAAGAAATGGGCTTTGTGCAGCATTTTGTACTGTCTTATGAATCTTCTCTCAGTCACATAAATCTTGATGTAGAAAAGTAGACTGCTGGGTGGAATGCTGACGAAGCCATAGGCTGCAGAAAAATTCTTAGACATTGAAGGTTTATGGTCTTGTTAACCATGAAGATTTCACTGCAGTGTTAAATCAGAATTTTATGAAAATGTTAACTTCACTGTGCGGCTAAAATTCTAATCTTACAATCCCTGAAAGGCAGTAATATCAATTAAATTCTGAACTTCATTTTTGCAGAATGGAATCTTTGTGACATGCAGTCCTAAAAAATTAACTCGTTTGTTTATTTTTGCGGAAACGAAAGGAACCTACATTTGAAAGGTGTGTTGAGGACATTAAGCAAATATGACATCTCTGTATTTTATTCTGTTTCCAAGCAAGCTTTTACTGCATCTGGATTCAGAGGTCGTATTTTTCAACTACTCAAAATTACCAACCATATTTTTATTGTTTTTTGGTCCCCTCTTGTGTAGAGCACTCATTGGGCCAAAATAAAATGCTTTGAGCTGAATCAGAATCACCCAACAAAGCCAAGTCAGAGGATGAACAAGAAAATTCTTAAGTAGAGGTAAACATGTATGTAAGGACATGGGGACAGGATAAAGTATCAAAAGGCGTGTACAACCTGGTAATCTCATATCAGAAGTTAGCAGCAGGTGGGTCAGTTTTCATGTTTGCTCTGGTGCTTGTTCATGCTGTCTGTAATAGTGCAAGTTACTAAGAAGTAGAATCAAGAGAGTGATTTTTTTTTTTCCTCACAGTTTATGATGTTTGTTTATTTAAAATGGATTGGTAAATTTGTTTATGTCGGGCACTGAAAATGAGCTGGGAGGACTGAGAAGTATATACAGACAGAAGTTCAAAACAAAGAGCTCCTTGACAGACTTGGGTGAAAGAGACCCCAAATAAGTCCATTATGTTCACAAATCTACATAATATATTGGAACTTTTAAAATGTCGACTCCCACCATATTCCTCAGACAATCACATGTATATATAACCATCATCCAAATTAAATCAGCTGCTTTTTCTACCATTAATCATTTTTCAGCAAGTGCCCAGGACTATAATAGCCCTGAAGAAACTGATCTATTTGTAAAGTCTATCTGTTTCTCATGCTTCTGATTTTTTTATTTCCATAAATAAATGAAAGTTTTCTTCATGGGAAGCCTTACAATGGGAATTGACTGCGTTATACAATAATATTTTTTTAATATATGTAATTACTGATTAAGGTTTTTAATTAGGATAAAAACTGTTGAACAATAAGATTTTAGAGTTCAATATAAATGCATATTTTTATCTAGATGTTTTTGCATCTTGATACATATAGTATAGAGAAAAAATACTGGAATATTTGTACTCAAGTTTTGCTCATTTCTATATTATTTTCTCATTATCCCCGGAAAGTAAAGAAACTTAGGCTTTGAGAAAGTTCAGATTTCAAATCTTTGCAGACATAAGTGTATTTTAAGATTATTGCTATTTGTCCTGTCTTAAGGGCTGTCTCCTTTGAGAAGAAACAATGCATATTGAACAATTTCCTGACCTTTGACCACTATGAAGGTCATACTAATTTGTGTGTATTTGTGTGTATATATGTATACATATACACGTATATATATTTGTTTTTCACTTGGATCTGACTCCTTGTCAGTGGCCATTTTAAAGTACAGGAGAAACTGAGAGGGCATTTCTGGAAGGAATGCACTGCTTAATCATGTATTAGTTTGAGGAAAACAACTATTTTTTT
>WBND01000826.1:342152-354582 GCA_013398595.1 Tychaedon coryphoeus
TTTCAGCAGGTAGAAGAGTTCAGAAGAGGACATGGAAATTTATCTGAATGCTTGCAGCTACTGAAATAAAAAGATCAAATGTATGTATAACTTCATGCACACCTACCAGCACAGTGCCATCTTCCTGGTGTGTCTCTCCTAGCAATAATATCATACTGACAAGCTTGGTCTGTGTTGTACCACATGTATCAGAAGTCGCTCTTCTGGGGAAAGGCAGTCATGCTTGCTAGCTGACAGGGCAGGCAGCCAAACACCCTTTGTAAATGATAACTCGGGCTTTTCAAAATTTACATGCAAATAATTATTTTCGGCTTATTTTATGCATTACAGACCATGAAAATTGCAAAATATTTGGGGCACCATTAAAAACTCACTCAGTCAGTCAGAAAATATATTGAATCCTTGTGCTTGGTCAGTATGTGTGAGGATAGGATTTGCCTTTCACTGGGACCAGGACTGGCAAGCTGAGGGAACCCCCATGCACTCCGGACAGTAGCACTGCACAGCCATGTCCTAGGCAGGCAGAGCCCTGACAGAGATGCCTTGGGACTGAGGAAGGCTCTGGGGAGAAGGTCCTGTGTTCTGTTCTGCACAAAGCTGAGCAGGGACAGAGGGGCCGGAAAACAAAGAGATTTGCCCCATTGATGATGGTGGGCCAGTTGGTCTGATACCTCCTTGGAGGGTTTCCCGTTCCCATGGGATAAAACACTCAGCAACCAGATCGAGCAGAGTGTTGAACTGGAGACCTGCTGTGTTCCCTATAATTTTACAATTAATTTCAAATGATGGGATCAATCTCTGGATTATTATTTTATTACAAGGAAAGATTTTTCCTCTCTTGGTCAAAGTCAAAACTTTACTACTTTATGCGGTGAAGAATCTTTTCAAGAATGGAGCTTGTAAATTATAATATGATTACAAATTATGATCTCCCTGTTTCCTGCTAAATATAAGCAGAGAATCACAGAATCATTTAGGTTAGAGTAGACCTCCAAGATCATTGAGTCCAAACCCTGGCAAACCACCTCCTTGTCAACTAGACTGTAACACATACCATATACAGCTTTTTCTTGTACACCTCTGGGGATGGTGACTCCACCACTTCCATGGGCAGTCAGTTCCAAAGTTTGACAACAAATTTTAGAGTGAAGGAGGGAAACTTTAAACATTCTTCAGCGTGTAGCTATTCCATATTCATATAGATATTAATCTTCTTTCCTCTCTATGTTCCCATCTTTATGGATATTTACATTTCTACTTTCTTGGTAAACATCAGACATGAACTCATACGGGCTATGTAGTATCTGTGATTAGTTTACTAACCACAAAAATAATAATTTTCCATCCTCTGTGCATACACAAAATTTTTCACTGTCATTTGCACATTTTGATATTTATGTAATTTTTAATTACTGCAGAGAAGTTATTTATTCCTGGTGTAAATTTGTTAAGAATGTTGAATTCTGGTTCATCTGCAGGGTGGGCCTCCTGTTTCTCCCTCTGTCATAAGCATTCAGCTGGGGAGTAGATTTAAAGGGCCCCATTATTCACTGTTTACACACTCTGATCACTGATTAAGTTAGCATGGGCACACAAGCAATGTGGAGCAGATTGAAAATCAGGCATGAGCTTTGTCCTTTGTGACTTTAAAACATGCATAGAGCAAATCCTACTTATATTTAGTAGTAGTGTCTCATAGTTGATAATTTTTTATTTTCAACCTTTTTAAAATAAGATGCAATAACAGAATTCTTTTTAGAACTACCTTCTAGCAGAACATTACATAAAGAATTTGCCAAAGCAAATCCTATTATTTGTCTGTAACAAGCAGCCCTAGTTCATGCCATGATGTTACACAGATTGTAGATCATGTCAATGATTAATTTAATCTATGAAGTGATTAAACATATGGCATCTATAAACACTGGCATCTAAGAGTAAAAGCCATATCAGTGCTTCCAAAAAGATTTTCTTACCTAACATGTAGGATCAATGAAAATATATATTAATAATTAATTGGTTATGTTTTTTTTTAAACATGTGTATTGACTTGAAAACTCTTTGATAAATAAAAAGCTAAAAAATTATTATGAAAGTAAGAGAACAAGCAAGTTGTCTTTTCTGATCCTTCTTCCTGGTTTAGACTTTATGAAGCAAGTGGAAAAAAAGAAAAACCCTTCAATATTCTGTTGTTAGGCAGTCGTTGATACATATACTCTGTATTGCAGATAATCTGTATTGCAGATGGTTAATATAAAACTTTAAGTTCAGAACAGCAGGTGCTATACTCTTCCACATCTCATTCACTACAGTACCAAGAAGCTTTAACTGGTCAGTGGTTGGAAGATATTGATCTCCAAGTCTGCAGTAGGATCATCAATAGTCTTTCAGTATAAGAACCACCATGCTCAGATAATTAGCATTATACATCCTTCAAAAGTAAAACTGCATTAAAAACATTATCGACATTACCAATATTTTCCTCTTCCTGTCTTTCTCATATTCATCAGAGACAGGACAATGTTTCATTTTTAGTATAAATGATCATGGTATGACTCTACTCCATCATTTTCACTGTTCATAAAACAGATTTTTAGTAATTAAGGATATGAAATAACTATTAATTTGGTTCCTCTTAATTTAACTGAAGGATAAAGATCACTATCTATCTACCTATGATAGTTTTCACTAATGGACATTGTCTCTCTATGTTCTCAATTTCCAAAATTTTTTGTCATGTATATTTATAGCCATTCTCCAACGATATCAGATTCTTGCCTAGCCAACCATTAGTATTACGACATGTAGAAATTCTCTAAAAATGAAATAATGTAATCAGTCTATGACTACATTTTGACAGTGCTACTTTTACTAATCAGACTCTATTGAAGCCTATTAGGAGTTCTCTGTGTTGAAATAAAATGCTTTCATGAGTTTTCTGAGAAACCTTAATGTAGGAAGTATTCTTCTAAAAAGAGAATCTTTATACAGGGCTTTATGTATATATAATTCAGAATGGCTATGAAATGCTTATATTCAGGAGATCATTTGATGTTTGTACTCACTGGTCATGCCAATAGCATTGAAATACCAGTATCAGAATCAGCATTTTGTTCTGAATGGTATTGAAGTGCAAAACTGTTCCTGCTTTGCAACCTTAAAGAATGCGCAAAGAAGTTATCTAGAAAGACTATAGGCTGCAGAAGAAAGTGTCACAGCTGAAAAGACTGATCTAATGAACTTGGTTGATATTAATGCACATATAATATGCATGTGCAATTTGCATATACACATATTGATATAAACCCCAACATTGCTAATGCTTCCAAATACCATTTGCCTTTCCAGTAGATAATTTAGAATTGCAGGAGATACAGAAGGCAATGGGACAAAAAGCCCAAGGAGAAAATGTAATAAATACCAACATAAATACCAATATTTTGCTAGAGCATTTCTCTTTTTATAAATTTTGCAATCATTTTGAAGGATGCTGCAATTAAGGTAACACAAATCAAAAAAGAGAAATATGAAACTCTGTTCAAAGAAAGCAAAATATGCCCATGAAAAAGCAGAAATAGGCACATAAGAAAACACATAATGAGCAGGATGATGCAGGAATGATCTGTCCATCTGTGAAGAAAAATGACTTGACAAATCTTCACTACTAAGTGGAAATAGGAAAATGAGGGAATATGAGGTACCACAATTGCTTTTCCTTCCTTTTTTCAGCTCCAGAAACTTCTTAGACTGGGTGTTTTACTAGTAAGGCTAATTCCTCAGAAATAGCGTTTTGCTTAGATGCAGACCCTTTAGTCTTTACTTTGTATACAAATGATCTATCAAGAAAGTTAGAGAAAATAATGAAATGCCACTGGGAATATTTTATCTTCAGATTTTTCTCTCAACTATGAAAAGGCAAAAAATTTGCAAGTTCCTTAAAAAGGTCAAAAAAACCCCATTAGAACCTTAGATTCATCTGAATCTACTTGTGGGTCACCAAACTCAGGTCATTATTCACTTCACCTTCTAGTTATTAAGAGCACAGTTTAGAGGTTCTGATCTAAGAGAAACCAAAGCATTAATCTCTTTATTTTATTATACCTTAGCTATTTATATCTAGTTACGGCATTATAATAGTCCCTTTGAAGTTCTTTCAACAAATACACATATGGCAGTGTCTTTTATTCTGAAGATTTGAGAACTATAGAAAAAAGGAAAGGCTGTGCACAGTACTTATATACATACACTCTCTGGAGAGAAAACTTCATGACCTGCTGTTCTAAAATCTTACGTAAGTGATGCTCTTCTTCAGCCACAGGGGTATTTTAAATGATTGAAAAAAATATCCAGGAAATATAACATCAAGTTTCTGCATCCATATGGGACAATTTATTTAAATCATATGCTGTGTGCACTCTGCTCAGTTCAGATATTTAGCTCCAACTCTGATAGTCTAATTTTCTAGCTGCTTGCCTACTTGTAGTTTTTTAAATGACAGGCTTTTGAACAAAACTGCACAATAAATATTGTAGTCATATTGACAGCTTGGGTAAATCAGTTGGTAAACTGTGCAGAGCACATGAGAAAATGATCCATTTTGCGAATCTGTATTTTACACACAGTAGTCTTCTAAAAAGAGGATCTTTATACAGGGCTTTATGTATATATAATTCAGAGTGGCTATGAAATGCTTATATTCAGGAGATTATTTGATGTTTGCACTCTTTGCTCATTCCTTGCTCCCTCCCCTCTGGTGGCGAGCTGGAGAGGATAATTGGAAGAACAAAAGATATCACAGGCTGTTATAAGAATAATTTACTGGAAACAACATTGAGATTAGAAAATGAACAGTAACTATATCAATATTAAGAACAAAGGAGAACTATTCACATGCAAGCTCTCACCACTATAGCACATGGAGCCCCCAACGGCACTTGACCCTGCCAGGCTACCCGACCTGCAAGAGACTCCCTTTCCCCAAACCCAGAAATGGCATGAGGTGGTGTAGAGCAAACTCTGGGCCCTGGCCAAGCCACTCCTGGCTACGGCCAGAACCAGGGCATCCACAAATCCTTTGGTATCACCTATTCCATTCTCTTTTCTGTACCTTCTGCACACAGCTCTATGCAGCAGGGATGAACACTTTTAGCTTCAGAGGAAATAGGGACTGATGAGCATCAGTTTACTGCTATTTACGATTTATGATAGAATTTGAGAGGAAACAGGCAGAAAACTGTAGTTGCACTTTGTCTGCGTAAAGTCTGCCTGAGATCCAGAATTGGGACATTCTTCTTGTATGTTAGATGCCTTGTGACAATGACAACAGCAGAATTTCAAAGGCCATTTCTGAACCACTGCACATGCTGAAATCCTGTTTACAAGGTGCTGAGTGTCCCTAGGTTTTTTTCAATAGATCCAGGATTTATGGAGAACATGTTTATTCCAGATACTACAAAGAGAAATTTTTTACTTTCATCGTCCTTGTTATAAATCTGATGCCTTCAGTATCAAGTGCAATACTAATAGGAGTAAAATAGGAGTAAAATCAGTAAAATAGGAGAGAATCAATACAAATAAAAATGTTTATACTCATTGGAGCTGGTGTTCACAAGATTATCCATCTACTGGAACAGCTCAAGGCAGTCAAGGAAACTATGCCGTACACAAAACAACTAGACAAATGCAATTACTTTTTAGAAATATTCCATAGGGCAAATAGAAATATCATTCATGTTTAGATTATTGCTTCTACCAGGTATAAAATATTTAAAACCAAAAAAAGGGCACAAAAATAAAAAGATTTCCTCTGAATTTCCTAGCATTTTTGTCCTTCTGCAGTATATGTTTCACCAGTTACTTCTCTATAATTTTCCTGCTTGAGTTTATTGTGTATCTACATAAGATGAGCACAAGTACTGGCACAGAAGGATTGCATTAGGTGAAGAGTACACAACTGTGCAGAGCAGAATGTAGTGGATACATTTCTTAACTCTACTTGTCTAAGCAGTACTGCCTCTAGCACTTGCATTAATTCTGTTTAAACACTTTATTCAACCATCCCAGCACTCTGAGGGCTACCGAGCAGGAGAAGTTCTGCCTTGTATCATTTGACATTTCACAGATTCATTCCATGCTCACATCATGAACAAGTCTAAGAAACAATCTGGAAGGCAGAGAAGGTTGAGGAAAGCCTTAAGAGAAGCATTTAATTTCCTTCATTCATTGCATGCAGCACAGGCAGCGAACAGGATGAAGTGGAAGCCACTGTGCTGCTGAACAGCTGTGACCTAGTTGCCATTACCAAGAGCTAGTGGCAAGATTCCCATAACTGGAATGTGTATGTTGATGGCTAAAGACTGTTCCAAAGGGACACAAGGGGAAGAAAGGGTGGAGGCGCTACTCTCTACATCAGAATTGGGAGAGATTGTGAAGAGTCGTCTCTGAAGAACAGCCTTGAGCAGGTCAAAAGGTTATGGGTAACAATTAGAGACCAGGACAGCAAAGGGACCATTGTGGTTGGTGTCCTTACAGGTCCCTGATCAAGGAGAGGTTATTGATGAGGCCTTCTGGCTCCAGCTGCAAAACACATCTCTTGGAAAAGTAGCATAGCAAGCTGTGGTCAATCCAGAAGATCCCTGGAATGCACGGAGCTGGTAGCAGATGAGAAAATGATGGAATATTTAACATTCAAAGCAGTGTTTTGTACCGTTAAGTATTTGGACAAAGGCTTCTAAACAATGTGTTACTACTACATGGCTTTTCACCTGAATTTTCTTGCCCCCTTATGAAGATAGAGACTACTTCAACATATGTACATGTATTTGACCTCCATTACCTTTATAGACCTGTTTCTGCAATTGCTCCTACAATTCAGAAACTAAGAGGTTATGTTAAATTTCAGAAAGCCATTTAATGCTTCTTGCAATTCTTTATAATTTTGTTTTCAAACTTAAAATTTCTATTGTCGGGCCTGAAGGAATGTTTGCAGCAGCTGTGCCATGGAGGGGATGTTTTTTCAGTCTTGGTGAAAAGATGGGAACAGAGTATTTGGCAGGCCATTTGTCATGTATCTAGAAATGTTAAAAAGCATCTTGAGAACCAGGAAAATAATAAAAATGAATTATTTTGCTGAAGTGTTACCCAAGGCTTATTTCAATCAGCATTTATTCGCAGGAATTGTTTATAGGGCATCAAGTTGCATAAACTTGCATCATAACTCTTAGTTGTTGTATGCAGTCCATGACAGCCATCTGCTTAGAATGACATGTTTGGGGTTTTCTTCATCTCATTCAGTCTAAGTGGTATTAAAATATTGACAGCAGCTGTTTCTATGGTGCATACAATTTAACAAAAAGACTGCTGGTCTATAGGATCTTTTTGGAATAAAATTGTAACTTTATACAATATCACATAATCTTGAATTAAATATATTTTTAAAAAAAGAAGACATGAAAGTAGAACTAAATAAAAATTTTAACTGCTTGAATATTTTAGATTCCTAGAAATAAACCCTATATTTTACTTTAATTGATTAAATTGAATAAGTGTAACATGTAACTTACAAGAAAATATAATATATTTTCCAACGTTTGCTTTCATTCTCACAGTCGGGTTTCTTTTTTGTTTGTTTGTTTGTTTTCCATCCGGTAGCGCTTTTTTTTTTTTTTTCTGAAAAGATATGGATACTCTGGCGTATTTTAGTGGAATGACTTTTGGAACTCAGTATCAGTTCCTTCTGCTCCAGCTTGGGGAATTACTGAGGAGATGTAATTATTTTCATCTCTAAACTGTTGGTTTAATTCTACAGTAAGAAAAAGATGCTCGAATGTCACAATAGATGATTTCTATCCCACACAGAAAGGTGTGCTTTCAGTTCAGCTTCTAACAGTTGGATGTCCCAGTCATAAAACATCATCTCAATTCACTATAATTGCTTGGGTTTTGTGTATTGTTGTCCTTGCTCTTGTTTTTTTTGTGGAGTTTGCATATTTGGTGGGACACTGAAGCACTGAAGCTGTATCAATTCATACCACCCAAGAAACTGATAAATCCCTTCCTTCACTTGCATCCATAACAGCACCAACTCACAGGTGCATTGCTTCCTATCTGTTTTCTCTCAGTGAAATCTGAGCTGGGGTTGTACAGCTGTGCTGGGGATGCACAAGTAGGACAAATATCTCAGTCTGGAGCGTGGCCATCACACACTTTGAGTGAAATCCACGTAATGTACCCTCAGCTTAATCTACATGATGTACCCTCAGCAATTTTGCTGATGGCACGAAATCAGGAGGAGCAGCTGATACCCCTGAAGGCTGTGCTGCCATTCAGCTGGGCCTTGATAGGCTGGAGAGTTGGGTAGAGAGGAACAGTGAGCTATGCCCACAGGGGCAAAGGCAGGGTCCTGCATCTGGGAAAGAATAACCCCAAGTACCAGCACAGGCTGGGGCTGACCTGCTGGAGAGCAGCTCTGTGGAGAAGGAGCTGGGAGCCTTGATGTATTTCAAGCTGACCATGAGCCAACAATGCCCTTGAGACCAGGAGGGTGAATGATATCTTGAAAGGCATTGGGAGGAGTGTGGCCAGCAGGTCAAGGGAGGAGATCCTGCCCCTTTACATTTATGCTCTGATAAAGCTACATCTGGAGTTCTGTTTCCAGGCCTGGAAAGTGGAAGAATGAAAAGCAGGCACTGGAAAGGGTTGAGTAGACGTTAACAAAGATGATTTTGGAGACTGGAGCATCTCTGTCATGAGGACAGACTGTGAAAGCTGAGCCTGTTTAGTCTAGAGAAGAGAAGACTGAGAGGGAATCTAATTAACACCTAAAAATATTTTAAACGTTGGTCTCATGAGGATGATGCCAGACTCTCTTCAGTGGTGCCTAGCGACTGAACAAGGAAAAATGGCCATAAACTAAAACACAGGAAGTTCCACCTCAACATGCAGAAGAATTTCTTTACCTTGAAGGTGGCGGAGCACTGGAACAGGCTGCTTGGGGAGGTTGTGGAATTTCCTTCTCTGGAGGCATTCCAACCCCCCCGGATGCATTTCTGTGCGGCCTGTAGGTGACCCTGCCTGTGGGGGGTTAGATGGGATTATCTCCACAGGTCAATTCCAACACTAGCAATTCTGATTCTGTGATTCTGTGATATTAACATGGTACAGAGTCTAAAAAGGCCAATTTCCTTCTCAAATAAGAAATATGAAAAAGCGTTTCTGTAGTACCTGCCAGAGCTTTCTCTTCTTGAATGCTGCACAGAGTATCTATAAATACTGTTATACTATTTATATATAAATATAAATACTGGCAAGATTCAACACATCTTTTTTTTCATGTTGAAGCTGTGATAATGCCAGTTTTCTGGAGTCTGAGTGTGTGGGTACTACCCATGAGACTTTAGGTAGCAATGAAGCCAGACTTAGAAAAATACCAGGAAGTCCAGCTTTCGTATCCTCCCAAATTTCAGTCAAGACAGAGGAACCCACCTCCTGTCACCAGCTGCCTCTCTGTCTGCCTTGTCTCCCTTCCAGAAAATAGATCTACGCTAATGTTTCCTTCTTTGTCCTAAAGCCAAGTCCCAATTTCCCAGCATGGCACTTCCTAACCCACTCTGAGACCCAGGTGTATCAATGGGGGAAGAATATTCCTAGATAAAATGGAGGGACTTGGGTGTGGAGCTAAATGCCTCCGAAAGAGAAAAAGGAGGTGGATGTAGAATCAAGGGATCTATTTTTACAGAGGCCAGTGGATGCTGACCAGAAATGCTCTGTGTAGTGACATGTTCAAGCATGGAAGTGGAAATGAGTCCTGCAGTCACTAACTTTAGCTCCCCACCTTCCTCCCTGTCCAGTTTTAGGTTTCTGCCTGAGTTTAATCGCCAAAATGAGCCAGGTTTCCTGTATGTACACTGAACTCAGCATTAAATGATTCTCCTATATAAGATATTAAATTAATTCTCACTGAGTTTTCCATTGCTGCAGTTAGCATGATTTTTTATTCCTCAGTTTTATTTTAAGGAATAGCATTATAATACTTTTTTTATATATAGGGGTATTTATTTATCACATTTTACTGATAAAGCCTTTTGCTCAGCTTTAGAATTCTTTCTTTTTCAGGTATTAAAACTCATCTGCAATTAATCTTTATAAGGTGAAAGACATTGCAGTAACAGTACACAGAAGAGAAAAAAAGAGAATTGGAGTAAGAAAATATGGGTTGGGAGGACAGGTTGGGTGACCTTCCTCTGTAACATTTTTCATCTCATAATCTTGCTGTATCCAACTGTGACTGAAAGTGATTATTTCTACTTCTATTCTAGTACTTTACTACAAGTAAATGCCTCTGCTCAAGACCCTCTCTCCTTGTAAATTAGTATGTCAGCTGTGGCACAAGAGGTGTTCAATACCTTTTAAAAATTATGCTTGTCATCAAAAATAAGGTAGACATGCACTTGAATTTGTTTATGAATTGATCAGCTTGTTGGAAGACTAAATGATTAGGTACATAAATAGCTACTGGTGAATCTTGCTGCTCACTCTTGCAGTAGCTGTGTGAGCAGTGTGTGAGCAGTCTCTTGACCTTGTGGACAGGCATAAAATAGCCTAGGACAGAGCTGTGTATTCATGGATGTGCACATTACATTTATATGCACGTGGTTCAAGATTTTGAGTTCATTTTTATAATTAATGTGTGATAAGGCACGCCTGTGTGGAAGGCATGGCAGGGGGTAAGTCAGGTCCAAAGTCAGCCAGGACCAGGGCCAGTGGCAGAACCTGAAGCAAGGACAGAAATAGATCTGAATCTCACTGGGGAGACCAGGACATGGCATGGGTCCCATGGAAAGGGCTGTTAGACAGCCCAGGGGAAGATTTGGTAGGGCATGGTAAGACCCATGAGTTGTCTTACCATGTCAGCTCTGTCTAATTCTTTATAGCACACTAGAATTAGAAAACAACCACTTGAATCTATTGAAGCATCAACTGACTCCATCACCTGGGAAAAATAAAATCAAATTAAATTTT
This sequence comes from Tychaedon coryphoeus, assembly GCA_013398595.1. NCBI lineage: Eukaryota > Metazoa > Chordata > Aves > Passeriformes > Muscicapidae > Tychaedon > Tychaedon coryphoeus. The sequence goes on from WBND01000826.1 coordinate 353,172, forward strand.
CACAGAAGTTTTAATTTTGCTTTGGAGGAAGAAGACCCAGCAAAGCAAAACTTATTATTTAGAAAAAAAAGGAATAGAAAAATGTGTCTGTTAAGGAGGCATGAAAAATACTAATGATTAAATTGTTCTCTATACTAAATTAATATTAAAAATGTTGTTGATTGGCTAATCTTGCTAATCTTGCCTTCCTCAATATCAAAGAAAAAGTCTTTTTTTTTTTTTTTGTTTTCTTTTTTTCAAGGAAATAGTACCACTAGGGACAGCAAGCAACAAGGTACATCTGTGCATGAAGACATTACTGGGTTGTTTGGTTGGGCTTTTTTGTTAGGCATGGGCTTTGTTTAAACCTTTGACAAATCCCACTTTCCAAAGTCTTCATGGTGGCACCTCTCTGTTTTGTTTTATTGACTTAGATTATGTTTTTTTCAAAACAGCAGTTAGTTCTAAAACAAGATCACTTTCTTGTTAAGAGGGGGAGAACCACATATGCCAAAGCTTGATGTTTTCTTTCCCAAAATGTATGGAAAAGCATCCAGCAGCAAGATATTTTGGAACAAAACATCTTTGCTACACAGTCCTGTAGATTGACTAACCCTTGCTATTTTCCCAAATCCATGACTTAAGAAGCTGGTGTGATGAGTTGAGGAATTTAGGTTGTTTCCCCAATGATAACAGGCTTTTATTGCCCATTTCAGATATTTAAGCCAAAATATTCTACAATAATCTGAAATACTAGAATACATAAAAAGCCATAATACATAATTATTTGTGACCAGCCTGTAAGCATCCCTCTTTCAGTCTAAAGTCACAAAGCATTCCAACTTGTGTGCAGAAGAGAAAATAAATACAATATACAACTATCAAATATTTCTGAATTCTGGAAATCAATATCTTAAGACAAAGATCACAAACTCATAAATTTTGGTGCACCTTGTTGCTTATGAGGGGCACAAACTTCCTCTCTGAAGAAGAAGAATTACAAGAGCAGGCATTCCAGTTCATATTTGACTTAGAGTTAAAAAGCTATCACACAGCTAGAGAAGGAGTCATTCACCTATCCAGAGAAACATCTACCATGGAAGATGATATTTCTTACCACACAGAGAAACAGAAAGAACCTCAGAAGACACATTAGTAAACTGGGAAGTGTTTACTGTTCATAGGTAGGCAATGGCAACTACAGACAGATTATAAAAGCTGAACAGAAAAAATTACTCTTTGCTAAAGGATGGCCCAAATGATAGTTGCTACTGCCAGAGGAAAAAATTTCAAATGAGGTTTCTTCCAACTCTTGCTGCTCACCAAAGCTTTTTAAACTCAGAGGCATTTTGGACGTCAAGTCAGAACAGAGCTGCTTTATCAATGTTAGGTACATCTGCTGGCTGTCAGGACCTATTCACACCTTTTCTAT
>WBND01000826.1:364426-374472 GCA_013398595.1 Tychaedon coryphoeus
GTAGTAATGAAAAAAGTGATACTATTTATCATATGTTTTAAACTGTGAAAATAATCGGCAGTTCCTTGGGTCCTTTCCAGTCCTATTTTTCTATAATTTTAATTCTAAGAATCAGAACAGGAAGATTTTCTTAATTCACTGTTACCTAGTAGTATGAACTTTTAACCTCATATTTTGCAGATGTGCTGTAAATCCTTAGGAAATACCAGTTGTGAAGCATCAATGTTAAGAGCAGTATTTTCCCTTGAAAGTAGCTTGGGTAGATGGTACAGTTGATTTAATGAATTGTTCCCTTATTACTAGTACTGTTCTAGTAGTTCACACTGTGTTAATCTATTCTTCACTTAGAGCTTAAACATCAAATCAGAGTTTTTATAAATAAGTATACTGTGAGTGTAGGGTGAGTAATGAAAAATCACTGAGCTGTGGACCACGCTTTTGAAAATATTTCAAATCTTTAACTCAAACCTCACAGCCCTGGAACTTTAGGAGAATAGCTTTATGTAGTCACTGTTAAAATATCTCAATAATAATCTGGGGTTTTTTAAAGCTTAGGAGAAAGATGCATAAGTGAGGAGGGAAGAAATGAAAATACTGATGAAATGTTATGATTTTATTTTAAAACTTAATATTAAATTATTATTGCCCTCATGACCCTTTGTATGAGTAATGTTCAAGCTGGAGCCAGTTTCTGTTGAAGTTTATGGAAATATCCCAAATAGAATTTTTTTTTTCTTTTCAGAGAAAATAGGGAAGATATAATCATGGTGGTCAGTGGACTTTACCTTTGTGTATAAGGATATAACAGATATAACTGAAGCACATTGTAATTCCTTCCATTTACATTTGCCCAGAAGTAGATGCAGAACATAAAAAAAGCAGGGTTTAAAATCATGAGCCCTGCCAGTTCACATTAACTTTTTAATTTGATTTGAGTATGAGGTAGGTGACTATAAAAAATCTGCCTGCAAAACCTGCTATTGAGATCTTCTGACTTTTGAAAGAACAGACACTATTCAAAACAGATTTCCTGTAGAGGAGACAAAGTCTTCCTTTCCTGACATACCACTGAAAAACACTGAATCTCTGCATGCTGTCAGTGAGACTTCTGAGGCTGTTCATCCCTCATGTGCGAGGTGATTTTGACTGGTTGTGATGTCAAATGCTGTGATGTTATGAGAGATACATAGTAGCTACAAGAAATTGGATTTGTTTAAAATCAATCACAGATACCATCCAGAAACTTCATTAAAGTTTAGAGCTTCTTCTTTTGGCAGAATCATTTGTTCCTGTCTGGAGGAAAAACAATGAATATACAATACAGTGAAGAGAAACAAAGAAAAGAACAATTAGGTACAAAAGGTTACACCTGCACTTAAGCTCAAGAACTCAGAAAGCACAGGATATGAAATAAGTTTGCTAACTTAATAAATGTTGCATTATCATAAAGAGAAATATGATACACCAAAGTAATAAAAAAAGAATTATTAAGTGAGAAGTTCTATTTGCACACAAATTTAATCATACCAAAGCTTATCTTGCATGCAAAAATCAGATTAGATATTACTGTCTTATGGTCTGTGTTTTTTTGAATTTGTGTAGGGCAATACTGCTCTTTTTTACAGCCAAAGCAAGGGAAGAGGAACCAAAATGTTTAGCCTAATGCTTTTAATTTTGCCTATATTTTAGAGAGTAAAATCCAAAACTGGTTAATATCAGTGATAACTGGTTAAAGTGATTTGCCACGAAGTTTAATTTTCATGTTTTGCACAATCTGTATCACTTCTATGCCTCTGAATTAATGTAATTCTTGCCAGAATGTTTCTCTGAAATGGACGTAGTGAGTCTTTCTCTTTGCCCCTTTTTGGAAAAAAAAAATTGTGGGGAGTAATAGTTAACAGAAATTAAGCAGGAATGCAATCTTTTTCCCTATCATTACAGGTGAATTGTGCACCTTCCTAATGACTTCCTTTGTCTACAAGGTTTATGAAATTAGCACCCACCTCTTTGTCCCTTTTCTCACCGCACTTTACCTTAGTAAACTTCAGCTCTTACCCATTTCTTTCCTATCTTTCTTCACTTATCTTGCTCTAGTTCTGCAATCCACTCATTGTTACACAGAAATCCCATTTGTATTGCACTACTGTGAAGGGAGTACATAATTTTGTGTCACAGAAGCTATTTGTCAGGAACTTTTTCATTTTCCTTTTATATATTTATATTAAAAAGATGAGTCAGGCTATGATAACGAAGATAGGGGGAAGGCTGTGGGGTAAGTGATGGATAAGGAGGAGTACAAGCAGCTGATAACACATTTTGCTTTCTTAAAATTAGACATCTATATCTGTGATGTAAAGGCATGAAAAATCTGAACAGAAAATCTGAACAATCTGACTGTGGATTTAGAAAACGACCTGTGTAGGAATCAAGCAAGTCTGATGTGGTAAGAATAAGCACAGGCTGCACAGTCTAGCAAGGATAGACTCAGTAGACATAAAAGTTACCTAGTGCACAGAAAGACTACACTTGAGATGCACATGTGTATTACTGTCATCAAATATATTTATAACAACCCACTTTGCTAAACTAGAGAGCAAGTAGGGTGTTCAGGCAACCATTTATCATGTATTCTAGCCCTCTCCCTTTTTCTTGTAAGTTGTACTTAGAGTAAGGACATTCCCTAAGTAAACTGTGTCTATACCTACCAGGACTAAATAACTTTTTGCTATTATTGCTGCTTAGAAAGGTGCATGTTCCTGATTTGTTTGATCTAGCTGTGCAGAATTAATGAAAAGCAGTCATTGATTTATCAGGTTCAAAGAATATTTTCAAGAATAATGTGTTGAAATATTCTTTCACACAACAATTAAACTTTTATTTTTTTTAACATTTATGTAGATTTTAAAATACAAGCACATAAGCAAATATTCTGCTTTCCTTCAATATAGTAACAATAAACAAGTAACAATATTGAAGCAACAATAAAATATAACCACAGTTTTTTCTTCAACCGACAATAACGATTTTTGAAAAATCTTAATGTCCCACTTCAATTAATGTTTCTAAATTAATTCTTTACCCATTTCTCATTTTTCACTGAGGTTATAAACTTCTGAAAATCCCTTATTGTGGTGGTTTCTCTACAGTACTCTGGAAATTTCACCAGAAAAATATTATTCTGATTTATAATAATTCTTTATGGATAAATTAAGATGAAAAATGAATAATCCTGACCAAAGTTTAGATAAGAAATTCATGTGCTAGTGAGACGCTTTCATAATTTTTGGTCCATTACTTGACACCAGTGCCATCAGTGCTGTTCTGACATTAGGAAGCACACTATTTCACTCCTAGGATTTTTTTTTTGCCTTTTTGTGTCATATTCTTAAATATTTTTTTACAAAAATTGTGCCTTTTGGTATAATTGGTCATTGATGTCATCCTTTAGATATATGGTAGGTCATTTTTGAGAGCCTGACTCAGAAACCTCACTTTTTTCTAAGAGATACCCATGGGCAATGGGCTGAGTCAGTGTGCCACATTCATAAGATAGCTGATTACTACACACCTAAAAATATTTAGCAGCTAATTGGAAAGTTATAGAGATTTTTCTGACATGTGAATATGCTTATGTTGAAATCTAGGGATAGATAGCAATATAATCAAGATAAACAGAGGAAATCCATAAGAAGTTTATGCTGCAGTTCGTGCAGTAAAAGCATCATATTTCCTATGTGGGAGAGGAGTGGCACTACTCAGACTTCTCCCCATGCAGTTTAAGCTTTGCATCGGTGTCAGGCCATAGTCCAAGAAGCGCTGGCTTTAAGCGCTGGCAGAGCAGGCAGGATGCAAACAATCTGCCAAGCTTATGCCAGCAGAGGTGCAGGCTGACTACTGGAGCAGTGCCTGCTTTCCCAACCACCAACTCTTGCTGCATACAAAGCTCTCTATTTTACCTCCAGCAAAAAAGCCCTCATCTCCAGACTCTGCCTCATTTCTAATCCTCTTCCTCAACCCTTTCCTCTTGCTGCCGGATTCCTATGGCTCCTTCTTCTCCCTCCCACTCTTTCAGCACACCAAAGAAGCGAATGTTAACACATGCAGGGACTGAAAACGAGAAAAAGACAGGGAGATCCCTGTGTCTCTGCTCCTGAGACTCCAAACAAGCCCGCCAACCCCTTCCATCTCTCAGCTACTTTGTGTATGCTGAATGAAAGTTTACTAATAGCCAAGAAAGAATTTTGGTTTGCTTCTCAGATGTGATAACACCAGTAAAAGAGAATATTATTTGTCGCAGCGCATGCTTATTTTATTTTATTCAGGTTATTGTTATAATGATTTGTTCCTATGTACCCCTATGTTTTCCTGAGTTGGTTTGTCCACAAGTTGTATCCATCCCTGAAACTATCTTCCTTGGCATTTCCCACCCCTTGTCCATCATTGTAGCTGCCCCTTGTTCCAGCACCTTCCTTTTCCATCATGGTAACCCTGCCCTTTGTTCCAGCACCTTCCTTGTCCATCATTGTAACCCTCTCCCTTATTCCAGCACCTTCCTTGTCTATTATTGTAACCCTGCCCCTTGTTCTAGCACCTTCCTTGTCCATCATTGTAACCCTGCCCCTTGTTCCAGCACCTTCCTTGTCAGTCTTACCCTGGGCCAATCCCTCATTGCTCCACCCCTTTGGACATCCTCTATTTCTTGATTCCCCATTGGCCCATGTGACCCTTTCTCCTCCCCCTGCTTCCCTCATTGGTTGTAACTCTGTAAGACCCTGCCCTCACTCCAGCCCTAAAGACCCTTTATTGGTCAATTGTTTGTACCCACCTACTGATCTGCCCCTGTATTTAATCCTGAGCACAAGAGTGCTTGGGACTCTTTTGTCTCTGAGCCTTCCAGGCGGAATTGGCTTTTTAGAGCCTCAGGAGCAGAGAGGTTCCCTAACCTCCTTTACCCAATCCTCGATGTGGGCCACACCAGAGAGCTACTAGCTCTTAAGGTTCTGCCCCCAGGAAATCTTACCCTGGGGCAGTGCTCCGCACCTTGCACAGGTGTCTAAAGAGCTAGCCCAGGCTCTGGTGGGCTGTGTCAGTTGTTAAAACTGTGGACCTTGAAGCCAAGAGTATTTTTTTTCAAGCAGTATGTCATTCATTAGATCATGTTGATAAAAATTTGTGGAATAGATTCCTTGCCCTGTACATCAGTTGGGGTGTATTTTTTAATTTGCACTTTTATTGCCTGTTTTGATTACACTCAAATTCTAGCCTGTTTTTCTATTGTGATTTGTCAAGTCCCTGAAGTACCGCTATATTTTGCCTCATAAAAGATTTAGCCTTTCCAAAGTTTAATGCCTGTTTTCTTTACCTGTTAAGCTCAGATAAGTTCAGAGAAGCACAGTACTAATTATCAAAGATACTGAACACTCCCCAAAAGAGGAACTAATGGGTGAGGTAGGGCTCTCATCTGGAGAAGGAATAGTGGAAGAGAATAACACAGAAGTTTAACAGATATTGGAGAACTTGGATGGTCATCTCACTGCTGGTATGGGAACAGAAGGAAACGAAACCAGGTTCAAGAAAATTGGAAAACAGTGATTTCTCATGCATTGTGTCACCAATCTGTGGAACTTTTTGTTTAAATGTGGTGGATTATAGGTGTCTGAGGTTTTTTTAGCTTGACATGAACTGAAAACACTTCAAAATATATTTACCTCAGTTGTTGAAAACAACTAAATTTTCCAGCCAACAGCTGCCAACAGATACTGGAAAGATACTACCATAGAAAATTCTGTAGAATCTATCTAATTCAGCTGCTTGAAATTGTCTGAAGTGCAGAGAAAGTTGTAACTCACGTTTAGCGTACAGATTTTGAAGGGTCAACCAGTATTACTTGTTGGCATATAGGAGTAAGTAGGCTATATCTTGCCTTTCTGGTTCATAAAATTCCAGAAGGTTTGAAGTTTCCCAGATTCACGATGCAAACACTCAGCATAGACGTGACAACAAGACGCTGACTTCCCATTCGGAGACCGGGCTAACTGAAAGAATGCAGATCTTCTCTTTGATATTGAGGGAGATCATTGGGTCAAAGGCAGGAACACTCAACTGCAGTGTGATCTGCTCTTTATCAAGGAATTAGAGACTATTTTAAAAAAAAACTTTTATTTTTGTAGGTGTGTCAATATTTGAGATGTTGTTAAATGATTATGCTAAATCAGGTGCTATGCAACTTTTGGTTTTACATCACAGTACCTCTGTACAATTTCTAAGATTTTTCTTTATTATCTTGTTTCTGTGAATAGGACAAGCTATTTATTTGACTTGCATAGGTGCAAGATTGGAAATGCATTTTTAGACTCTAGCTTTTTCCAAATTCAAAATGCTTGTTTTGAACAATAACCCTAAGTCCTATCAGACAGGCACTGGGGGCTCATGTGAGGAATAGCCCGTGCTTGTTCATGAGCTCCTTTGCCAAGTCACTTGGGTAGATAATGTTGCTGCTGACTGTTGTCTAATACTCAAGCTGATTATGAACATGTGACATTTCAAGTCTTCCCATACTGATGCAAATAAACGTGGAAAATAGAATGGAAACACTCAGGTCATTGTACAGAAAAAAAACCAAAAAAAAAAAAAAAAAAAAGCCCCGAGAAGGGCATCAAGTACTAGGTGTTAGATTTCTGAGTCACCCTTAGTATCTTTAGAATTTTAAATAACTTTATGTATCCAGCCCTAATTGACCATAGTGACAGTGGAAAAATGTGAGCTGAAGTGCAAATCTTCTGCTTTGGAAAAATTCATTCCTAAACTGAAACTCAGCAACTTGAAGACTGCTGCCTGGACAAATGTCAAAGTCATTCTGCAAATCAAAGTAATTCAGCAGTATATTTCTAAAAGGTCATAAAAATGCTTGTAAAGGAAAATGTTTCCTCTGAAAAGGAAGATGTGGCCAAAGATACCGCCTACTTCTGCCCCATCCGTACTTTGTTAATGGAAATTTTTTAAATTAGAATAAAAATGAATTGCTATATCTCAGTTTTTCCACAGTAATAAGTTTGTGAGCAAATGTTAACTTTTGGCCAATATTTCAATTAGTTTAGTTCTATTTTGTATTGTTTATTCTATTCAGCTTCTTCTACTTTGGGATAAAAGTTCTGCAAATAATAAATAGAAGAATCTTCCACCATCACAGAATAGAAATATTTAATATATTGTTTAAAAAGCATCAAGACAGAAAAAAAAGAAAATATATTTTCTCAGAAAAAACCCCAACAGGTTTTATTAAAGGGAAAAAGAGTAGGAGAAAATAAAATAAGCTTTGTAAGAGATTTCTAAAAATTTTTTTTTTTTGTTATGATTTTGAAGACAGTTTTATGCATGTTTTCTCGGGAGGAAATGAGGAATCATTAAGTGGAATTAGACTCATTATTCTAATAATTGAATCATAGAAAGAAAAGTAAATATTCTTTTGGTGGCCCTATTTGATCTCCTCTGAAGCGTGTTGTTACACCAGCTGGAGGTAGTATAGATACTCTCTTTGAATCTACTTTCTTTCCCAGAGGTAAAAGAGAAAAATCTATAAGATGGGTGCAATTCAGCAACAGTGGAGTAATTCTAATTTATATATCTGAAAAAAAAATTGCTTCTGCAAATGGAATTGTGGCTATATTCAGGGTTGTTGTTTTGTTGTTTTTTTTTTCCCTGAGATAACACAGGTGCCTATAGTGAAAGTAAGTAAGAAAAAAATTTCAAAACAAGATGCTTCTATGTTTCACATTATTGACCTAATGGACTCTGGTCAACTCGGGAAAAATCACAGCTTATTACATTGATGTGAATATTTTTACACAGCAACAATGCACAGAAGACCTTGTTTCCTAGAAGAGAACTCAGGCAAATTAAACTTACATTTTTCTGAGATGAGCCCTGCAGTGCCTAAAGCAGCGTGCATTGTCTGCCTCGCAGCTCTTCAAACTGTGCTCAAACTGGACACTCAGTGGAAAACCGTATTTTGAACAGCCTTTAGGAAAAAAACCAAACAAAGTAGCAGCAAACAGGAATCTGGGGTGGCTGCAGAGCCCATTGCTGCAGGACAATGGGCAGGCTGCTGAGTGTCACGGGAGGGAGGGGAGCAGTCCTCCGAGCCCTGGCTGCACCCTCCCACCCAACGCTGCAGTCTGCCCTGGTGAGCTCCAGTGGAGAAGAGCTTTTCATGCGTAAATGAGAGGCTTTTCCTTTCTCAAGCTAGTGTACAACATCCCCTTCTGTTGAGAGCAAACATGGGGAGTCAGCCAGCACCGAGTTAATTACAGAAGAGCTTCAGCTCTAATTTTGCTGAGACAAAGCTCTGTCACTGTTTCTATGCACTTCTTCCCTTGCACTTCAGCGCTGCAAGTTCACGTCCCAGCTGGGGACTTTGTCTCTTGGTGAGACTGTTTGTTGGAACATAATGTTCTTGGTGCTAAAAGCAATTATTACAAAGGGGGAAATTCAATCAGGAAGGCAAAAACACTGTGTAGTGCCTGTTCACTGATTCATAACTAAGGATAGTAATTAAATAGTAGGCTGATTTGGACTCTGCCTTTCACAGCAGCTTGCCTCTAAGGCAGCTGCTGTGGTGTTTTGTGGGTTGAATTAAAGAGAGGAAAAAAGTGACAATAAAAATAATAGCAATAAAAATGTCACAGCTGGTTTGTCTTTTAAGAAAATGTCATTTTTTCCTCTTGCATTGCATGTATTTTTCTACTGTTTTTGATGTTGGGATCATCCAAATTCTATACATCTGAGTAGGCACACATTCTAAATTCAGTACTTTAAAGGTGTATTTAGACAAAACGTATAATGCAAAACTATGAGTCATATGTGGGAATGTAATAAATTTCATTTTTTTCTACTGCTGACTTTTCATAGGTTGTTTTCATAGAGTGCCTTGCAAAAATGGGCCAAATACATCATTGCTAAGGGAGGGAGTGGTCCACGTAGTTCCAAGCTTAGTGTGTTATATGCATGAGTAGTTTTTAATATTTATGGGTAATAATGAATGGTGAAGATCTATGTGGCTGGGCATTTAGAATGTTTGTTGTTTGACAAATCAAAGGCAGGATCTGGAAGGTCTCTCTAACCTGGACAACTCCACCAGCTCACCAGAACATGCAGACAAGTAAGCATGATGTTTCCCAAAGGAATGCACAACACTTCTGTACTTAGAAAACTGCCAATGAGCTGTATATCAGGCCATTTTGTGTCTGTAAAAACATTCTGTTCTTGCTTTTTGTGGTCATCTGAGGCCAAGAAAAAAATAAAACAAGAAAGAAGATCAACAACACCAATTAGCAACTACTAACCCATATATAATCTACTCACCTGTACAACAACCCAATTCTGCAGGATCTTGCTCCCACTGACACATATACTTATAGAGAACCTGCCAATCACAGTGTAGCATTCTCAGCCCCAAAGCTTTGATGGCAGACCAGACCCCAGACTCCAAACAGTTATCCTTCACCACGAGAGAGTCAAGGCGTCTCCACTGAGTGCAGAAATTAATCAACTACACAGCTGTTGGAAAAACACATGCTGTTAGTATCTCCAAGGATAACATCAATCAGAAAATGCTGTCATGGGAAAGAAAATATGCAAGTGTAAAATCAAGCAGTTTTGAAGGTTTCTAAAGGTAACCAAATGTTTGTGCTCTGTCACTGATTGCTCTTTGCATTTATTCATGTCCTTAATTTAAGAGCTCTTACTGTTTTGACTTAAAAATTTAGTGAAAAACATCATCACTAAAATTTGTTCAGGTATTTTAATCTCATTCCAAAGCAATTTCTTTCTGGAATGTGTGAGAGCTCCAAAGTTGATAAATCTACAGAAGAGGATTCTGTGCAAAATCAGTTTTTATTCATATACAATACTCCAAGTAGGCAATTTAACATCAACCAGTGGGTAAAACAGAGATGATGGAACAGAAACTCAGAAGTATGAAATTCCAGTTCTAGCCTATAAGCCAAACCCTTCTTTTTTTTAATTTTTCCTTTTTTTTATTTTCCTTT
>WBND01000826.1:374982-410704 GCA_013398595.1 Tychaedon coryphoeus
AAAAAGAAAAATATTTCAGCAAAAAGAAATGCAAACTTACTGCCTTTATTTCTGTTTAAGCTGGACAGGAAGAAAAATGAGTATCTATGTCACAATCAAATCTCAAGGGCTAATTAGGAACTGATAAAAGGAGAAAGAGAGAAATAGGTAAGACTTTGGTATAACAAGTTCTTCCTTGAACTTCTGTTGTATAATCTCTTTTTGTACACTGTTACATTTTCCACTTCATTTTGTTCCTTTTCCTGTGCAACTTCACACCCTATTCTCAAAAAGAGTCACTTCGTGGAAGAGATTTCACAAACCCTAAAACCTGAAAATGAGAGGTTTCTAATTCTGATTTTCTATTACCATTCTGTCTATACTTGTAAGGAAACCAGCACCATTGTTTGATGTATTCTGTTGCTCTCAATTCCAAGTGTTGTTTGATAGTGATATAGTTTGATATTTATGAAATAAATTGATTAAACTATTCAATGGTCTTTTCCCAGACATGTGTGGTTTTCTTCTGTGCACTATCCTGCATTGTTCTCTTTTATTGGAAACTGGTATCCAAAAAATACTTTCACTTTTGCTTTGTAGAGTGGAACTTACTCCCTTTAAACCCTCTGAAGAAATTAATTTGCTTATTTATGGCTGTTCTCTTCATTAGAAGCACACACTCAGCCTGCATCTGAAGAAAACAGATCTTTCATTTTTAGAGTTACTTTCAAGTCATGACCACTCATTTTGCTGTTTATTCCTATCTCTAGTCAGAGAGAAAGAAAGAAAATACATTTTTGCATCCATCCCAAGTCTTCATCCCACGTTTGCACCCCCATCTCTGCATTTCAGCTTGCTTCTTTATCTCCAATCTTCCAGACTATCTTTTTTATTTACTGCACCCTGATCATTCCCTGTGTTCACAGCCCCTCCAAGACTTGCAATTCATCTTTGTGTGGACCTCCATTTTTTGCAAAAATCATAAATGGAATTATTGTTAATGAAAATAATATGGCTGCCATAGCAAACCACTAAAGATGGCTCAAGTCCTACTGATCAATATACAGTACAAGGCACTGCCATGTCTCATTTCATCATTTCCTACTACCACTATATGTTCTTCTACCAAGAGAAGCTTTTATGGGATACTGGATCAAAATGTCCAGTCAGAAAGGAGCAACCCTATTTTCATTTCTAAGGTTATTAAGAAAGATACTAACTCATTTTGTCTGGTTAACACCTTGAAGTATTTCTCCTAGTTTCATCTAAATTATCTTCTATTATTTTAATATTTAAGACTTTTTTTTTAATTTTTTTTTTTTAATAACATTAACATTGCTTTAGAGAACTTGACCTGGTTCTTTTTTTTCATCTGTTTTCTTTCAGGCAGACACTATGTGTGCAAAATTCTAAACATAGCATGCTTAGCTTGAGTATTTATTCAGGAATCCTAATTAGCCAGCCAAACACTTGATTACAGAAAAGTCAATGATGAAAGTTATCCAGGAGATTAGGCAAAGAAAAGCAGCAGTACCACAAATATGTCTCCTTTGGAGAAGTGGCAAGGAAGAGCACTGTGGTAAACTGTTATAGTGGAAGATGTCGCTGCTCATTGGAGGGGAGTTTGACTCCAGGAGCTTTTGAGGTCTGTTCCAACTGAAACCATTCTATGATTCTATCGGTACTAGTATATAACAAGTATTAGTAGATAATAAAGTTAAGGAATAGACTGAGGAGTAAAGTGGCATAAAGACTACAGGTTTTACAGAAACTAAAGAATTTGTTACTGACTTGAGTTTCAGGAGAGTACTGAAGAGGATTCAGTTCTTGGTGTGTTTGGCTCCTCTTCCAGGTGATTTTGAACATATTACCATGCTTATTTCCCTATATTGAAACTGAGGATAACATTTTCCAAATTTATAAGCTAGCATAAGAAGTATCTCACTTCATAATTAATTTCTTTGTAAGTGGTTTAATTGACAAAATTTGTAGAGAATTTTTGCTATATTTATATAATATATAAATAGTATAATTATATATAATACAATATATATTACATATAAATATTATTATATAATATATAATATTTCATATAATTTGTATAAATATTTATAAATTTACGTAATTTAAAGCATTTTAAAGAAGATTTGACTTATTTTGAACTTCTAGTTAAAAATTAAAAATTAAAGATAGAAAAGTCCTTTTTTTCATCCCTAGAAGATTCAGATATGACCTCAATATTAATCCTGGTGGCTTTTGTGGGTATGAGTACTGATGGAGACAGGGTCCTTCAGTCAGCAGCTGGTACAGCCACATGAAAATGCCTTTAGTTAATAAATTATTACCCTAAGTCATTTAGCAATGCAAGTTTTTATATGTTGTTTTGAACAATGGCGTTTTATCTGATTTTATTAGCACACCCAGAAGTCTAAATGGAAATTCTACTAGAGAAGCTAAAAAGTGTTTCCATGGCCTCAAGCTGCTGGTGCATCAATAGAATTCACCATAATTCTGCAATGGCAAAAATAGCTGATAGTGCAAAGATCACAACCAGAACATCACTGTGATACTGACACACCATGAAATTTCTTTCTTTTTTGAGGAGTGTGGAGCATTCATAAAGGTAGTTACTCTGATGTTTTTCCTTTACTTGTGTTGAAGAAAATGTGTAACCTCATTTAATTGATCATGAATACTTTTAAGCATCATTGCTTGATTGAAAATGCAGGAGAACAAGAGATCCAATGAAGAAGGGAAGACAAACAGTCTTAGGTTTATAAAGTTCTGCTAATTCTAGCACTTTGAATATCACTGGAGGTATCATGTTGCCACGTTTGTTTTGTGTTTTAGAGCATACAGAATATAATTTTACTAACGTGGCATATCTACAGGAATGCTTTATTTTCACACTCTGTAGTTCAACTCATATTCAGGTTTGTGGTGTGCAGTTTTCAGAATTTTCAGTATTTGCTTGTCTTTTGAAATGTGAAGAATGTGCCAGGAATTATTGGAAGTCTGTGACTTGCTAGCTGAGTGCCTGCCTGGAGTTGGCTTCAACGCCTTTTGTTTGTTCTGCATTTCTGCTATACTTTTCAAGAATTAGATAATCAAAGTTAAATATAATTTCTATCAGTACAAGCGGTGTAATATTTCTACACTTGGGAATTTTAACTGCTTTCCATCAAATTCGCTTAACTGCTGCCAGCAGATCTTTTACCCTGAAGGAATAATTGGGTTCTCTTTAATGCTTACTTTGCCCTCTTATGGGGAAATTATCTCTTTTCTATTAGCATTTCACTCATTCTTCCTTATCATATTTCTTAGTGGAAAAGTGTGCAAATTTTTTAAGGTATTTTCCAGGGGCACTGTGCTTTTTGTTCACATTAGCTTTTCTTTGGCATTGGAGCAATTCGCAGGATTGAAAGGAGTTTTGCATTTTATGTGCACACATGCATACAGGCATGCAAGAGAATGAGAAGCATATTTCATTGCCTGATCTGAATTTCTCTCTAAGATTTATCCAATTAATTTCTCTCAAGATCTTCAGTGAATCAGATAAAAGAAAAAACGTGGGATCTGTGTGAATCCATTTTCTTGTAGTTGTGTAGGACTTTGACTGCAGCAGCCATAATAACCCAACCATTATTTCACTTGCACAGAATTTTTCCTTTACTAAACTCAGCTGATTACCAGTTAGAGGAAGGTACATAATTTTTCATTTTACTCTCAGTGCTTTAGATGAACTTTTAAAATTCTTATTTTTTTCTTTTAAACTAAGATTTTTACTGCACTAATAACAACCTTAGTATAGATTTATTATGTGAAATATAAAATCAATGATCATCTGCCCCTCAAAATTGAATTAAAGCATAGCTCATGTATATATAGATCTTTACACAAATCTGAATGTATTCTCATGAAAACATTCAATTTTGTAGAACAATTTTATTTTCAACATTTTTGAGCATATCCCTACAGTCACCATTCACTACTGAAATTACAACTATTTTCATCAAATAGGAGAGTTTATATCTTCTATTAATAAAAAAAATCAGCTTGGTATTCTCAAGTGTTCTCATGTTCTCTGTTTTCTTGGCAAGCAATATTTCTTTTTTTTTTTTTTTTTTTTTTTTTTTCTCCAGAGAAATAGATTTGAAAGCATTTCGTTAGGCTGCAGCACTCCACTTCTGCCACTGCACGGTGCTGCACCAGGCTGTAAATGCACGGCAGACCTCTGCACGCCCGTGAAAAGTGTCATTGTGAATGAGGGCTGGTCTCCCCACAGCAAAGGGAGAAGGAGAAGGAGGTGTTTCCCGAGATACAGGAAGCGCTTCAGCTCCGCTTCTCTGTGACAGAATGACTGCAGGGAGTTTCTGCAGCCAGCGCCGGGGCTGGTTCCTCCTCTCCTCTCTGCTTCTCCACGCACAGCCACGCTTGGTGTGAAAAGATGTTTAGTGGTCGCTGTCCCCTGAAACACTTGCCAGATCACCTCGGTAGGGTTTGGCAGCCGCGCTAGGAGATGGAAGTGGTAAGACACAATAACAGTCGTGCTGTCAGAGCAGATGCTAAACCATCCCTGGGTTTCCAGCTGCACAGAGCTCCGGGAGGAAACTGAAATACCAATCTTTTTAGCTAAATTTCACTTTTCCTTTCCCTCAGCTGGTTATCCTGCAGAAGGAGTAATAATTCAGCACCACCAGCCAAAATAACAAAGCCAAACTCCATGTGAAGGATGACAGAGGCTTTTAGTTTTTACCAGTGATAGCAGGTTTCATGCAACATGACAGTAGTAAAGCTGGTTATTTCTTTTGTGGAAATAATAACACTTGTTTTATATTTTCCATATATGAAACAAGCCACAATACAAGCTTGTACACTTGCTGCAAATACAAAGTGTTCTTCAAGGGGAAATTCACATAATAATAAAATAATAATAATAATAATAATAATAATAATAATAATAATAATAATAATAATAATAATATGCAACAGTGGAAAGAAAGAGGAATGCTAAAAAACTTACTGAAATTTATACTTTCCAAACTAGCTGTTTTTCTTTTAAATAGCATAAGATGTTAAGATAAAAAAGGAAAAAGATGCTGAA
The DNA here is from genome assembly GCA_013398595.1 of Tychaedon coryphoeus. Lineage (NCBI taxonomy): Eukaryota > Metazoa > Chordata > Aves > Passeriformes > Muscicapidae > Tychaedon > Tychaedon coryphoeus. The sequence continues at coordinate 380,066 of WBND01000826.1, forward strand.
ATTCAATGTATATAACAATCACAGATCCCTTAAACACTTTCTCAAATGTTTTTCTTTTCTTCAAGGCGTCGTTATCTAACAAATTAAGCATGGCATATGTAGCTAAGTTAATTTGTTATTTTCTTAATTTTATAGGAATCACAGGTTTCAGTGGGATGGTTGTATTATTTTTCTTAATGCATGGATTTTTCATCTTTCTTCCTCATTTGGTTTTCATCTTGATTATTTTTGCAGAAAAGTCATATCATGCTTTTTTTAAACTAGAAGAAAGGGGAATTTGTTTTATTTTGTTTTGTTTTGTCTATCAAAATTGTGCATTTAAAATATATGTTAACCTGGGACGCCCAGTGTCGAAAAACAATCTTTTCTTATATTTAAGGTGTGTGACTTCACGTGTTTTCAATGTTTTTTATGATATTTTGGTATTACTAATATGAGTTAAGCAGGTAGGTATGAATTCTTAATAATTTTGTGGTTTTTCCTGCTTTTTTAATCACAAGGAATCCATTTATTATTTATAGTTCCATTGCTTGTAGGAATTCAAGTATCCACAATGTCATTTTAAGGAAGGGTATAAGAGAGTAGGGGAATGAGGGAGGCAAAACAATAATGGCATTCTTGTAGGCTACTTTAAAAATTTATAAAAAATCCACCTGAGGAATTTCTTTCATTCAACAAAAATGCTTTTGCAGGAGAACAAACATCAACACCCGTATTTCCAGTGACTATTTCAAAATAAAAGTATCAGTTCCAGATTGAATGCCTACAGTTTAAAGACGGATTGAATAAAATGTAGAATCAGAGATGTCTCTGTATTTCTAGATGTGGAATATGCGAGAAGCATAAAAATTTTTACTAAAGTTCTCTATCCATATTTGGAATGCAATTGGTTAAGGACAGCATTACAACTTTAAAGAACAATCTCTGTCTAAACTAGAACTACTTTTTAAATAGGGAAAAGTTCCAAATAAAGATTAATGAAAACATAATCTAATATTATACTGTTAAATAGTGGTAATTCGTTTTAATATTTAAAATGCAAAAAAATATTTAGATTTTTAATTAATTATTTAATTGTAGGTTTATCATTCCCACAATTTAATCCTTTAAATTAACTCTTCCTTCTTTTGTGTTTTCCTGCTTTATTAACCTAACTTCCTAAATGGTTTAAATTCATTGACTTATAATAAAAAAATATATATATAATAAATATATAGAATATATAATATATATAAAACATAAAATGTAAATGATAACATATATAGAATATCTAATATACAATACAAAATATATAATATATAATAAAAATATTTTTCCTTTTTTCCTTTTTTGCTTCTGCAATATAATTTTACTTCTTCCTAGCAGAACTGTCATATTGCAATAGAGATGCCCTGTGTTTTCTTTTTAATGACAGTGAAAATTAACAGAATATAAAGTAGAGAAAGGTTTTCATATGTGTTCAATAAAATATTCTCAATCATTAATCATTCAGGGAAGGTGTTTGAGTCATATTGCAGGAACATATAAAACAATAGTTTTGCAGGTTGATGAAACTACAGACTGTGATGTGAAAAGTGTTCTAGTTTTCTTCACACAATTGTACAAGGATACATAACATTCAGTTTATCATAGAATGTGTGACTATCATAGGATTGTCCAAAATTGGTTTTGTTCAGAGAAATTTGGTCAGAACAAGAGATCAGGTAAGAAGAAGGCTCATTCCTCACCCTCAATATTTTCAAGTCTAAAGTGCCTAATTCTTCAGATTTTACACCTTCACACTGGAGTAGATTTGCAGGGGTGTTGAATACCAATTTTAGTGGTTGAAGTTAATGTTTAAGTACATTGTAAGCATAGCTGAAAAGGCTTGAAATCTATATTGGTATTGCCATTGTACACAGGAGAGAGATGGAAGAAACAAGTAAGCTTGTTTGCCTTACTGAAGCATCTGCTTCCTTCCTCTATGATTTCTTGAAGGGCTAAAGCTGAGAGACAGGGTGGATTGCCAAACTGAGGCATGGGAGATCAAGGCAAGTCCTTCTTCCTGTTATTTGGTGAGGAGATTTTGGTTTCATTTTGTTACATACCACTCATGTAAGTAAAAAATGGAGACAGGATAAATTACACTTTTAAAATAATCTGGTTTTCTAAATCAGTCTAAAAATTCTTGGAGTTAAAATCCACTGAGAGATCTCCACGTTCCAGGTGTGCCTCATATTTATCTAGTTACAGAAGCAGTATAATTTCTAAATATTAAATTTACTTAGGTTGCAAGGAGAAAATTAAAACATTGCTTAAAAGAATACACAGTCCTAGGGGAAAATGGGTAAAGTGTAATGCTGAAGGACCACTTTCCCTGCCATTCTGCTGGTGGGGTTTCTTCCTGCACAAAACTGCTTCTATTTGCTGTTCACAAGACAGAATTTTTGCTGCCAAATTTTGTTGCCTTGTTTTGCAATTAGTCATCTTTTTTCTACCCTATTTTCTCTCTTCACCTTTTCAATTAGTTTTCAGGCTTTCAACGTTTTTTCGTGCTGTTTCCTGCATTGCCTGAACTTTCGTCCTCCACTTGCAATCATCACTTTGATCGGTTTGACAGCCCTCATCATTAATATTTTTCCTCCACTTCAAGGGCAGCTCTGCTTGCTGCTCTCTTTTACATAACCCTACTGACCAGTTCAGATGCCTGGTTTGGCATCTCCATGTTTTCTGCTGCTTCTGTATGCACTCACTTTATTCTTTGTAAATGACGATGTTGAATTGCCTACTCTCTCTGGTTGATCAGATCTGTGTCATCTTGGACAAATCCAAAAGTCTGTGAAAGGATTACATCACCGTTCATGGAATAACAGCACAATATAGGGCTCCTTGATTCTCCCAGTGCTCAGAAAACGGGACTTGAAGTGAGTGAGAATGAAAATAATAAAAATGTTTGTTACAAATGCTTTGATTTTGCCAATGGATCAGATCAATCATACAAGCGACTTTTGACTTAGCTCTGCTCTTTTTATTTATCTATTCAGTAGCTTTGTTCTTGTAATTGAAAAATAGACAGTCAAGACCAAAACTTAAGTTTGCTATAGTGCTGGATTTAATTCTACGTGTCAGACATTGCTGAAAGTAGGATATGACAACATTGAAGATGAAATTTTGGTTAATCTGTATTTTGCAAGGTTGTTCAAAGTTTAGTCATATTAAATATGAATTGAGGAGTGAAAATAAGGCATGCTAAGACTTTGAAATCCTGTCAGTGAAATTCATCTGGATTTGCAGTCAGATGAAGTCATTGCAAGTATATGCTATATGTACTTAGGAAGTATAATGAAAGAATATAAATGAAGCAAAATAAAATTAACCAATGTGTCAAGCAAAATGATACTTGATATTTCCACCTTTTGTTGTTCATACGTTTGGTTTTCAACAGCAACAGTGACCCAGTCAACTTTTATATGAAGCCTAAACCTGGTCCAGTAGGTGTGAGATTTGATATGTATTATTCTATTGTCTCTGTCTACTCCTCTTAATCGAGGGGACTGTGGAGATGGGGCTCATAAGTGAGGGAGAATATAAAAAAGGATATCTGGTTTTGATTTTCGAGCAGGGTTTTTTACCATTAAGAAAAATCAATAAGTGGATTGGTTGCATTAAGTATGGATTTTTTTTACCCATAATGTATCTAATGCATATCATTACCACAGTAATCACATTATTATCTGCCTCTGCCTTTCTACTTTCTTGGCCAGATGTATACCCATAACTATTCATAACAGTTAGGTGGGGCTTTCTCCCCCTTCTTTTTCAAAATTGCTCCAAATTGTATTTCTTTCCAATATGTTGTTTGAACTGCTCATTACCTTTGATTTCAAAATAAGTGCTTTCCCCCTTCTTTTCTGTTTTGATCACATTTGTCTAGACCAAACCTATAATTAACTTGAAATCTGTCTTTTCTGTTTCATATTCTGCTATAATGCCATCTCATCTTGGATATATTACCACATAAAATACCATGTAGTAGAAAGAGAGAGAGAATGCCCTTCAGCATAGCAGACTTCAAATGTATGAAAGGTCTCAAGAGTTAGTAGGTTTAGCAAAGCAATATTCTAATGCCCAAAGAAATCAAAGTGAAGGTAACTCTTAGAAATAAATACTGGACAAACAGGAAAAAAGAACTAAGGTGGCCACAAGAAATGGATAGCTGGGATTAAAGGGAAAAAACAAGAAAGAGAGAACTCTTAGAAGTGCAAGAAGCAATTGCTTCTTGGGAATAGTTTGGTGGTGAAATCAATCCAGAAACATTTACATCAAAATGAGAAATTAGGATATACCCTTAGAATTAATTCAAAATCGTGGCCCATGGTCTCCAGCCAATTAGAAGCCATTTTTAGAACTAGACTTGTTCCAAAACTCAGGAAGTCAATTGATATTTATTTTCCCAAATTAGTAGTTAATAGTTGCAAACTAAATCCAAATAGTCAGAGATATGAATCACTGTTAATAATTCTGTATATGTTGTGATGCAAGCATAGATATTTTGCTTTTTAAAGGCTGCATTGTTTAACAGATGTCTGAATTTTGGCAAAAAAAAAACCCATAAGCTCAACTGGAATTGCTTTTGCAGTTGGTATTATTTGACCATTACACATTGTGCAAGGTCTTAACCTTGAAAGCTGCAAATAAACTAAGCTTGGAAACATGCTTTGGGCATCCTTTTTGCCAGGTTTGTGAGACCATACAGCATACAGATGGGTCTTAACCTCTAAAAATGTCTTTGTTTTCCTGCCTCTAACACAGTAGTTGTAAATCTTGTAAAGACAGTGTAGGTTGGACTCATTTCTGACAACATAGACATTGCTAATTTAGTGTTGCATTAGACTGATGTATGGTGATTCTGCAAAATTCTTAGCTGATACAACTAGCGTGACTCCACTAAATTCCTTGAGCACAGACTAAAATACAGCTTCTGATAGAATCCAAACTGATTCAGTAAAGCCATAATGCAATCCTGAAAATATCATTAGTGCTGCGTACTACAAGACTGATATGGAAGACTATATAGATGTAGATTCATTGTACTTATAATCCATACATATCCATTTTTTTCAATAAAAGATAAATGATAATAGTTAATATTCTGCATGTATGAAATGTAAAAATATTTTTAGCTATAAATGGTAGAAAAGACTCTAACAAAAAATCCCATTTAAATGAGAAAACAAGTAGCCCCCAAAGCCAGGAATGTAAAGAAGAAAGATTTTTAAAAAGCAGTATTTTGTACATAAATATCCCAATGTCAAACTCATTTAACTTGACTAGAAAACATGAGCAACAAGTGCAAAGGATGCTGGTTCAGACAGAGATAAAAAGAAATCCCAGTAAAATTTTAATTCTACTGCTGTCAGAGGTGTTTTCCTCTTAATTTAATTCCTCTTTACATAATAATGGAAAATGAAGTCTGAGACTTTTTGTCCAATGGCCTTGCCTCCCTCATAAAAAACAGCAGAGGCACGTGGGAGGAAGAACCTACATACATCTCAATAAAATAGAGTATTCTACAGGAATTAACATTCTTTCACAATCGATATTACAGCAACAACCAAAACAAAAAATAACCAAGTAAGTGTATGAGAAGATTTCAATTATAATTAATTATGGAAGGGTATAGAATAATTATATACATATATATATAATATTGAGACGAATTAAATTAGACATACTTCAGAATGTACCAAGCCACTCCAGAGGGAAGACAAACCAATCCCAAAGAAGGATCCACACTCCTCCAATTCCCTAACCCCTCTCCCTCCAGCTCTAAAAGACAAACCAAACTAGTCCCAGAACAGGTCAAAAGGGAGAACAAAAAAATAATAGACAGTGCCTCACTACAAAGATCCAAGACTGTGCCTGGAGCCATCAAACATTCCTGGAGAGAGCCCAAAATGCTGCAGAAAACTTGTGCATGTTTCAATCTGTGTAGGAAAGAAAAATGATGTGATGCTGGGGAAGTTCTCAGAGATAAAGGTTCAATTTTGGATAAAAATTAAGTCCTTTTACTATTCTAGAGACATAAAAGGATATAGGGCACCACAGCATAAAGCATCCAAATGATTAAGTTTTCTGTTCTTTCATGCCATTTTTTTTTCCACTGATTTTTCCCTTCTAACGAGCTTTCTGGCTAATCACATCTCATTTGCACTGCAGGATTTCATAATTTTATAGAGAAGAGTTATTGGAAGTTAGTTTTTTTACTTGTTGGCCTGATGTGGCAGTCCCCTTTGTGTAAAACACTTGTCTTCCACCCTTGAACAGTGTCTTTCAGCTAGAGGCCTGAAGGGATGTTTTTTGTTCTACCTAGGAAAACATTATGAATAGAGCTCTATCATAATATGTATTTAAATAACTGTGGAAATGTTCAGTTACTATACTATACTATACTATATTATACTATACTATACTATTCGTTTCACCTTGATCATATGTATTGGGCCTGGCTAAGTTCATTTCCCCTACAGCAACCCCCCACTTCCTTTGCTTTTCTCTGGTGGCTAGAAACGTGTTGGTAACACTGCTACATCATATATTAAATATCTCTCATAACAGCTCAGTTGGTCTCAATTTTCAGCATCCAGCATTAAAATACTTTTTACAAGTGGTAACTGACACATCCAATAGGTAGGTGCCTGTTCCATAGAACTTGTCCTGCTTTTCCCTGAGCAACTTTGTGGAAGAGAGTTTGAAGTCAGTATTAATTTTTCAACTTAGTTTTCCTTACAGTAGAAGAATTTATAAGGGGTAGGTAACTGTAAATCTGGCATGTACTCCTCAAGGCTTTTATTCAAGGGGACAGGCCAACAATATTTTCAGGCAGGGATGATCTTTTAATTTCAACTGAAGATTCAGCAGTTTAAGAAAAACCACAATTTCAATATTAGTTTTGTTTTGCAACAAAAGGCATTCCCTTACTGTATCCGAAAAAATGGCTGAAACACATTAATCAGGCCTAAAATGAAAGTTGATAATTTACATTTATCTCAGATTGGCACATTGTTTGGCAAGCATTGCCAAAGGACTTTATGCTGAAGGGTAAATTTCTAAAACGACTCTCATACCTGCCTGAGATTTTGTCAGAGAGAGTTTTCAGAGTGTTTGTACAGTGATCAATCTTGCATGAATCTTTGAATAGGAAACACTCAAAGGTCATCATGTGTGAAATATTTAATAAAGACACATTTCTACAATATATATGAAATTTTGATTTATGCAAAGATACTACTTTCAGTGGTGGCAAATGACAACAAAACAAAGAAAAAATTTGCATTGGCTTAGAAGGATTTAAAACAGTAACTGTAGGATGGAAAACACACCATATACACCAAAGAGTGTGCAATTTAATAACTATTATTTTCCCATTGAACTGGAGGTGGAAGAGTAGTGGTGTGCCAGATCAGGCCTGTGCTCTGGGAGGTATGTGAGCTTTGCATGAGCCACACACATTTTGCACGTACAGGAAGTACTTGAACTGAGAGGACTGAAGGAGCTGGGACATTCAGGAACAGTAGGCCATGACATATAACTTGAACCAAAAAATCTGTGTTTCAATATGCAAAAAGACAGTGCAGATATAACAAGTAAAACTACTCCGACATAAAGATGTACAGCGAGCTAAGACTTCACAGAAAATATGTTATGTAAAACAATCCACAGCTACTCCGTTTTCTTGTCTGTGCTTGTGTGTATTAAAAAATGCTAAAGATATGTTTCGTAGTGCAGATTTTATAGCTCTGTTGTGTTGTATCAGTGGTGGTCCTTTGATTTTTGTGGCTATACGGCTGTACAGTGGTCCTTGTAAAATTAAAGCCTGGTACCTAAAAAAGGCATAAAAACCATTCTTCCACCTAACAGCATTTTGTGGCTGGTACATGAATACATCTAGTCAAATAGTGATGGTGCTTGTACCCTTCCTGTGCTCTGATTAAGCACTGGAGGAGGCAAGTGTAAAATCAGTGAGTACAGAAGCCAGGGGATGTAAGGCAAAACAAAGATGGAATTGGTTTTGTGCAAACCAAGTTGCTTTGTGAGATTTAGCTTAGACATTTCATGATGGTTTGAACTAAGTTACTGTGAAGGCCAGCTGGGATGAGGATTTCTAGCTGTACCAGATGACATCTCTAATTATGCTTCACACCAAGGCCACGTGGCTATCCAGGAATGTGTTTTTCAAGACAATGTGAAGGAACAGGCAGCAACACTCTAGGCTGAATCAATAAAATTGCTCAAATTCATAAGAGCATGCTAGTAAGTCAGGATGACCTACCAAAACATGAGCCTGAGTCAACCTGCAGTGTGTGGTGCATACTCTAAATGATTTCTATTAGAGGGATTTCCTAGGATTTCTGAAAGGCCCTCCAAATATCTAAGTCTTTCTCTGAATATCTAGCTTATGTAATTCCTTTCAGGGGAACAAAATTTACAAGGCCATCTTAAAAATGGACAAAAGAAAGACTGAAAATCTCTCTTGTATAGGTCAATAAACAAAGATTTTGTAACATATATTTTTTATCTTTACGCATGCATAATTTTTTTTCTAACATTAGCCAAATTACCAAATTATACACATTGAGTTTCACCCATACCTAACTGACCTGTGCCTGCAAAGATCTTTAGTCCAATTAGAAGTTACACTTGGGAATTACGCTTCAGTAATCACTTGTGCAGTGCTAGACTCCAATTATAAATCAGGAATAGAGGAATAAACACAGACCTAAAAATGGCATGGGACAGCCATATGTTGGTCATGCACAGAAGTTCAGAACAACACACTTAGAGATTCCTGCACACACTAGATGTAGGACTGATCTTCCAGTAGTCGTTTTCATTGACACAGAAGGCAGTACCTTAGTTGTTTGCATGTTATCAGAATAATTATTATCTACAGATATCTGGCACTTAAAGTACCTGACTTCTATTCCTAGTTGTTAGTTGTAATCTCTAGCCCATTTGTCTTGTGCTCCTTAAAGCAAAAAAATGCATGTAAAATGGCCTTGGTGGGCTTTGTTCTGTATTAATTATTCCACATTTTTCAGTAATTTTTGAGTTCAGCATCTTTTATTGTCTATTGTTCAGGAGATACAAACTTTGCAGGACTTAGGGATTTTAGACATTAAACTTGAAAAGGAATTTCTTCCTATTCTCATCAGCTGAGAAGTAAAAAATATTCTAATTTGTCCTGTATTGCAGAAAATTCCGCATTTCACAGCAAATTATTTTAATTGTTTTTGACAGCATAGCTATGCTTTTTTCAATGAATGGTTTTTTCCTAAGCATTCTTCCATAAGATATTTATTCATTAACAGGATGCCCTAATAAATCAAAAGTCTGTAAATTGTTCTTAAAATAACATCCAAAATGGTAATAAAAAGGTCTGTATTGGTGTTGATCATAAGGCCTATCTTATTTGAAAAGAAAAATGATGTTTATGTTTGTACAAGCAAATATTACTATTAAGTATTTAGCCATGCAAGCATCTATGGCTGGTAATTACTGTTGTTTAAATAAAAACAGATTATTTTCCTAAGAATAAATTTTTGCTACTGATTTCACCAATGCTTTTCAATAAAGTATAATGTACTGGCAGCTAAAATTAAGAATTAAGAGGACTGATTTGTCATAGTAATTCTAACTTACAGGTGATTCAACAAAAATATTTGCATTACTAACTCAAAAAGAAAAATCTCCCCAAAAGATAGATTATTTTTTAATTAGAATTATTATTCTTTTGCAATGTAGAGTGTTCTTTGAAAATGAGGATTTAATATATAAACAATTAGTAGAAACATTAAGCCAATTACCAAACACAATTTCTACATTAAATGTTAATTAAATTCAGAGGTATTTTTAATAGGATTAATATGGAGAAAACAAAATTTTTTAAAAAGGCAATTTAGCCTCAGTATAATCTATTAATCAAAAACAGTGTTTGGTTTTCACAGACATATTTATAGCAATATTAACAGTAATGGTTCATTTAACATATGGACGTTCAATTCATATCCAAAGGGCTTGAAAATTCAGTTAAGCTGTTTATTTGTGTGGTTGAACGTAAGTGAAATATGTATTTTAATGCAATTACTAAAAATAAAATATCAGCAATATTCCTTTGATCCTAACAAAATGTGGAATTAAGCTTGACCTTGTACACTTGATTACATTCTTTGAATAAATATGCATCTTAAAATATTCAGTAGTAAATAACTAAAGTTCTCCAAGATACTGAAAACAAGAAACATAAAAATACTGCACCAGGGAACTCAGTCTCTTTTCTTTATCTCCTTAGTAGAAATGGGGGGCTTAATGAAGATGTAAGTCAAAATATTAATTCTATTTGAACAGTGTGTAAAGTTTCATTTATCAACCACTATTTCAGTTTTAAATAAATTAATGACCACAAAGTGTCCTAATGTATTGGAAATTCCAAAATTATCTTCGTTACTTGAAAATTAAATTAGAAGTATTTTGAACTGGTCTCTCTCATAATCTGATAAAATTTAATCTGAAAGTTACTGTGAGGTGGTATAGTGTTATGAGAAATTAATTCATGTTTGAAAGAAATTCTTCTTACTGAGAGGTTGGAAGGTAAAAATTTGATTGGAGAAAGAGATGGCTTTAGTTGGGTGTTAGCTTTTTGTAATAAATAAATAAATTAACTTTGTGACTGATAAACTTTAGTTATCTTGCAAGATTCTTCATCGGCAGAAATTATTTATAATTTTTATTAAAAACAGAAGTGACAAAACTCATTTCAGTATTTCATTGTGCTTCTCATAATAAAACTGTCCCTTTACTCTTCTGAAAGCAAAATACCTGGCATGTTTGTTATTCTTTGGAAAGAATCTCTTTTGTTTGCTGTGACAATGCCTTAGCAGAGCTTCTCTGGGGTGTGCAGCATTTCCAGTTTATTTGCAATATGTCCCTCTATGTGACTGTGGATAAACAGTGAGGTACAGTCAAAAGTGGCAAAATGTCCCTCCTAGCATGTATTGTCTTCAAGCACACTTAGAGCTGCTAAGGGCTTTTTGTCTCCTCACATTGGGATATTCTCAGTAAAACTCATAAAGAATTCATCAACAGTCTGTTAGGAATAGCAGAAAGAGGAGACCTCACCACAGGAAAGCAGCAGACTCAATGACAGAAAGTCACAACATTTTAGATAGTAAAAAATTCTTAGTCATTTCTATTCATCAGTGAGATGCAGCTGAAGAGCTCTTACAGGAGTGAAAGGAGAGCTTGGCACAGCAATTTGTCCAGGACCACTTCTTTTGACACTTCTACAGATTAGCTTGTAACAGGTCTAGAGCTTTCTTCTTGCCATCATTCTTTTCATGATGCCACAGTCGGGACTGACTAAAGAACAAATACTGATAATTAATAGCACCCACTGCTAAAAAAACAGTAATCAGCTTGCTATTTTTAAATTAGATTACAAACTTTGAGGTAAATTTACGACTTTGCGTATTATACGCCAAATTTCTAACACAGAAAAAAAATCCCGTGGTTTGGATACAATCATCACATCAAATGTAATTTGAATAATAAATAATTTGTCCCAGAGCAGACCTAATGAAGATATAGTAGAAGGTTACTGTGACTGGTGTGTATGCACATTGATTTCTGATATGTTTCCAGAAGAAAAGGAAGATGACTGGATTGAGGGTTGGGGAGATAGTGTGGAGGAAGGGAGATTGTTGATTTCCTTGGGGAAAACAGACCATGCTGGCATGAGGAAGGGAAGGACATGGAAAGGGAAAGAGAGAGAGAGAGAGACAAGTCCTAAGAAACTCCAGGTGGAGGGTAGCAAGTTGAGGGTGCAGCCAGTGGGGCCTTAAAGGATGGGTGAAAAGAGGAAGCAATTTCCAGAGGTCCATGTGGGAATGAGGAGTGTGTCACCAAGTAGAAAACTCCTGTGTGCAGTAACATCTGGGCAGAGGGAAAGTTGTATTTGGATCTCTTTTTTTCCTACTCAGCCTGCCCTCATTGCTCCATTTTCTTCATGTAGAATGTTAAATACTCTGTGTTTTAGGTTCCTATAATCAAACTTCCTCAGTATTAAAGTTTGAATTTAGAAGTAATATAAGTTTGTCTGTGAAGACATTGTTGATAAAGATTTAGGAAAACTCACCCAAGAACTCTCTTTGAGCAGTGGTCTGGTCATAATCATCCAGAGGTTAATTTACTGAAGAAGAGTTAGATGGGCTGACGGAGATATTAGTTTCTTGGCCAAATCTATGAGACACTTATGAAGAAGGTAACCTGAAAATCTTATTTAGTTAAATTAGCATTTGATAGACCAAGATGCTGAAAGAATTCAGCAAATTCTGTGATTTGCAAATTGGTGGTGAACTGGTGTGATTACAAAAGCATTCAGCATGTCTAGGAGAAACACTGTGGGGCTATGGAGTGGGCATCAGCTGATGAAAACGTGAATCAATGAAAAGGCTTTTGAGAATCATCCTGTTTATCCCCCACAGGAGAGATATGACCTGCCAGATGTAGCCTTCAAACAGATCAATATTTAAATGCAAACTTCCATGGCAAGGAAGTGAGACTTGGCAGAAAATGGGTGGAAACATTATGTAAAATGCTGACCAAACCAAGAAGAAGGGCTCAGTCCTTATGTCCCTTCTGTCCATCATAGATAAATGATTATGAATAATGAGAAAATTTCATAATATAGTCCATGAAAAACATATTTCTATAAACTCAAGGCAAATAATTCATGGCATCAATGAACTACTGTCTTTGGTGGGAAAAGCAGGCTGTTGGTTCTCCCATTACAACCCTGAACTTACCTCTTATGCTCTCTCAGCATTAATCTTCTCTCTGCTGTGTTCTTGTCTCATACATTTGCCATATTCCCCATCTGATCTCACCTTGTGGCTGCAGCTCTTCAGCTTACCTGAGCTGTTCCATGAAGCTGATGACTTTGGTTTTGTGTAGGAGAGCCTGATCCACTTCTGTTAGGTACCACAAAAAGGGACAAGTGTGCCAATAGCAGACTCTGCTTTATCCTCTCACAGATGGGTTTACACACAGCACACCTTTCCCAATTTTCCCACAAGTGCATCTATTACACACACTTCACATGTCGAGAGAGAAGTCAGTTAAGAGGTCTATGTAATGAGGACCCCATCCAGACAACAGCAGACTAAGCCACCTGTGACCATCTGCAGTTACCAAAACATTCTTGAAAGTAAAATTTTAACCTACTTGGTCTTTTTTCTCTGGGAAGTTTTCCAGCCACTCTGTCCCTAGGCTATAGCTCTGAATGGGCTTACTGTAGTCAAAGTGCAGTGCCTAGCACTTTGTCTCATTGAACCTCATGGCTCATTGACCCAGCCTGTCCAAGTCCTTCTGCAGAGCTTTCTGCCCTCCACATGGGTAGTCCAATCCAGCTTGGTGGTCTCCAAGAGTTTTCTAATGGTAGACTCAGCCCTCTCATCCAGATTAAAGATACTGAACAGGACTGGGCCCAACACTGGATATGCAGCACCACTCACCTACACTCTCTGTGCCCACCTCTCAACCCAGCAGAGAGTGCACCTGTCCAGGCCATGGAGTGCAAGGTCTTCCAGGAGAATGCTGTAGGAGACAGTGCCAGAGGCTTTGCTGAAACCCAGAAAGACAACATCCACAGGCTTTTCCTCATCCTCTTGGTGAGTCATCTAGCTGCAAAAGGAGGTTGGGTTGGTCAGGCTGGACCTGTATTTCCTACGCTGGTGCTGGCAGCTGTCCTGCAGGTGCTGTGTGATCACACTCAAGGGGATCTGCTCCATAACCTTGCCAGGCACTGAGGTCAGCCTGGCAGCCCTGTAGTTCCCTAGGTCCTCCTTCCAGCCCCTCTCGGGAATGGGTGTCACATTGGTCAACTTCCAGTTGTCTGGGACCTCCTGACCTCCCTGGTGAGCCACGACTGATGATAAACGACTGAGAGAGGCTTGCTGAGTTCTTCTGCCACCTCCCTCATAATCCTAGGATGAGTCCCATCCAGTCTCATAGACTGTGAGCATCTAAGTGTCTTGGCAGGTCACTAACTACCTCTTCCTGGATTTTAGGGGGTAATTCTGCTCCCTATCCCCATCTATCAGTTCATGGGGACAGTTATCCTGAGGATAACCTGCCTTACTGTTGAAAACTGAGGCAAAAAAGTGTTAGGTATCTCAGTCTTTTCCTCATCTTTGGTGAATATAATCCCCCTCTTTTCCAATAAAGAATGGAGGTTTTCCTTGTCTCTCCTTTTGTTATTTATGTATTTATAAAAACATTTTTATTATCCTCTACAGTAGTGGCCAGATTAAATTCTGAGCTTTCACTCACCTTAATTTTCTTTCTTAATTTTCTTTCTGCATGACCTAACAACATCCTTAACATCCTAAACACATCCAGAGCTCCCAGCCTCCCCCCGACCCTTTCCCCCCCCACTCCAGGGACATTAGCAGTTATTTTTCATTCCTCACTGATCATACATACAGGGTTTATAGCATGTGCTGTGTTGGCTGGTGTTTATTTAGTACAGTAACATCTAGTCATCTAGCTGCATTTCCCTTGAGTATGATCTTCCTATGACTTCTTAGGCAAAAAGAAGTGTCCATCTGCTGCTGTCTGTTCAATGGAGCAGAAAGAAGCATATGGGCTCTCCCCTGGTGTGGGTGAATAAAAAGCATCCATCTCTAGGGCTGCTGCTCCAATATCTTCTATAAACATTAAATTCAAATATAGACATGTTTTAATGCAGCTTTCTCAGCTGTTTGTGCTTCTGAATTTGTATTACATTGGTGGAGGTTTTATATTAAATATTCTTCTCCCTATTTTTTGCTTTGGTATTTTACCCTTGTAAGAACCACATGTGATGCACACAGAAAAGATTACAGCATTCCCCAAAGAGCTCTCCTTTCCACAGCATGCATATTTCAACAAAGCATACATAAACGGGGATGTTTTGCAGCAAGTGCTGAAAATATGGCTACAAATAATTTGGGGAATGCAAAACTAACAAGATAGGTCTGTCTGTTCATTTTTGGGGGCTTACTTTTGCAGTTTAGGGAGCTGCCTTGGAGTTAAAAACTCCAGAAGTAGATTATAATCTTGTGGATCGAGGCAGGTATTGATCTCTGGATATGCCTACAAAATCTACTTTTTGTGGAAGAGAAACCAGCCTCATAAGAGGTGCTGGCTCCTCAGGAGATTATGTATGTAATTGCACTCAAGAATGGTGTGTGAGGAATAGTCTAAGCATGTCTTAACATTAGGATCCATAATGGAATTTGACTACAGACACCTGGGGTTTATTTTAGACTAAATTCTAGCATTCAAATGCAACATGTAGCTAAAATGTTGAGAAATATATGTTTATCAGGCATCTGTAAAGGTCTGTATTATGTAATGAGATTTAAGCATGTGTCATTTAATAGTATATGTTTAAGCAGCCCCCCTTGACTTTGCAAGGGGCTCTTCCATACCAGAAAGCTTTTCAATTCACTTCTAATTTCATTCATCTTACAGGTGCTGCTCAAGGGACATCTTCAACGGTAGTACAGTAATACAGGCAAAGAAAAGAGAAAATAGGAAGATTTCCCACTGTACTGGTGGAAAAANGTGGAAAAAGTACGATCTATTTGTCATTTTGGAAACTTGGTGGGATGAATCATATGATTGGAGTGCTGCAATCGAAGGCTATAAACAGTTTGGGAGGGACATGCAGGGAAAGAAAGGTGGGAGATTGTTCTCTAAATTTCAAAAGAAAAGTAAATTGACTGCACACTTCTGTGTATGAAAAGCACATGCACATATTGAGAATTTATGAGTGAATATTAGAGACAGAGACAGCAAAGGAATCCTTGTGGTTCATGTTTATTACAGGCCACTCAGTCAAGGAGAGTTTATTGATGGAGAACTACAGGAAGCATCACGCTCATAGGACATAATCTTGCTGAGGGACATCAATCACCCTAACATCTTCTTGGAAAGTTGTGCAGCAAGCAGCAAGCAGTCTAGGATAATCTCAGACTGCACTGAACATAACCAGCTCAAACTCCTAGATCTCTTTCTGCAGGGCTGCTCTCCTGCCTCTCTTCCCCCAGTTTGTATGTTTAACCAGGAACATCCTTTCCCAGGTGCAGAAAATGTCAATTTTTCTTCTTAAACTTCATATGACTGTTGATTGCCCAGTTCTCTATTCTATCCAGATCTCTCTGTAAGGCCTCTCTACCCTCCCATGTCACCAGTCCTTGCTTTCTATCTCCATATACTTTCCTTTTCCTGCTCAGCCAAGCCATTCGTCTGCCCCACTTGCTTGACTTCAGCGTTGTGAAATTCTCTGCTTTTGTGGTCTTTACAAATGTCTCTGAAAAACTGATCAGAATTCATAGACCACAATACTTTCAAAAGCAGTTTCTCAGGGGACCTTACTAAGTAATTCTTCCATCAGCCTTAAGTCTGCTCTCCCTATATCCACGGTGGAAGTTTTGCTCCTATTGCTAATGACTTGAAATTCAACTGTTTTATAGTCCAGTGACCAAGACAGCCAGAAATTTCTATTTTGCCCATCATTTTCTTATCTGTTCACAAAGAGAAAATCTAGGAGGGTGCCCTTCTTACTTAGTACCTTAGTACCTCAGTGCCCTTAGTACATGCAATGAGCATCAGAAATTTCCAGGACCTGTTTGTGTCCCCTGTGTGACACTCCCAGTTGGTGGCTGGGAGGTTAAAATCACCTGTAAGGGCAACAAGGAATGCTCTAGAGATATCCTTTAATTCTGTGCGGAATAATTCATCAGAGTCATTATTCTGTCTGGGCAGGAGATAGTGTACTGCACAGCAACAACCGCTCTATTTTCTTTCCCCCTTGTTCTTATCCAGAGGTACACAACTCTGTCCTTGCTAATTGAAAATGCCACACAGTCCAAATCTTCCCTTATGTAGTGAGCCCTTTAACCTCTCCTGTCCCATGTATCCCTCCCAAAGAGCCTATAAGTGTTCATCATGGCACACCAGTCACAGGACACCTCCCACTAAGTTTTGCTTATGTCAATGATGTTATGACTCTAGGACTGTCAACACACGGGAAAAAAAGATGTAGATTTTGACAGATCTGTTGAACAATCTTTACCAATACCTGAGGCAAATCTTCTTCTCCTTTGGTTTTCTCAGATGGTGAGATCGTGGCTTCAGTTTTGAAGGACCTTCTTAGCAATACCAGGGTCATGATGTAACTAGCAATCTTTGTAATCAGAGCTCTGTATGCAGTGCTAGTCTTGTACACTCGTCATGTGTGCATCTCATTTTTAACAAGAGCAGGGCAAATGTTTATGGGTTGTTAGTGTTCACACAGAACATGAGTGGTGGAAGCTCATAATTCAGTCATAATAGTACTCAAGTTTAAGCCAGCTACAGAGAACTCTGTGGTTCTGTGTTGTGGTTCAACTGGAGAGCATGTATTAAAAGAATTAGAATGATGGAAAGGTCATCTAGCCCTAAGTAGTGGGATAAATAATTAATGAAATAGAAATCTACTTAGATATAAAAGGCTTCTTGCTGAACATGGATCAAGACAATAAGGCTGGGAACAGCTCCAAAGTGGAAGAGGGCATCCCTGGGCAAGGGTCAAAAACACTTCTGCCTGATTTGAAGAAGGATAAAGTTTAGGGGTTTTTTGTTTGCGTTTGCAAAATGACACAAGAGTATAAGGAATTCCTTTGTTAGATACAAACTATCAAGATGATATAAAATTCACTTCTGATTTTCTGTGGCCTATCAGGTCCTCATCAGAAAAAAGCACTAAGAGTTTTTGATGAAAAAATCTTGGAGAGATCTCACAGACTTGTATGATTTTGGATATAAACATTAATTTAATGTATGTATAGAAATATGATACAGTATTATATATAGGATGCAGCATTCGATATCTAAGCCTGAAGTCCTAAATTAGTCTTTTGAAATATTACATAAGGAACACAGAATATAAAAATTTCATAAACAAAAGGATAGCTATGCTCACACTTAATTTCAGGGCCTAAATAAAAGGTAAAATGTTTGAGAAGATGAATCATCAGGTATCATGTATATTAGTTTCCAGAACATACTGTGGAGGAGATTTTGTGACTTTGCATATTTAAAATAAAATCAAGATGTCTACACTTGGGAAGCTAATACTTAAAATGAAAATCATAAGCCAGACAAGTCTGATTTTTGTACTGTGTTCTAAAAACATTATCTCAGTTTTGAGTGTTCGTCTTAGATGGTAGCCATCTTATAATTAAGCTCTTTGGCTATAATCTTTTGTAATATCCTTTTTATTGACTTCTAGATAGGAAAAGCATTGGTTTTCTTTCTTGAGGTCAAACAACTTCATCCTGCTCCCTCAAATTCCTCCTCCTGTCTCACATATTTTCATCTCCAGTGCAATTAAAATTCCTCTTTGGCCTGCTTGTTTGACATATGACATCAAAAAGAAACCAAGTCCATTTAAACCCAAACAAGGTCTCACCTCTTTCTTTTTCTCATATTTGCAATCTTTTGTTTGGTCTCACTGTGATGGTCTATGCTCCTAAGTCTAATGATAACCTTCCTCAGTTTCCAGTGAAATATGGCTTTTAGAATATTCCAGCACTTACCAGAATGTGGAAAAATATTGCTGCATAATCAAAATTTTATTAAATATACTTGAGGTTTTTTTTTTCATTTTTGTAATATATTTTATAACCAGGTTACTGTGTTGAAATTGAGAGGCACACAAGTTTTTTATGTAGCTTGCATATTTGTTCCCTGTGGAATTTCTCACATCGGCTACTGTATCTGAGATTTCATCCTGAACTTTCTGGTTTCCCCACTTCTCTTGTGTTCAGTACTTCTCTACTTCTCTAAAAAAAAAAGAAAAAAAGGAACAGACAATTTCAATTATCCTTGGTTTTATGAGCAGATTAGGGAACAAGCAAATTAAAAAAAAAAAACCCAACCATGACTTCAGCAAACCATACACAGTACAGCCATATTTTAAATGGTGAAGTTTAATTGTTCCTTTTTAATTTCTGCATACATTTTTCTTTTTTACAGAGAAATAATCATTGTAGTTGAAAATTGAAAAAAAAGCCCAACGCATTAATATAAATTACTCTAGGGCCTTATATTCATGACTTTTTCCTTGAATTTTTGAGAAGCAGTTTTTCTCTGGTACTTTTCATCCATCCACATATTCTGGTTAGATATTTTTAAATTCCAGCCATCATGCAGTCAGAATTTGCAGGGTGGTTCTCGGAGAACTTTTTCCCCTCTATCTAGCTGTGGAAAGGACAATGCAATTAATAACAGATGGTATGAAATGACCACGTCCTTGAGAGAATGCCTTATTGGCACCTCCTGCTAATTGTATCACGTATAATGCAAGTAAAAGCATAATAAATCTGAGCTGGGGGACATTTTATGCAAGAGCTCTTCTCCCTTTCCAGACGGTAAATTGCTCAGCTCTTGAAATATCTATAACCTTGTGATACCCAACGTGCATTAGCTTAATTGCCTTTTTTCTTTTCTTTCTCTATCCCTTCCCTTGCTTGCTTTGTCTTTTGTAGTTCCCTGGGTGTGTAAGAAAAATTCTACTTTTTTAGTCTACTGGCCTTAGTGCTCTGAGGAAAGGATCTATATTTGGCATCTTGGACAGAATTTTGTTGGGTCTGTTCTGCAGAGTTATTGGTAAAATGTATTTTTTAAAGAACTGTAAAGCCCTTTACTTGATATCGGAACATAAGTAAATGCTGAAGGAGTATAATAGAAACATAGAAGAGCATTCTCATTAACTGTGGGAAACAGTGAGCTTCAAATGGATCAACAGATATACCCTATTCTATTTCTAAATATAATACCATTATAAAAAAAACCTTATAATTTTCCACAGGAAAAAAATAAGAAAAGATTGCTAAATTCTCAAGTCCTTGTGCCTCACCTCTTTGCGGGGATAAAAGAGCATTGCTTTGGTATGGTTTGCTTCTGCTGGCAGTGGGGGTGGGGTGACTGCTTCTTACAAAAGTTCTGCTACATTTTGTTTTGTTGTTGTTTATTTCTTCTTACAGCAATACTTTCAATCCTGGCTTTGTCCCAAGGAGAAAATAACAGGTAAGTGGACAGGACCATGGATATATGTTTGTTTGAAGGAGTTCCATTTAAGGCAGAGAATGATGCTGCAGCTGCACAGACTGAATTTTATCTGTGGTTAAAAGTGCCCCATCAATGTTTAGCTGGCTTTAAGGTATCATCCTAACTCTTCTAGTGTCTGTATGGTAAAGGCAATTTGACAGAGGATTTTTCTCCATGGAATATTTCAGGAAGGCAAAGTTTTCAAGTGATTATTCGAACCATGCTTGGGCCTGTATCCAAGGTGGAAAGGTGCCAAGCCATTATAACCCATTCCTCTAGAGCTGATCAAGCCCTTTGGGTGTCTCCACTTCCATGTCATGTGCTGCTGAGCCATCTGGGGAAAGGAGGTCTTCCCTGGATAAGAGTTAGACAGAGCCATCAATGCAATCCACAGAGGAAGATTTACATTGAATTGGGAACAAGGACTTCCAAATCAAATTCTCATTCTTGCTACTGTTTTTCAGAATTATTATACTCCATTTTCTGTGTGCTTTTGTTCTTGATCCCTATTCTGGTCTGAATGGTGCCTATCCTGAGGATACTGAAACTAGTTACATGAAGAACTATCTTAGCAAGTGCTATAAACCCCATATTTCAGTATGAAGACTGCTTTAGGAAAACCATACAAACTCAAAAGGTGTTCTTGAGAGACAGCTGAAATCTGAGCTCAGTTATTCTTATGAATTTTGTTCTTTGTGCACAGCCCCTTGAAATGTCCTCTAAAATACGTCCAATTTTTTGTTTTTTGATAAGTTCACATGACATTTTCTTACTGTTGTTATAAGAGTGGTCCAATGATTTTTCTCATATGTCCCTAAGAAGCTATTACAGCCTGACTGAGTCCACCTAAGCCAGTAATAAGATTCCCACCTGAGGCAAGAAAAGAATCTTCAAACTTCATTTAAGTATATGTATGCATAACCCCCTCTCCCCCCCCCAAAGAAAAAGCCCATAAAAACCAAGAAACTCAAGCCCAGAAGAAGGATTATTGTGACTAAAATATATTTTAGTGTCAATAAGGTGGCCAGGATAAAAGTCACAGAGGTGAAGAGTAGAGAATATGATAAATAGTTGAATAAATGACTGAAAGCTAGAATGGCTTAGGTAATGACACAATAACTGGTTAAGCTACCAGCTTTTCCTGTGTGGTGCATGTTTTTGAATTTTTTTATTTGCCTTATGCATTTGCTATTTTATTTCTTTGGTGATACTACATCATTATGAACTAGAGCAGTGCAATAAATTGTGATAACCCTGGCATTGTTTGTACATCTGAATATCAGTTTTTAAATTCAGAGTGACTCAGGCTTGGGCAAAATACAGGAATTGATGTATAGCATTAAGATGCTATTTAGTCCCCTAAGAGGAATTATGCTAATCCCCTCTTTCTATGGAGAGTAAAAATTAAAAATGACATCATGAACTTTGTAGATACTGATGGAAATATCTTGTGTATCCAAATTGGTTGAACATTGTAGTTGCAGGTAGGCAGTCAATATGATTTCTTAACCATGACTGTTCACTTTGCACATGCGGCATGGAATATTTTTTCAAGTAGTGTTAATTTCCATAGAGATCAAAGTATATGAAGAGGTACATTCATGCCTCACCTGGTAGAATGTTGACCGTAATCAAAGATAAGTTTCTAAGTAAATCAAAATACCAAAAATATGGAAAACTCACACTCTTAATACAAAAAAAAATTAGTAATGTGTCATTATGTAAAGTAGTTATTTAACAAATATAGACTTCCCCTTAGGCTCAATATGGATGGCAATATGTAAGTTATATTAGGCTGATTCCATTTGAATCCTGTTGTGTTTTGTTTTTCTGATTAGAAGACCATAAGTTTACAAAACAATGACTTTATCCCATTTATTCCCATTGCTCAAATAAGGAGAACATAGTCTGGTCTAGCTTCATGGAGAGATATCCTGGCTTTGTACTCCAGCACCTTTTCAGACTGGCTCTGGCAGCTGAAAGATCTTGCTTTCAGAGTTCAGTTCTTGAATCTGAGGAAAATAAAGCTAAAAAAAATAGTGAGCAGAGTTTTTCTAAGAGTGTGTTAGGATCTGAATTTAATATTCTGAGAAAATATTTGAAGAAAGTCAAAGACATATAAGGAAGCAAAAGAAATGAGGGAGATGTGGATTAAGATAGAGAAGAGAATTGTATCTCTCTCCTTCAGTCATAGCGAAAGCCAAGATTGTCTCAGTTGCAAAATATATTCAACCTAATAGCAGGTGAGTGTATTAACATGTTGATGGAATTCTATGTATGTTAGGCAATTATATTTATCATGTCATAACTTTCCATATGTGTTTAATTTTAAGAGAAATAATATGTACTAAAAGACCACTCTTCCTATATACCAAATGTATATTTCCATTGCTGAAAGTCAGTTTTACCTATGTAAGAAAATTTCAAAGATCATCCTTTGAAGCAGTTGTATCAAGACATTCAGTAGGGCTGGATTAACAAATACTCAAATATTTAGATAATAAAATAGGTATTATATAATGAGTGTAGGAATTCACTCTTCCTTACGTATTGCTTGTAAATACAGCACTATCTTTGACAATTCTGTTTTTTCTTCTTCTTTACATTTTCAGTTTATGCTCTAGATTTAGAAATTAAAGGTATTTTCCTTAAAGGTCATGTCACTTACTTTAGTAAGTAATTTGGTTGGGTGGATCTGACTAAATATGCATACTGTATTCATATGATGACAAGGGAAAGCTGTCCTTTTTTTTATTTTAACTGTTATGAATTTTCTGAGTGGCTTCTCTTTCTCCCAAATGCCAGGACTCTAAGATTTGTACAAGGCACTGTTAAATGAGAAAATCAAAAAACACGGCTTGTTTTGTTTCTAATATCTTACTGTATGTTATAAATCACTATCAACCCACAGCAGTGCTATACTCTCTCTGATGTCTTGATTTTTGTCTTTTGTTTTCATAAGAGCCTTCAAATTATAACAAGGCAAAAGAATGTTGAAGCTATTGTTTTTGCTGAAATCGAATTAATATAAAAGGTCAAGGGAGGGATGAATTTCAACATACCACTTTCCCATTGAATTTCTTTTATTTAATTCTGCTCCTGCTGCAAGCTTTTCCACATCACCAATCACTCTATTTACCTGCCTCTGTACCTTTTTATTTTTTCTTAACTGACTATTTAAAAACGAAAGCATGGAGCTGTGATGATAGTAGCAAAAGCACCAAGGAAAAGGAATGACAATAGTCAGTAGAATGAACAAAGTTCCAAACTGGTAAGATTAGTGTAGGGAGATGCATAGGCAAAACCCACTGCAGCTTTCTGAATTCAACCTCTTGCTTAACATACTGTGAAGTCCATGCATCTTTCAGACCTGGCAACTGATCTTCTTGGGTCTATGGAAACTTATTCAACTGTGTAAATGCAAAATATTTGCTTGCAAATATACTATTAATATCAATTGACAATATTGATAATACCAAACACATCAGTAATATCAGTAGAAAGCTGCACAAGGGATAGACTAGAAAATCATCTGGTAGGACTGTAGTCGTAAAACTGTGTAAAGCAGGTTTTCTGAGCATTACTCCTGGGACTCTTTTTTGTTTATGTTCATCCTTCTTTCCATCTTGATATGTTAATCTAGCAAATTAATAACACTGATGCATCTTTGAGCCAAGATTTTTCATGTGTCTAGCAACCATATTATCATTAGGACCACTATGAATTGATTTGAAACAGAGAACACGTCACAAGAGAAGCTGTCAACCCCAATCCCATCTGATGTGCCAAAGAAAGAAAATGTTATCTACTACATAATGTGGGGAATAAAAGCTCTTTGTTCCATCTTATCCTCTTTTACCTTTCTTTGCCTGTGTTCTTTCTGAGCTGCTTGCTCATCTGAGTGGGTGTATACGTGCACATTTATTGTAGTAAAAGGTTAAGGATATTTCATCAACAGAAATGGAAAATTAAACTAATCAGATGTTTACTTTTCGGAAGTAGGAGAACACAGCTTTTTCCATATGATTGCTTTATAACCTTGTGTCTGTCTTAACAATTTTGCAATCCTGTCTGCCTATCCACCAAAAAAAAAAATGGTTGGGGCTCAAATTTCAGTAACAAGATCATTGAATAGCCAACCTAATACTATGTATCAGTGTAAAAGGGGAACATTATTAAGGGAATTCCTCATTTTCTTTCCCCTCATTTATCTTCTTTGTTGGTAATTTAATGTCCAATACCTGATTTTGAAATCACCCTGTCTGACCCCCTGCATCACGCACATTTTTTTCGGCCTGTGCCTCTTAATGACAAACTTTTTTAGATAACATATATAGCAATAATTCGAACAGATTAATACCACAAAACAAAATAATATCAAATCTGAAAGAAGCTGTAATGTCAAAAATAGAACACAATTTTGAAATTCTCTGTAAATAGGAAACATGAAAAATGAATTCACAAGAGCAGCACAAAATAACCTTAAGTAGCACATAACTAACAGCAATGAAAATAAGAGTGGAGAAAGCAATCTAACACATGTTGGTGTATTGTTGCAATTGACAAATCCAAATAACACTTAGCAAGTGTCATGTATGCATCATGATGGGGACAGGTAAACTAGGCACAGTATACCCAAGCTTCATGGCAGCAGTAGATTTGGATACTTTTCATGACATGCGAGCCAGAACTTGGAGCTTATAATGAGTCTTAGATGTGGTCTGACAGGTCAATGAGTATATTGCTGGGGATTTTTTTTAATCCCCAGTTTAATACCCACTACATATTTTATTTGTGTGGTAGCACAGAGAACTCATTGTTTCTTTCTTAATTTTACTTGTCCCCAATTTTTGATAAAGCGGTGAAAATAGTGTGCTAATAGCCTTTCCATTGTTAAATTAAGAAAAATTAAATAAGAAATTAAATAAGAATTTAATAATTTAAATTAAAATTAAAAAATAATTTAAATTAAAATATTAAATTATTAAATTTAATTTAATAAATTAAATAAGAAAGAGACATAGAATTAAGATAGTGTGTTAAATTGCACAAACATTGCTTTTTGAAAGCATTTGCAGGACTCCTGGTCATATTCACAGCTACAACAAGTTTAGGGTTCTTTTTGACTTAATTCCTCTCTACTAGATTTGTCGTATTATATTGAGATAACTCGGCTTCTCTCAAAGTTCTTACAATGATTATTATCATTATTACGTTATAGATAGAAGTATTTAAAAGTATGGGTCAATACAGGAGATACACACACACACACACACACACACACACATATATACACACACAAGTATATATTTGTATATGTACATGTATATATGCCTATATATTTGAAGGAAGGGTTTATTTGAGGCTAATTTTCATTACTAATCAATTCAACAACAAGTAGCCAATGAATTTTATCCAGCTGCATGCTACATCTGAATGGGAAATTTTGACAGACTTGAAACTCAGCTGTGTAGTTATAAATAGTGCGAGTAATAATATGACATACTGAAAGTGGTTAATTTTCATTTCTATGTGCAGTTGGAACATTTTTAAAACAATTCCATCAGAAAACTGACAAATGGATGACATCTAAATAAATAAGAATAATTCAGATATACGCCTTCCTGATTTTTAATTATTGTATTATATGGTCTTAATCAATGAGTCAGTTACTTTGTTTCAATAGATTTTAAATAAATTAAATGGCTGGTGTTTTCTGATGAGATTGTTAAACTCATGAAAAGCGTAAACTAGAAAAACGCAGCATTCAGGGGTAAAAAAAAAAAAAAGAGAAGAAAAAAGGTAAAACTGTGTTCTTTCTATTGAAGGAAAAGGGATTTTCATTTTCCCTGTGTTGAAAGTTCGACTAAATTCTTCTTTAGTGCCAGCTAGTAAATTTGATATGCATGGATCCAGTGACTTTAATCTCTGCTGCTTATAATGTTGCCATATCATGGTGTTTTGCAAACCATTTTGTAGGAATGGCCTGTCCACTGACAGTGGGTCTCATCTAGCTCCCAATTTTGTTTGCAAAATATGATCTCATCTCTGTTGCTATGGCATTATGATGTTATACAGTAGATTTCAGTTGCTGTCTATCAGCCTCAGCATGTTTTAATGTGGGGGACAGAAGTCTGAGGAAAAAAATCTTCAGGTATGGTCCCTTGCTTTAACTCTGCATTGAGCAGGTATCTGCTGGAACCACGCATAGATTGTCAATAGGAAATTACTAAACAAAAACTATACTAGTGGGAAAATTCAAACAACCGGAGTTCTTTAAAAATAAAAAGTGATTAGGGAGAACGTGGTAGAATAAATGAACTACCATGACTGAACTGTGTCAATGTTCAACAAGAAAAGCATTTCCATATTTGAAATATTGCAGACTTTGCTGCTTGCTTACTCTACTACCAGTGATTAATTTTCGCTATGAGTATTGTGGATATTTGTCATCTGACATGTCCACTATAGAAATACAAAATGTTGTAAGTTTTAGTGATTCTTCACTTACACTTTCCTAAATTTGTATCTATGTGAATCATATAGGCACAGAAATATTCTGCTTGCAAAAAAAAAGAGGCAATTCATCATGTCTGCACTTCTCAAACCTTATGCAAACTTTCCAAAATCCTCTTTTACTTCCCTCACCCTGCCCATGTGTCACATATCAAGTTGTCAAGGAGAGGAAACACTCACTTCCCATGAAAACACTGGATCTGATTTCCACATGAAAAAGAAAGCCTAAAAATTCAGGATGCATTGACCTAGGAAAAGGTGGGCTGGAAACTTGGTCTGTATCAGCATTATTAGCAGTCAGTGGACAATACTGTTGAAGTTGTGTTTGTTGAAGGTTTCTGGATGACTTAAAGGAAAAAATCTTTCCTACCTCTTGTTTGTTTTCTGTTTTTGAATGCAGTCCTTTATGCATGGCATAATTACTGCCTTTACCTAGGGATGAATATCTGCTTCTATCATAGAAGTATAAGAATCACCAGTCTCAGCTTTGGCACTAGTTCTACTATCCCCAAATTACCATTCAACCTTGTTAAAATGAATTTCAACTGCTATTTTTGGGATGTGATGTTGGTGTTCATCTCCAGGACATGGTAAGATATCCTGTAAATCTGAAAACAAATATAGACACTAACCCATCCAGAAAAGACAGTACTCTCTTCATCTGTTAGAGACAAAAGTCCTTACTGGGCTTATAATCTAGTACAGCCAAAGATCATGTTTTGTACCATTTCCACTCCTTGCACACTTACATTTCTGAATAAATAAACCAGACACTTAGAATTAAGGAAAATAATCCATGCCTCTTGTTCACCCTTTTTATTTTCCATTTATTTGGAGTACCTGAGATTTTTGCCTTCATTTTATATATTTATGTTCTTGTACATGATTCTGAGACTTCCTTTACAACTGAAATTTCTTTACAATAGACAGTGTGTAGTCTCTAGTATTAATGACAATTTAGGGATCATGCTGCCAGAATTTAGACCTGATTTGTTGAAAAGTAAATAATATAGAATTGCAGCATCTACTCTTTAAATTTAACTGACTGACCATATTCAGTTTTATTTCTATTGGAAAATAGAACATAGGTGGGAAACAAAAGGCTCAAAATCAAATATTTCAGATATAAAAGACCATGTGAATGTTGTAAAAGGCCATAACAAGGATTTTAAGGTTTTTAAGATTTATGGTTTTTTGATTTTAGATACATTATCCTTTGCAATTGTTCTTATTTTGCAGATAAACTAACATATATTTTCCTTTGATTTTCATTTAATCAATCTTACTATGCTGAAAGACACTGACTTGGTTAAATTACTGTGGAGGCTGTGTTAATGATATTTCTTTCATGTCACTTGGATGATGTAGCTTCCTTATATTATGCAGCTTTTTTGTTCAAAATAGGAAATATCTTCGTTGTTCAAAAAATATACTGTTTGTAGGCTCAAAAATGTATCAGAGACTTTTCAAATATCAACAGAGCTCTTTCCCTTTCCAGATTTATTAATCAAATTCAGGGAACATTTCACAGAAAGGGAGGTGGGGAAAAACAGGTTATTATTTAATATTATTATATACTAGCCTTGGCATATCTTTCAGTTTCTGTAAACCTTGCCAGTAAGCCAGTTCTCAAGTAAATGAGATCTTTGTGCATCAACAGGGTCCAAAATACTACACACAGTTCAAATATCCTGCTGTAAAAAAGAAAGGGGGAAGGAAAAAAAGAAAATAAAAAGTTGTTGATGCTGAGGGGGCTGTGGTTTTTTGGTTTTTTGTTTTGTTTTGTTTTGGTGCATTTTTTGTGTGCTTTTGTTGCTGTTGTTATTTTAAAGAACCAGTCTCAATTACTTTGTTTTTAAAAGATGATTTTATTATTTTTCTAGTAGTATTATGTATGTCTACAGCTGGGAAATAATAGAAATGGAAACCTCATGAGTTTTCCTCCAAAATTTCATTTTGGGTCTTAGGAAAGCCATTAACCTTTAAATATGTCTGAGCTGAATTTAAAAGCATAGGACAGGAATTTTTAGGAGACAATATGTGATTTCAGGAGGTACATTTATTAAATCAAATAAAGTCCATTTCAAATTTAATATTTGCAGTAAGCCATTTTGCAATATTGCTCATGCCCCTTTTGCATTAATAAATTAATTAAACTGCTTTTTTCATACTTAAAGAGTGCTATAAGACAATTTTACCATCAAAAGAAGTAAATTTCGGAGGTGAAAACTGATTGTGATGCATTGTCCCTCATCCAAAGTCCTACACTTTGACAGCTAAATTGTTTATATAAATGCTTCACATGTTTTCCTTCTGCTTCCCCACTCATCTAGCATTTTTGAAGTGGGAAGCATCATTATTTGAAATTCAGTTCATTATACTATGTCTTGCACATATGGTTTGTTTCATACAAGTTGCTGTAATAACACCATCGTTGGTACTGGATCTAAAAACCCACTGTTTAGTGTTTTCAAATCATGGTGAAAATCTTAAAGAACATGTTACCATCATTCATGCCAAATGCATATATAGCTTAAATTTTCTCAAAATATCTGAAAGAAAGTCTCTTCATGGTAATTTAGAAAACTCCAATCATTTAGATTTTAGAAAATTACAAGAAAGCAAATGAGGAATAGAACAGTATGGCCTCTGTTAATTTTCTTCAAAATATACATGGCTACATTATTTGTTTGGAATGTTTTCTTTGTTATGGAAGCTGGAAGAATTTGTGTTACTTCCTTTAATATCAATAATAGTTCCACATTTTTATTGATTTCTTCTCTGCAGATTAATTATCCCCTTATCTTCTCCCTCCATTTTTATCAATGCCTGTGAAACCTAGTTTCACCTATTCTTCTGTTCTTCAGCCTTAATAGGTATTCCTTTAGGAGCTGCTGAAGCTAAAGTGTCAAATGCCCTGCAGCCAGAGTGAAGTGCCCAACAGTAGTTCCTAAATCATTCTTTGGGTGTATGTTTCGTCTGTACTAGATTTCTGTGCTGAGATTGAGATGAGGACTTAGGTCCAAACTCACCACCCTCAAATCTTTGCTTTGATGAGAAGGAAACCAGTGGACAGGGGTCAGAATGCAGCTCCACACACCATGGCAAGTGCTTCAGATTAGCCTGAAATTGCTGGTTTATCCCCATAAGCCCTGTGCTCCTGGGACTTCTGTCTGAAGCAGTTCTGTGCTATTCTGACACAGAGGAAATAACTATTTCTTTTATTGTTCTTGGGTCTGGTTTTACTGTATCTGCTGCTCTGTTGGTATCTTCTGTAGGTGAAATATTCAGCATTAACTCTGTATCTGAGAATGTGACAACATCATGATGTACCTTAATTCTTGCAGTGTTGCTAGCCTAAGAACACTGAAAAATTAAACAGGACAATGGTTAAGTGTGTATTCAGGGAGCTGGGAGAAGTTTAAAACAGGAGTCTACCAACTAGTGTCCTACAGAGACAATTTTCTTCCCTGAAAATATTCCTATTATAGGTCCTTCTGCCATGAACATATGCATGACAGTCTCATAGCATGTGCTGTTTGTTAAAAACTTGGCTAAGAAAATATAACTGCTGTTGAAACATTTGATTATTTTCATGTATGTGAAATTGCATTGGCTTTTAATTAAATTTGTGTGTATGCAGATTCTCTAATGGATATATACGTATTTATAAGTCTTCTTATAAATGTATTTATGCATCTTCAAATTACAATAATGTAAGCATATAATTGATTGTGCTTAGTTTCCAAATGCCACTCTTTGGTCTTCCTAAAATAATCTTTTTCCTTAGCATATTAAGAGTTATGGAAGATAAAATATGAATTTTAGTGAAGATGGGAGATGACAAAAACTTCAATATGTGCAAATCTTTCAGTATACAATCGTTTACAAGGTCCTACCAAATTCTGCTGGGGAAAAAAAAAAAAGCATTTAAAGAGGGCTAACTTT
>WBND01000827.1:4647-117041 GCA_013398595.1 Tychaedon coryphoeus
CATGCAAAGCTGCTTGTATCACTTGCAAAGATGCACTTAGGGCAGCTTTTCTGCTTGTCAGAAGACAGAAACAGCTCAGAAACAGCTCAAAAACACAAATAAAATCTGTCAAATTTGTTTGAAAGACACAAATAGAAGCCATCAATTGTTTCTTTGTTTATTTGTTTTAAAGAGGGCAAACAGGGACAATACAAGCCTGGTATAAGGAAAGAAGAGTTGGGAGAAAAAGGCAATGAGAGGAAACTGAAAAGGAGAATGTTCAGAGGAAAAGGAATTTGTAACCCTAAAGGAGATATTCTTCAGAGCTGAAATAAATGCAGGATTCCTAAACCTCGGCAGGCTTTTGCTGTCTGCATATATTAATTAAACATGTTATTGAACATGTATGACTGTGTCTGCTGGGTTAGAACGGAGCCAGGCTTACCCAGTGCTCTGTCTCCAAATGTGGCCAAAAGGGGAATACTCAAGGAATTAAGACTAGAGACAACCTTTCAGGATACACTCCCTTGAATCCTCTCCCAGGGACTTCCCAAGGCAGGGATACTGTCTGGTTATTTAGTAACCCTTGCTGGTTCCGTTTCATGAAGGTGCTGGTCTCCCCTTGATCCCACATGGACTTCTTGAATCCACAACATGCTATGGCAAAGAGTTGGTCAGCATAATGGCATGTTGTGTGGTTTTGTCTGAAACCTCACCTTTTATCTGAACCTTTGCTCTGCCAGTACCATTTGATGCTTTTGTACTCACACAGCCAACAATGGATCCCTAGGCATTTCTTCCAGAACACTCGTGATTCTTAAGACTAGTTTCTCCAAGAAGATGGTCCATACCTTTACAGTTCTTCCATCTACAGAGCTCTTTAATTCTCTAGAATTATTTTTTCCCCTGAGAAAAAGGGGATGAGAAAATCCACGTAAATATCAAGTGCTCAGCCTGATTGCTGAAAAGTAACCAAGAAAATCCTTAAGTTTGGAATGAAAGATTCAGTATTTGAATTAGATAAAGAAAAGAGTAATAGTTGCTCAATACCGTGGACATGATGGAGTGGAAAGTTATGTTACTTTCAGGATATAGCTTCCAGAGTACAGCATTGTTTCGAAGAGCAATCATGCTTTTGGTTTAATGTTAAATCACTTCTGATGAGTATAGGCATGGAGTCAAATTCTGTGTTGCAGGATCTTGAGGAAAGCTGTTCTCACTGTCGTCAGTGAGATTACATTACTTTTTAACATAGTAAGCAGTAAGTAGGAGATCTTGGAGGTGGTAATAGCTGGAGTGCAGGCTGAATCAGTTCATCTTTCTCAACTCTTATCTTGCTAGTGTCTCTGTCTCCATAGCACACAGCAAGCTAAGCTAAGGGCACATTGCTTCTGATTCCCATTCTCCTCACTCAATGTAGTAGCAAATGAAAGTCAGTGTCTCTTTGGGGGTACCACTTGCTGTACTGTTGGGAGGACTGACCTTTCTGGCATTCAGCATGAACCCATCTGTGTAATAAATTACCTTGAATTTTCACTGTACCACTATATAAACAGTAGTAGATGTCAAATATATCTGCTATTTGTTACCGGCTTTGGTTTGGCTCTCACATTTATTTTTATTGCCAGTGAAACCCTCTGACTTCCTTCTAGATACTTGGAAGTAAATCCTCATATTCATTGTTATCTTGAAATGCCGTATTTCAGTAATCTGAAATTTGAAGACTTAGAGCAACACAAAAGAAATGTTATTTCAGAGATGTCTTAAATAAAATTCATATAATTAACCTCAGAACTGAGCCTCTGGATACAATGTGCATCTAACAGGTAGGATACACCTGAAAAAGTCTGTTGGTTCATCAAGAACGTTTTCCCTTTGGTTCCACAGAGGCCATTAATTTCCTCTAAGGATCTACAGAGAAGTGTATTAGCAGCAAACAGAGGAAAAAAAAGTCACAAATCTGACACCAATGTTGTAATACCTTCCAACTGTAAATTTCATATTCTGTTCCATCATCCCCTAAATATACTGGCAATGTGTATTTAGGAAGCGTTATTATTTAGAAGGCATTACAGTATCTCTCTAAGAACAGTTATTGAGGTGATTAGGGACATGTCCTGAGCAAAAAGGAAGTAGAGAATGTATTTATTACAGTTATATGTGAATATTATGCATACCTGTTAATGACCAGGGTGAGGTAAAAGACAAACTTCAACAGATGAACATGTCTGGCAATGAAATGGGTACCCTGAAGGTGCAGTTTCTGCTCAGGTAGGGCTGACCTAAGGCAGAGCTGCTGCAGGGACCCACTTTCTGCTGCCTGACATTTGAACCCCGCTCCCACACAGGTACCAGTACTAGTGCAATGCAAGTTGAGTGCAATGCCAATTCTTATCTAGCCAAAACAAAGTTTTAAGACACAACTCTGCATTCCTTTGGGCTGCATGACCTTCAGAGCTAGTACCAAGGGAGGACTGTAACAGCAGTGATTCACACCAGCTTCACACAGGTGGTGCAGGAGCCTGTACAGAGCAGCAGCTGCTAAACAGTCCTGAACAGGAGCAGACACCTCATTTAAAAGCACTATTTCCACTTTCAAGGAGACGTGGCAGTTCTCTGACTTAAAGGATTACAAAAGCAATCTTCTGACAAATTAGAAGTATTGAGGAATGAGAGAAGTAGATCCAATCTCTCTGCTTTCCCTGCTGGACTCCATAGGAGCTGCCATGTTCTGTCAGGAAAAGAGTCTGTGATGAACACTACCAACAATATGATGAATTTAAAGCCAAGGTTTTATGTTACCTTAAGAGGCACCCAGCTCCTCTACACTTTCTGTACAGTACCTCAAGGACATGACTGTACGCAAATCACACCTGCTGGTTTACAAACTGATACCAGAACTAGAACATGTGTCAGGACTGTCCTGGAAAAAAAAATAGCAGGGAACATGCTTGAATGCTGAGTCCTGAGGGAGCTTGTCATGGGGGCCTGGAAGTATTCAGAACTGCAAGTTCTATACAAAAAATCTTCATGTTTCATCTCAGTTTCAAACAGGGGATTTTTGTATGAGACAAATTTGACAAGCTCAGGATATTTCATCTGAGATTTATGTGGCATTTCTGTGTTTTGGGGGGAGAAAGGTTTGCATTTAAGTATTAAGTGCAATAAACAAACGTATTTACCACACACACAAATAACTTAGAAAACTTCTCCTGGATATAAAAAATAGTAATTTATACTATTTTTTGTTCTGTAATTTGGGGTAGATTTTATATAAATGTACAAGAATCAATTTTGTCCTATTATTGTCTTTAAGAATTTCTAGCTATCTATTTTCATTGAAAAAAACCCACGCATTTCTATCAGCAAACTATTGCAGTGATGCCAAATCCTGTCAGAAATGGCAAATTTAGGAGTGTGAAAGAGCCACAAAACATTCCACTGGTTGTTTCCTTATTCTTCCAAACAAATGATTGCTTTATGTTCCTCTAACCAATCTCTTGCACTCTATGTGATCAAACAAATTCTAATTAAAGTGAGGAAGTCTTAGGTTTGCGTGTGTTTGGCAAATGGTAAATGCATCATTTGTCTCCCTTAGTACCATTGAATAGAGGAAGACATTGCACAACACTCTTGCAAGGTCAGTACCACAAATTCTGAAGGTACTTTGCAAATTTTGCTTAATTTCTTCAATGTACAGAGTTTATATATTTCGGTGTAGATGAAAAGCTTGAGAAAAAATAAAAAGTAAAAATGCCCAAACTGTAATTCCAACAGGAAAAATCCGGTTTTAATTCAAATCATAAAAATTGCCTGCAAAAATGGAAATAATGGACCTAATTCATCCCCACTGCACCACCACTGATATTAAGAGATACATGCAGGAATGATTTTGTCAAAAAGAGTCACTCAGTATTCTTTAGTTACACACCTTACACGTTTAATTAATTCCTTTATTGCTCTGATGAGTTCTCCTAGCCAGCAACAGTGATTACAAAAAAGAAAAAAAAAAAACAAACAACTTCAGCTTGTCCAATTACATTCTTCATCACTTCTGTTGAATGCAGAGCCAGTTTCTTGGTACTTGATATGAATATTTTTCCTCAAAAACATCTTTATAGGGAATATGCCATGTATCACCTGTAGTCTGTACCACACAGTCATAACGGAAAGCAGGCTGTTGAGAAAAAAGAGAGGAAAAACATTTTATTTTTTTTAGACTTTATACAACATATAATAAGATATCAATTACAGGTATTTACAACTTCCAATGCTTATTTTAGAAGTCTCCACAGTTTTATTTCTTAACAACTCTCATTTTATTTTCTTATACAAAAAAAATCCTAAATTTTAGTACTAGAGGAAAAACTAAACTATCTTCTAGTATTTTGTGGTCTAGGAGTCATTATAAATTCTGTCTTCAATCAGCACCAGATAATAATGATGTCAGCATAATGCACTCAATTACTAGAAATGGCAAAATTATTGTTGTTCTGTTCAGTTAAATTAAATCATATGGGAATTACTCAGGATGTGGAGTTTATTGGCTTGAACATAGGATTTAATGACATTAATGACATCTTGTATTTTTTCTCCCAGTCTCTCTTTTCTCATCTCTTTAGAGCTGATTTCCTCTGTCCCAAGGAGAATTAAGAAATGGAGATGTAAGAAAACTACCACTACCACTTTCACAGGCATCTGGTTGAACAAATAGAATAAACAATTTTTCAGGTCTATTATGTTGCACGTATACTAATTCAACATATATAGGAAAAACACAAAAGAAACATTACTAGTTGGTAATTATGGCTCCCAAGACATACTATCACTCCATATGTGTAGTCTTGGAAGTCTGCTTTTCTGTGGTAACTTCCAGAATAACCTAGAAGACAGCTATGACTGGGAATATCAATCACCCAAATCCCTTGTGTGGGAATTATGATGTGAAAATTAGTAGTCCCTTTGTACAAAAGAAAGAAATAAGGTGTAGCTAAAGCTGTGTTAACCAGGTAACTCACCATTCATTATCTGGCTCCATAAGAAGAAATGTACATATGGCAACAAAGAATGAAAGGCTGTCATTCTTACAAACTGGTATCTCTGTTTGTAATCATGAATGTTATTTTACAGTTTTAACCAGAGAAGGATGAAAATTAATCTGCATAGGTGCAGTATTCCTTTAAGAAGGCAATAACAATACAGACAGACCAGATAACAAAACACTGCATACAGAATGTCATGTGATGAATCTTTCCCTAGAAAAATCTTGAAACAGCTGCATTCGTGTTAATGTACTGTTCATAAGGATACATATCTCCTAGACAATTATAGTAGTATTCTACTACAACACGACATTACTGCAATTTCTGCAGCAGAATACTAACTAGAAACCTGAGTGTTCCGGGCTTTCCCTCATGAAACTTTAAACCTATGTTAGCTTACTATTAGAGTGAATACTGAAATACCTGTATTTTTCTGCTTCTTTAAAATAAAGATGAAAGCAATTCCATTGTAAAATTAGAAGCATAATTTTTTTGTAATACTGCTGTAGAAGAGAATAAGGTATTTCAAAATTTAAAATAAATTAAAACATTGGCACTCAGGTTTTACTGAGGCCAGTAATGGCTACAGAGTTTCCAGCACTGAAAAGATTTTTATACATAAACTTTTATTTATATTAACATTT
This sequence comes from Tychaedon coryphoeus, assembly GCA_013398595.1. Taxonomy (NCBI): domain Eukaryota; kingdom Metazoa; phylum Chordata; class Aves; order Passeriformes; family Muscicapidae; genus Tychaedon; species Tychaedon coryphoeus. The sequence goes on from WBND01000827.1 coordinate 10,313, forward strand.
TAAACATTTAGGTAGCATTTCTTAGCTCTCTTACAGATTGTGGCATGCTTTGTGAATCCAGTGACTTTCCATTTAACATGGGAGTTTGGAGCACATTGGTACTAATCCATTTCTTAGATCTTAACAAGATGTTTTGACTTTAAGAGGCTGAAGTAATGTATCTTCAGTGTACATGCTCAGTGTGTTGTCTGACTGCAGTGGGAAAACTTACCAAAAAATTGATACTCCTTCCTTCTGCAGAAGGGAAGAACACTATCTGGTGCCCACGCTGCCACTTACGGAACAGGTGACGTGTCAGACTGTCAGAGAGACAAGCCTTGTGATCCCGGAGGAAATCTCTAGTAACAAACTTGCAATGCTTGCCTGATCGTAGAGTGGCATATAACAAGAAGGCATCATCTTCAGAGCTTCACAAAACAAATGGAAAAGACAGATGTCATTCACAAGGCAGTAAGTGGTTGCAGGAAGTGATTCAAATGCTGATCAATATTTATTCTTCAGCAATGCTGAAAATTCCCACCACTACTCTAGTTCCCTGTAAAATAAAAAATTGCTTACCACAGAGCACCGAAAGCTAAAGTGCAATAAAAATTAATTGCATGCTACTTAGAGCACATTTTTGCTCTTATCACAATCTGATAATAGAACAATATTATCTCCTGCCATGAAGTTTGACAATACCATGCTATTGGTGGAACAAAACTGCTAAAACTCAACAGTGTACCTCACACAGCAGCAGACTACAACTGCACACTGATACTACCAGAAATTCTTTAAGTTCAGGGAATTGTGCTCTTGGCAGTGGTTTTATCAGTCATAAATCCTAATAAACCATACAGCTGTCAATATGATTCTAAGTGATGAAAGTCTTCATAATGCAACTTTTTATGTACTTTTGAAGCAAGTATAGCAAGGAATGTGTTTCTTTTACATACAGAGATACAAGTAACGATTTTAAAAACTAGAGCAAAATGCACATAATACAGGAGTTGGTCTCTATTATATTGAGCTGTTTTCTTCAACTTACATATTTTCAGCAAAGAAGAAGTCTGCCTTATTCTGCATCTCCTTCATAATTTCTCTTTTCCAGTTTGAAGAGTTTGTCAGCATATGCTTGCGACCCAGCACAAGCAACCGGGCATTCTCTTTTGCCAGGCAGTTGACAGCATCAAACAGCTGCAGAAAACAAAGCAAACCCAAAGATTTTCTTAGCTGTAAAAACAGAGTGACAGGGAATACTTTCATGTGTGTCTCACCTAGAGGGACTTCTAGACTACTCTCGTTTCATACAGTTCTTAACTGCGATGCGAATTAAGCAGATAACTAATTTTAATTCCTTAGTCACAAAGATAAAAAGAAACAACAAACCAATTCATAGAAGGAAGCTGCTCTCAACCACACAGAAAACACAACGCTTTTATACTCCAGCTCTTGCAGTTCAAATGACCCGAACGACCCGGGCAGAGTTGTATGGAGATGTCAGAAGTCCCAAGTCAGCCGAGGGAAGTGAATCACGCTGGGGTGTAAGCGATGCCCACTTGTGATGACGGAGCACCGGGAGCCCTGAGCACACCGCCTCTCCAGCCCCACCTGCTGGAGCTGCAGACCTACACGGCCCGGGTGCCCTGTGTGGAGGCGGCGAGCGGCGCGACGCGGAAATCCGTGACCTCGGGATTAAGGCTTTATGAAAACCGCATCCAGACTAGCCGCCCACTTGTGAACCAACATACTGAGGTGGTGAACTCACTTCAGAGGGACTTTTCAGCAGCCTCTTAGGGCTGCAACAAGTGCTTCTCAGGACAGGCACTTGGGACCCAGTTCTGGGACTTTCCCTCCCTGCTTCACCCACACAGCTCAGGGAGGACAAAGGTTCTGGCTTTCAGCATCCAGGTTATTACTGTGGACTGCTCACAAAACAATGGCATTTCAGTTAGACCCAGACAGAGAGAAGAATTGTTTATTGAGATTGATGCATCTATCATATTTGAAAGACAAGGACAGTATGCTCAACCGCCAGGGAACGTATTTCCTAATTTTTACCTGCATTTGCTGCCACTATTTGCCAACATACAATCTCCTGATTATTCTTTAATCCTTCCTGCTTTTCTAGCTACTTCCCTCTTCCTTGTTACTTTTACTCCCTTTAATACCTTCAACCGCCCTTCTCCTTCTCTTGCTCTTTTCCCTCCTTTCCTCCTATTTATGATCCTTCTCGTTTTTCTGGTATAATTTGCTTTTAATTCAGGGACTAGAAAGAATTGTTAATGTAACTCTTGTGTTTTACAATGCATTTAGTTTCATCTACCTGCAAGTACCAGGAGAAAGGGGTGGCCCCATTCAGTCTTCTCTCAAGCTGCACAATCTCACCACTTCTATTGTGTCAGATCTATGTCACAACTACACACAAGCTGACTGATCCAACAAAAGATCCTTTTTTGTTGGGTTAAGCTTGCAGCAACCCAACACACAGACTTGAGCCAAAGGTTCAATGACTGATGGGAACACATGGCTGGAGGTGGTGAGGACAGGAAGTGTGGGACTGCCCTCCACAGGATGCAGATGCAGATATGAGGCTTAAAATGTTGTAAAATTAAAGGGAGTCAGCATTTTAAAATTTTGAAATTCCTGCTTATATAACAACTCACTGTCCCTCTTCTACTTAACACAGAGATTAACCTTATGTACACAACTGTAATACAGAAGATAGAAATTATTTTTGTTTTCATAAGATAAAAATAATTTTGTTCTGCACACCCCTCTTATCTGACATAACTTTAGTAAAGAGCCTTTTCTCTCACTTTAGACTTGGGCACTTAATGGGGGTGGTCTACAAGGAGTCACAGAACTTAACATGGGGGGTTTCCTAAGTGTGTCTACTCCCACACCTGGCTGCTTTCTCAAGAAAGGAAGATGAGACACACTAACACTTGTTTCAGTCACAGAGGAAACTAACTGAACATAATGGTGCTAATACAAAAACAGCAGTAGTGATCTCTCATTTAGAAAGTCACGGGTATTTTATTAATCTATATTTCCAGAAGTTTCATAATGGAGCATAAAGAAGATAGATTAATTACTCCAACTCATACAAGAACTATAAGCAGAGCAGGATACAGATTTCCTAAGACTTCACTGCCAGGCCCTTTCTGATCACCAGATCACGTTGTGCCATGTGTCCCAAGGGTTAGCTTGAGGTAGGACAGCCTTTCTCATTAGCTGCTACTGGTAGATTCCCACTTGTGAAATGGGAAATCCCTACACACTGCTACTGAAAGGCACATCACTCAGTGACTCAGCAAAAGGTGACTCACCTGTGTACACATATAGCATGACGAAGTAACCACCAAAAATGTTTAAATCACATTTTTTATTAATAAATCATGTTTGACATTGCTTAAACATTTGGGTTCACTAACTGCCATTTAAAAGCAAAACTCACCTACAGGTTATCTGCTAATCAGAGCAATAAACTGCTCTGTTATTGCTATTTTCACCTGTTGTTAGTGCTGCCTCCCACCCAAATGAAGCTGTGAAACTGCAGAAGAAACCCCGACACAGACCTCAGGTTCAAAGCTGCCATTCTTGTACTGTCAGGCAGGGCTGAGCATAATCTTCTCCAAAGTTTAACCAGCAATTGCAGCCAGTCAAAAGAGGTGATTGTCCTACTTCACTCTTCATTGATGTGGCCTCACCTTCAGTCCTGGGTATAGTTTTGGGTGCCACAATATAAAAAAGACATTAAGCTGTTTGAGAGCATCCAAAGGAGAGCAAGGAAGATGGTGAAGGGGCTGAGGTAAAGCCCTGTGAGCAGCACAGAGGTCACTTGGTCTGTTCAGCCAGGAGGAGACTGAGGGGAGACCTCAGTGCAGTTACAACTCCCTTGGGGGTGGTGGGGGGAACGTGGAGGTGCAGGCACTGATCTCTTTGGTGACAGGCCCCAAGGGAATGGCCTGAAACTGGGTAAGGGGAGGTTTAGATTGGACATTGGGAAAAGCTTCTTCACCCAGAGGGTGGCTGACCACTGGAACAGGCTCCTCAGGGAAGTAGTCATAGCACTCACCAATCCTGACAGAGTTCAAGAAGCTTTTGGGCAACACTGTCAGGGACATGGTGCAATTCTTGGGGTGTCCTGCACAGAGCCAGGAGTTGGGACTTCAATGATCCTTGTAGGTTCCTTCCAACTCACGACATTCTATGATTCTATAAATAAATTCTTGTCATGATTTTGGTTACCTTTTTCTATGCTGTAGATCAAGAAAAACCTTTACTTCAGTCCCATGCACAGGAGAGAGACATGATGAGAAGCCAGAGATTTTTCTCACAGAACAGCCAGTTACTCAGGGAAGGCATGTATGCTGCTTGCAAGAAAGGCTGAACTTTCTCACTGAGCTGGTAATTTCACCAAATCACATTCAAGATCATTACCACAGCACCAAATAAAAAAGCTTCTTATACTCTCTACGTTATTATTGATGACACAGTGTAAATTAGTCTCAAGTCCTCTTAACTCAAATACAGGGCAATATACACATTTCTTGATTTCTCTGGAGTTTATCTGTCCCTGACTAGCAAGGGAGTAGCTACTTCAAAGGGAAAGCAGTGATGGATGAGTAAGTAACAGTCACTAAAATTAATCAGCCTGGTTTACTTTCTGATCTTTAGACAGTCAGCAGCTAGCTCTTGGGAATTATCCCTTACAACACCAGGAATCTCTGCAATACTGCAGAAACAATATTGTTGGGAATATTTGTACCCTGTGCTACAGTAAGACTATTTAGATTAATGTAACACATCATTGTGCAAAACTCTACCAGTGACAGCCCCTCACACATCAATGATGGCAATCACACAATGTTTAACATGTTTTAACCTGTCTGCATTGACTCTGCACCTGGAATTGACTTATCCTCTCTTGACACATTCACTAGAGATATGTCTTAACTCCCATCACAATTCATTAAAATTCACAGTTCATTTTTAGATGTTAGTTTTTACTTTTAACAGTCAACACTATTAATCAAAGGCAGATTATTGACTGAGCAGGAAAACTAAACCACAGAAGAAGTTTCCCAAGTTGATTTAATATAGATTGGGGATGATACAGCAGCCTCAGTTTGCTCAGATGAGGTGATGCCTAAATATAGCTATGCTACTTGCAGAGTCTATACTCAGAGACTGAAGATGCTTTTGCAGCCAGGTGCAACCTGACTGGTACCAAGTGTGTACCAAGACACCTGGTGCTCCTGCACAATCCAGTGTTTCCACTGCCTGCAGGACTTGGCTCAATTATAACACTGAGTGAATGTAAACATATTACTTTCAGGTCAAAACTGACTACAGCAATATTCCATGGACTGTGACCAAGCTAATGAACCATCCTGAATCCTGAGTAGTGGGGGGAATGAAGCAGAGTAACTGTAAACATATTCAGGTCAGATACAGAAGTAATAGCACAATTTATATTTTTGTATATTCATGGTACCCTGGCTGTTATGCCAGTAATGGGGATATCTTTAATTACAATTCCATTTGATTTCAACTGAAGATACAATCTGCTCAAGACAATCCCTGAAACAATTCTGAATGTAGAAGCAATGTTTGTAAATAGTCTCTGACCCTGCATTCTGCTATATTATAAAGTTTCCAATTTCAAACAATCTTGAAGAGCCACCCCTGTCTTTTATTCCACTGATGGGCTCAGAGAACACCACAATGCAAATCAAAACTGTGTAAATCAATACCAGATTTGGTAAGGCCATTATGAAATTCTCCTGTGCAGACAGGGGAGGGATAGGTGCCTATTCTTCCCAGCAGAGAGTCATGTAAGAAAAAAAAGTTTTGAAATAGGTATTTTCTATCTAATTACAGTCATATCCTGCTCTGTCTTATTCCCAAAAGGCACAAGAAGTAATCTGATGGACAGTGAAGCAGTATTTCCTATGAGAATTAACAGAATCACAGTGGGATGCATGCAGAGAGTGAAGAAATACAAACACAATTTAAACACAGAATTAAAGTGTGTGTATGACATGAAGGATGGGGAAGTAGGCGGCGGATCATCAGGTGGAGGAGCCATTAGCCTTTTGGAATCTGGCTTTTTAAAATGGATTGTAACCTTTAAGAGATCTCAGCCACTTTGTCAGACCTTTCACTTGAGAAACCTTTTAGTGTGAACATTCTTGCTCACACTTTTTGAATGTAATATTTTCATCATCATGATCTATAGACGAATGAAGTTCATCCACAAATGAAAAAAAAGAAAAAGGGGTAGTGACAATAGTTAGCACAGTATGCTACTAAATGAACAATGCAAAAGATCTCTAGAAATAATGACTAAAGAAAATACGGACATTTGAGGAATTGCTGAATTTTATAGTACAAGTGTCAAAGAGAAAAACAGGCAAATTTTTCTGATTCTTACAATTCAAGAAATACACAGACAAATATTCCTCAGTTGTCTAACTGCATTTTGGAAGTGGAATACTGTTAGTTACTTCAGTGCCAGTTAAGTTTCTAAATCCAAAAGTTTTGTTAAGCAGCTACAATACCATTTTCTTTCCCAACCACTTACTAAAAAATGTAATGTTGATTTAAAGCAGACCCTTTGATGTTGTGTCAGCAATTATGAAGTAGGAATAAAGGTGGAAGAGAAGGAGTGAACCTCAAATCCAAAGAAGCATTCTGCTAGGGTAGCAAGTGGGAAATGTCCAATTCACCATTAACTATAGCCCAGCACTAACAACTAACTTTTTCTATTTTAACTAAAATGTAACATTTTTGATTTTAGTTGTGGACTGGCAGTAAAGCATTTTTGTTCATGAATTTGAATTTTCTGAATGTCTTCCCTTCTAGAGTCATGTAAAAGGACAAAGGTGTTTGTCCTTTTCTGATCTTCTCTGAGATATTTTTTCTCCATAGTTGATACCATTGTATACTTTTATCTCTCCTTTTACTCATCTTTTTTTCTTGTAACAAAGAACAAATACCAAGATCTTGACAATGCATAAGGGGCAGCTTATGTGGATTTGATTTTATCCAGACATCTCCTGAGAACCTACTATTTTGTACCAAAACCTGGAGATTTACAAAATATTGAAATCTCAACCCTTCACACCAAAGAGAGAAGTTAGGTGACACTATCTGTGATTATATAAAAGTAGGAAAATAAACATGTAAAATCTGAAAGCGTTCCCTTTGCATTTCCACATATCAATACTATCCTTTGTTTTCATCCTTGAATTCTTTCTGCCTGCACTGCTGTTTCTTCAACAGTATTTTTTTACTGATCACTACACATTGCTTCATTGCACCAATATTATGCATACATCATCTTTATATTCTTGAGGAAGAAAGCTAATAAAAATGAAAAGGTATGAGGTTTTACTTCTTGCATAAGCTTCAGATGTGCAACTTTACCTGTCAGAGCCACTGACTGTAAACGGAATAATGTTCCCAACTGAAGTCACAGCTCCAGTGGCCTGCCTTCTTTCACTGGAAATCCAGTCTTTGCAATTACATTGATACTCTTGCTTTTCTACTATTTCTATACAGAACACTGTATACAAAGACTTAAGGACATAAAGGAGTTTCTCTTACAGTGTTTCATTTTAGAAACAACATAAAAATTTAGTAATCAGAAATGAAATAGAAAAAATGTAGCTATTAAAAACGAACATTTGTGAGCCCAATGGAGCTGTGCCAGTCTTAAGATTTTCATAGTGGGTCAGAAGCTACATCTAAGTACTGAAAATCCAAAATGTGAGCCGGATCTCTGAGTGGTAGTGGTGGCAATGGTAATGGGATGTTATGAAAATGAAAGCACAAGCTTGACTGATCCTTTCCATAGATAGGAAATAACTCGGTGCAGGACTGAAATCGGCTTTGTAAGACTGAAACTGACAGTTTAAAAGGTACTAACACTTCAGCTCTCACCACTGTCCTATGCAGATGTCTGTACAGTGTGACTGACCTAGTCTGATGTTAAATGTTTTCCCTATGTCCTATCTGAGGTTCCAAAAGTCCCAGACAGTACTTTTGTCCTTTGAGGAAAGGTCCTGCAGCAGCTGTGGACATCACTGTTACAGCAGGCACAGGCATGAGCTGTTATGGTATATCAAACCTATGCTTCTGCAGAGGCATCCCACATTTTAATAAACTTGACAGTTTCACAAACATTTTAACATAAGGACTATTTCTAAGCTCACAGGACAACAGACATCCAGGTAGAATGACATAATAACCAAGGGAACATCAGTAAATTGACAACTTGCAGTTGAAAAAAAGCATCAGAGTACAACATGCAGCAAATATTTATAACACAATTTTCACATTGCCCTTCTGCTGTTTCTCAGTAGTACTATCTTCCAGTTGTCTGCTACAGATTATTACACACGGGTTACCTTCAAAACATTTATACACCTTCAAAAATGATTGTTTCAACAAGACCCTTTGCAGCTCTTAACACATATAAATATATTAACAAACACTACTGAAATGAGTGGTGATTTCTCTGGGAAGGTCAGAAAGAGGAAAATTTTGTTTAATATGAAGGAGAACATATAAAATGTTCCTCTTCAACAGTACAAAAATCAGCAGAAGCAAATTAAGCACAAAGGTCTGAGATGGAGGAGCAGCTGTGTGGTCAGTCAGATCTATCTGTCCTGGGCCAACCATGAAACCAAGGCTTTCAGCAAGGAGGAATCTAGGAGTGATTCTGTTTAATATTGCAAAGAGCATAACTGATATTTACCAGATTGGAAAAAACCCAGGGGACTTTCATATCCATCAGTACACCTTGCACTGCCAGTACCATGAGGCAGAGGTTCAACTGTCTCAGTTGGATCAATGTTTACTTTGGCAAGAAACTCACTGTTCCTATAAAACCAACAAAAATCTGATGCAGTGTAATGCAGCTGATATAAAATGTGGGTCAGCATTATTTATCTCACACATTGATTTTGACAGTGCATCATTCCAGACTCATGCCATTTTACTACTTTGTAACATTGCCAGCAGTGTCCATGCCTGGAGATCCTAGGCAGTGAAAGTCTGAAAACTCACCATCATAGCTGAAGTCCACAAGATCTAACTTTTGTACTTCGATGCTTTCCATGTAAGTATATTGGTAGCAGTCTGCAATACTCAATAGCTGGACACTAGGCAGGCCACTGCTTTATCTGAAGTATTTTTCTTTAACTCAAAAGACAAAGCAATTTGACAAATAGATAATATTGTCAGTTCACACAAATTAATTATAGATGATATTTGGCATTTGTCTAATGGCTTGGCCTCCTGGGAAAAGCTGGTTATATGAAAAGCTTTGTATACTCAGACATTTTTTTCCCCTGGTCAAGAGAAACAAACTTGAGAATATGAAGATACGACCACCAGAAAGGCTTGGGCAACAGAAGCCAAATAAGACCACTTCCAAGACCCAGCCCTATTTCATAAAAGGATCTATTTTTTAAAGCAACTTTTGGCTTGGGGACTCAGAATTATAGTTTCCAGGTATCTATATGACTCTATCAGCCAGCACTTTTGAGGAAATACATTACATCTTTCCCTCTTTTGTCCATTTCCATGGAAAAGATGCAGAAACCCAGCTAAAAAATCTGGAGAATCCAGGACTGAACATCAGTGCTCAAGTTCAAGACAGAACTATAATTTCAGAAGTGTTTTGTTTACCAAATTTATCAGATAGCAAATGGTTAAAACTGTGTCTTAAGACTGGTTATGTTAACTAGGCTGGTGGACTAAATAGGCTTGTGGAAATGAGAGTGGGTGAGATGATAAAAAAGAAATCCCTAACCTATAGCATTCAAATTTCTGAAAACCCATTTGGGAATGCCCATTCAATGGAAAAGTTAAGAGATTTAACACTTAAAGGCATGATATGCAGATACATACATACAAACTAGAAGTGAAAATGTCAAAACCCTCTAATTCTTTAAGACACTTCCTCTCACTATCAAGACTTATGGCCATTCCACACAAACAGATTTAAACAGCACAGTGCAATGTTTTACAGGGACATCATGGACATGACATCTGATGATGAAAGCAGCATAGTCACATTAACATTAAACCAGCCCAGGGAAACTACTCCTCATAAGAAGCATGGTAAATTAACATCATTAAGACTGTCTGGCTCTATGATTACTTGCAACCCTCTTACTACTATTTCATTTTATTTACTCAAATATGTGGCAACTTAGGGTTGTGGTGGAAGAAAACCCCTATTAATCAATCAAACAATCAATCAGTCAATCATCAAATAGTAGTATAGGTAGTATTCGAGAAATAGGTATTCCACTGTACTTTTCTTAAGCTTGCACTGAATGCAGAAGCTCAAACTCCAGAGAACCGCAGCTCTAACAAACACCTGCATCACATTTCGACTTCTTTTTTTTTCAGTGCATAGTGTAAGCACTACCTAGTTTACCAAAGTATCACACAATTAGGAAATAAACAAGGAGAGAAGGCATCAGCAAAGTTGATCTTCCCACACTGGTACACCATGTAACCATATATACCAAGGAACAACTTCTGAATAACAACTACTTCAGAACCTATGGAAATGAACTGGCTTTTAGCTGCTTTTAGAGAGCATATGGCACACACTGTACACAGTTTGCTCAGTCATGTCAACCTGACTCCTTAAAAGCTCAAGACTCAAAAATTCGTCATATTAGAGGCAGAAGAAATATTACTGCCAACTCACTGCTTCCTTTTTGTAGAGCATAGAAGGGAGCAGATAAACGGATAAATGCTGGACAATAAGGAGAGACGTAAGTATCACTAACACTTTCTGATTTATCTAAGAGGTACGTTGGCATGAACAATATGACAGAAGCACAGGTCCAGTTTTAACAGTCACTACAGGAAGCATTGTGGAAGGATAGGACAATACAGCAGCTGGAAGTGGTAGAAACTATTCCAAAAAATTAGAAGAAGGTATTAAAAGTTGGAAAATTGAGTACCTAATGTTTACGTAATTTTGACAGCCTCTTTAGCTTCTGACTCACTATAATTCAATGCATGTTTCCAGCTAGAACTGTGAAAAGAACTATTCAGATCATTAAAGAACTGACCAATGAATAATAAATCAGGAAGAAAAAGCATCACAAGCTAGTATCTCTGGGTGGAAAGGAAAAATCAGTAGATGCATGAAAAGATTAGTAGGGACTAGGTAAAATACTTGAAATAGAGATATTCTCATTAAGAAAAAGGTTTCCTAACAATGATATGGGGCAAATAGTTACAATGTCAGAGATAAAACATTCAAAGTGATTCTAAAATGTAATTTTGGGGGATCGTATTAAGGAAATAATAATTACAGAATAGAAGATTTCAAAGTTTATTTTATGGAGATGTACAGAAAAACAAGAACACCAATACAAATGATGCTTTATAAAGTTGTTTCTTCACCTAATGGTTTGCCAAGTACTAATTTTGATCGTGAGTTAGGCATTTTTCTTGGAGGATGGGAGTGAAGATTTCTATTGTATAACAGTTACTTTCCTGAAAACTTGAAGAACAGCAGCAGCAAAGGTAGCCATAGTTATCTTATTATGTCCTTGGTGTTCTTACTACATCACTCCTATTTCTCAAGTGATACCAAGCAAAAAAATTGTTTACAAGTCTCAGTATGTACAATACCAGCTTAATGGCACAATTGCTAATGGTAGCAATCCTCAGACAAGTGACAGATATCTGAATGAAATCTCTTCTTTATATTAACACAAGTAAACATATTAGTTTAATTTAATTTGATCTAATTTAGATTAACACCACAGATAATGGCATAAGTCTGAATTAGCACGGGTACTACTTTATTTTGACTCTTGGGTTCTTTGCCTTGCCTCATTTCCCCTCCCTTATTCGGAAGAACTGCACAAATATACCCTTAAACAAAATAAGTAAAAACTAGAATAGGGATAGCCTCTTCCCTTTCATGTCTGCATATGATGTACAAAATCAATACTGGCAAAAGGTAAGGTTTGCATTAAGAAGTGTTCGATACAGAATGTCACCTCTAATGGGAAACAGTATTTTGGGTAAGAATCTGACTCAGAGAGAAAGTAACAGGCAGAACCTGTCAAATTACCTGATAGTCAGATTTCTTTAACTTGATGAATTTCTGCTGCTCTATTCTCACTGGGAAATGCAAAACTAGAGTGGAAACCTCTGAAAGGCAAAATAATTGCTCACAGCCGACTGAGGAGGCATTTACTCAAGAAATCCTGTCAGCTTCCCCTCCCCCATTTCACAATGTTGGGAATTTTAAAGTTTTGAGAAAGTTTCCCCTGTACTCACAAGGAGCCAGTCTGACTCTTGTGCCTCCCTTCTCAAGACCTCCTACTCATCTGTCCCAGTGCTGCAGAAGCAGTGAGGGACACTGGAGCATACCGTTATGGGAAGAGCTCAACGTGTGTAGGCAACAAGGGCGTTTCCTTGGTGGAAGCATCCATGCCAACCAGTTGTAGGAGTACTTCTAGAACCTCTGACACACTGTTGTCCCATAGATCTTCACTTACAGTGTACAGGTATACAAAGCTGAACATATTAAATGCCCTTTTATTTCTCTCTTAGCCACAATCAGGAACTGACAGGTTTCAGAAGGGCTGCAGGGAGAGGAGAACTTGCAGGCCAGGCCTTCCCTCTGTTCCCAGGTTTCACTGGCAACTATCTCCTTCAGCTCTCCTGGGATATTTAACAGCCTTGTTCTCCTGCATCTGATGACCAAAACTCTTGAGCTGTGCTATTTTAGGATAGCCCCAATATAGAAGGAGAGGGGGATCCCTGAGAAGAGTCTTTAGAGAAGAACTGAGTTTTTCTGCTGGGATATCCAAGGAACCCCCAGAAATTAACTGATAAGATATAGATGCAATGCTGAATATTTCAGTCATGAATCTCTAATACTAAAAATAGGTGAAGTTTCAAGAGCACCCCTTATTGCTTGAGCTTCTTTCTCTTCTAAGATCATGTTACACAGACAGCGAGGGTGATTTTCAATGAAAACATAAAAAATCTTCATCTTTACCATTTGTGCAATACTTGCAGGAAATGAAAGTACAGGTCTAAAGAATGAAACACATGTTGCAAAGATAAAAATCTCTCCAATCTTGAGCAACAGGCCAAATGTTTTGTTATTATGAAAATGCAAACTTGAACCACCATTAGGAGACAGGGGGAAAAAAAAAGAAATGGAAAAGGCTGAGAGCAAATGAACAAACACGTCTGACTGCTTTGTTGAGTGGTAAGACAAGAGGTGGTCGGAGGCAGAATTGATGAACTGTCACAGTATGACAAATAAGACCTCTGTTGGATGTATTGATTCCAAACAGAGAATGACTCATGGACCTACTTCATTCTTGCTTCATTTACAGACAGTAAAGTACTTGAACAAATCACAGATGCTGCCAAAGGAGTCAGAGAAGAAAAAAATTCTTTCCCATGGATGAGTTTTTTGGGGTCAAATTTATTAATAACTGCTTGTTTTGTAGGACAGCTCATAGAGTAGAGCTAATGTTTTGTATAAAGTATCACTGTTTCAATAACTGCACAGATGATCTTTTATGCATGTTGCAAATTTAAGACTGACTTGAAGACTTGTAAAGATTACTACATGAAAACCTGATTGTACTAGTATGTGTGTTTGTCAACTATACCTGTATGCACAGAAGCTAATATTTCTTGTGTGTTTCATGGCCTCAAAAATGGTTTAGTAACTAAAACTCGGGAGAGAAAGTTGTATTCACTATTTTTCTCAAACACTACAAGCTCAAATTCATTTTTTGCTCGCATTGTTTTATCACAGAGGATTTATAGGCATTAAGCAGAGATTTCAAAGAAGCAAAATTATGTTTCGAAATTGATTTGGGTTATTAAGCCAAGAGAATAGTGGGTCAAAGATGCCCCGTTTTTCTTTTTTTCTTATATTAAAAAATTTTGTCTTCATATGAAGAGTTTGGGTTTTTTGTCTAGATAATTGTTTCTATATTTGGAAAATAACCCATGCAAATTGAAAGTACATACCAACGCCATGGTTCTGAGCTGAATTCACGAAGTGTAATTCATCAAGGTTCTTTTATTTTGCACCTGCCACAGAGCACTCCCAATGACAGCAGTCACAGCCTGGCTTTTTGTGACAGCCTGTGAGAGGTGCAGGAGGGCAGATCTGGTGGCTTTCCTGGCAGGAGCTGACTGCTGTTTCAGACCAGAGATGTGGTATGCTGGCTGCTCCCAGCAGATTGGGATGAGAAGGGATGGAACAGCAAGGATCTGGCTTCTTCAGCTATTGTACAGGCCTACTGCAATTTATATGGGAACTACACAAATTCATAGTCCATTTATAGAAGTGCTGATCAAGTGTAGGAGGAAAAACTTTGAATAATTTGCCAAGAGCAAAAACTTCCTTTGTGCATTGTCAGTCTGGAACTGTTTTACCAATCGTTTAGATGAATAAATATAGAGTTTAATATAGAGATTAGAGAGGGTAAAGTTAGGGCAGAGCTGACCCCAACTGCCAAACTGTTTGAAGAAGGGAATCATGAGTTAGCTTTGATCCAACACATTTGAAATTTATGTTCAGTTACTTCTAACACCAGATGGGTACAGCTAAAAAAAAAGGGCCTGGCTGCATACTTAATTTACAACATACCAAACTCATTGTAAATCTAAAATAGCGAAATACTCTTCAAACTGTTCTTGCAGATCGTACTCTCTCACCCCTCTCTCACCTCCCACCCGGGTCCTCCACAGTTCAGGGGTAGTTCAAGCAGAGCAAAGTGCCTTCACTCCACTTCGACAACCTAAGAGTGGCCTCTGGAGCCTAGATACCCTGCTTGCACTGGGATTCCCTTTCATTTCCAAGGAATACTTCTGCAGAAAGTTGTCATAAACAGGAAAACATCCATTTAAGAACTATGTAACATTTTGTTTAGCAAGAGAAAGGGACAATTTGTCTGTGGAAATTCCCTCTCTTGACCTTTAGAAGACAAAAGGTGAGAACACTACAGAGAGTACCAAAAGTGATTGTGTTGGGTAAGGATTTATGTAATTAGAAACATCTGGAGGAAAGGATTAACTACACGTCATGATACAGCCTGAATCAACTTGCTTAGTTAAACTGCAAGGATATGCCTGTTTACAAACCACATGTTTGCAGTACAGTGACTGACTCTGGCAAAACAGTCAGGTACAGTCTTAAACAGCAGCAGATGACAAGGCTGAATGATTTTAGACTTTAGGGAGGTCTGGGATTTTTTTCTATTGTTTGAATTATATAGCAAAAATAACTTCCATTCTATAATATCTTTTAATAAGGAGTCAACTTTAATGTCTCATTTCAAATGCTACATACAGTAAGGAAGCAAAGGGTTGAAAGGAGGTGCTGTTGGGTGTTGCAGTTTTACAGTCACTGTGTGCAGTGCCTTCAAATCAAATGGTCTCACCATTCCCTAGCCCTCAAAAAATCTTTCTTCCCATCTTCATGCTGCCTCCTTTTTTTTTTTTTTTTTTTTAGGAATTGAGTAATTGATGCAGTCACATCATAATTTCTACCAGGAAACAGACCCAGAATAAAACCTACCTGGAAAAAAGGGTGATTGGGGATTGTATTTACAAATCAAGAGTGTAATAAACCAGAGAAACTGCCACAGGATGTTCCAGTAAATCTGTCAAGTCAATAATATTTATAATGATTTGTTAAGTGCTGGCTATGAGGACTGAAGGTGCTTAGGAAATCACATATCTAGCTTTCTGGAATGCCAGAACACTTTGGGAATTAAATTAGTAAAATTTTTTCCTTCAACTTCTGCTTGTTTTTTGTCTCCTCTCATCCCTCAAGGTACCTGTGCCTTGCCACAAAACCCAGTCCCTCCCCAAGATGCCTAAGGCATGCTAAATGGAATTACAAATGTTGGGCTGTTTGAAACAGAGTAGAATATTTCATCAATGCTTTCTTATTTTAATCATATGACTAAGAGTTAGCTAGAACAGCTTCATCTTCAGAACAGCTGCAGTTCTGGAAGCTAAATCATTAAGTTAAACAGTACCTTTTGTTAAATTTAAATTTAGACCAGAATGCATTTAAATTACCATGTTTTTGTCACATAAATCTTAGGCCTCCTATTGTGTTTAACAACACCCTTTATTTTGCCATTCTCTCTAAATCACATAAGGGACGGGTTCTAAAGAAACTAGTAATTTGCAAATAGTAACATTTAAGAGTGTGTTAAGAGAGAAACACAGCAACAGTCTCCTTTTCTCTTTCAACCATGCTGCATACTAACTACACACTCCAACAGAAAAGCTCATAAAACAATATCATGACTGGTTCTAACAGATGCAGTAACCAACCCTTGAAAAGAACACCGAACTGACTTATACCTGGAGACTCAAAATAATTCAGCTTTTTGACAAGTAAAATAATTTAGCTTTTGACAGGCTATGAGGTTTAATATAGGTCCTCAGAAACAATGCTCATTTACTACCTCTCTAGTCAAGCAGAAGTCACAGCATACTCTCTTCTTCAAAATGGGACTGCCATGCTACCCTTGCCAGCCAGCTTGACCTCAGTACCTTCACTCTTGGCTTTTTCCATCCTTTGTGCTCTGCCTCCCACTTCTCTCACATTATTTCTCCCCTCTATCCTCTCAGTTTGGCACTGTGTTTTCCTATGTAGACTGGAGACCTTAATAAGGCAGGCTGTAAATGCCCTGTACGTGCCACTCCACATTTTCCATTTGGCTGTCACAGGCATGAGGATAGGAGCCTCCAGAAAAGGATGTTTTGTGGCAGAGTCAGCCCTCAAAAGACAGACTACAGCATTCAGGAGGTCAGCATCACAGATGGGGGACTACTTGGCAGCAACACCCGTAACCAGAAAAACAACACATCAACAGATTACTGTGGCCTTCCCTCAACTGAAGGAAGTTTGGAGACAGAAGAAAGGATTGCTCTGCTTTGTGGGTTTCTTTCTGTTTTTAGCAGTCTTGAAAAAGAGAGTCAGAAAACAAGAATACATGCTTCTTGTCCGAAGTATGCAAAATAAGAACATAGTCCTTTTTTGACATGTTACAACACAGAAGCTCAGTGTCATGAAGAAATAAAACAGGATCTTCTAGCATCCAGCATGATCTCACATTTAAACTGTTTCCACTTGGAAAAAAACTATAAACTCAATAGTTAATACTATAATTGTGTATAATGACGTCTAGCACTAAAAACAATTAAAAGTATCTCAGTTAATTGAGGGGATCAATGCAGGGGAAAGTCTTTAACAACCTCTGTGTCTAGAAGATTATTTATTTTGGGAAGTGAAGGAGCTATTTTGTTGTTTAGAGTGCAAGTATACACCTCCCATGCCAAAACAGGTACTATTCAGCCAGTGAGTATCTACAGGTCTATGGCAGAAACAATGGGCACCTCCAAACTCTCATGTAATGACTCCATAGTTCCAAAAACAGGGTCCGGAAGACAGGAGCAGAAACAGACTGGTAGTAACCCCAATGGCATAACAAAATGTAATAATCATTCACAGCAATCTAACTCATAGGACAAGTAAATTTTTGCTAAGAGAACCTTCTTCTGGAGATAAGCTGGGGTGAACCCAAGTTACTGTTCTGTTGTGCAGGAAGGAAAGGCAGGTCTTCCCAAAATCTTCCTGATCAGTAAACAGCTGTGACTCAAGAGAAATTTGACCTGTACCTATATAGAACAACCTAAATGAAAGCTGATGCCTCCACAGAGTCCGTCTGGAGCTCTTTGGCATCATGGATCCCAAAGTCTTCCCCTTACAGCCCAAGCTAAGGAGAAACTTAAAGGCAATTTATGCTGTTCAGCATGCTAATACCTCCTAGCAAGATTTCTGATCAGAAATCAGGAGTAATTATCTGTCAAAATCAGGTTGGCTCTTTGCTCAATTGCCTCCAGTTTTTACAAACCATTCAGAATCCTGTCTAGAGTTCCCAGAGTGGGAAAGGCATGCACTGAGGAAGAACATTCCTTTCCCCTCCTCAACGTTGGCAGCATGGATCTGTCTTTCTAGATGTTAAAACATTGTGCCACTATGTTCTGTCTGGAATTCTTGTCAGATAATCAAAACTTCCGCCATGATCCCACCCAAACAACCTGTGGACTTCTTTTTCTATTTTTATAGTAAGTAAAGTATCCTCTTAGTGAGACAATACCTCATGAAACTACACTGCCACTCTGAAATATCTTTTGGCAAGTTTATCTAACCTCCCTAGCTCACTTTTATCTACATATATTATACACTACTTCCTAACAATAGCTTTAAAGTAATTCTTTGAACAAAAATGTATTTCCTGTAATTACTGCAAGTGAATTTCTTCTTTTATTATCAAGCTCATTTATAAATTCACTTTAATTTCAAGAGCATGAATATTTAAATTCTACCTTTGGAATATGTGTGAGCAGCTACTTTGCTACCCCTAATTTAAAGTAAATTTGATTGACCAAAAAACCCAAATAATCTTAAGCCAATTCTTAGTGAAATGCTACAAGGGAGAATCAAGAATTCTCAAACATAGGTACTGAAAAAGGAGTAGGATTTTTCTTCTACAAATCAAGTTGAAAGAACTGAAGCCAGTTTGGGCTGTCCTTGTCAAACAGGACTCAAGTCTCAAAGCAAAATATGAAGTGAAATAATGTTGAAATGTGTACAGAATGTGGTTTGAACTAAGTAAGGGGTTATTTTAAAGACAACTTTTACCAGCATAACTATATTAGACTACATTTTCTACACAGCAGATTTACCCTGTTCCCCCAAGTCCCTATTACTATGAAAACTTACACAATCACACAGTGTTTGTGTAATAATGTTATTACTGATACCTTACCTGTAACTATAAACATTGAATGCATGAGAAAATGCATGACATTTTACAGTTAATACAGGCAAATATGTAAGAAGAACCATCTTCCCACTAATACTTTTTAATCTGTGAAACCAAGATAACTCTTCGAACTTCATTGTAATGTGCTACAAAATATTTGCTCATTTTCTCTAGAGGACAACTAATAATGAGGCACTCACTGTTTTACAATCAGTATACACAAAACACTTCATGAATATTTAACAAGCACTTACATTTTCACACTGCATCTTTCTGGATTTTATGTGGGAAACATTGAGTCCATCAATAACAACATCAAACGGAAGTCGACTTTCCACAAATGCTTGAAAGGCCTCAAATTCCTGAAATAAATAAATAAATAAACACAGGGGAATTATACATTGAGTTTAATAGAAAGAAATTCCATTCCATTTTTATTAAAAAAGGAAACAAAGCCCAAATGTCTCACTTTTCCTTTGCTGGCTACACTCCACATCGTCATCTGCCTATTTCCTAAAATAACCACACCATCCCATCTTTTAAGTTGTAAGTCTTATACTGGTTATGTCCAATTAAAATATTACAACCAAAAATTACATTACAACTGAAAACTTCAAAACTTCAGAGTTACCAATATTTTCGAAATTACCATCTGAACTGGACACTTCTATAAAGATACATGCTACAGTTGTCACACAGTAGCTGCTGAACAAAGCAACTTTACAATCCAGTAGACAGTTTCACTACTACTAGCTCTTAACACCAAGTGCTAAATAATGATCATAGCTAGGTTCTCTGGAAGAATTATGAAATCTCTGAATGCCAGTCAGTATTTTAAAAAACATCTATTTAGAAAGATAGCACTCCATTTGTGAGAAACGTGGCTTTAAGGCTAAAACCATAAACTTTCTTACTAGGTCAGAAATGTAATGCATTGATTGAGCGGAACATTCAGTTTTTCCCTCATAAAGAAACCACAACTGCTTTGGGTTTGAGAGTCCATAACAGAAGAACAGAATACAAAGCTATAATAAAATCTTCAGGAATTTCTTCCTTGATTTTTGAGGATAGATTTAGTAATTTTTTTGCAGGCACTTGCATAAGATTTCTACTTTTTGCTTCTGACTGTTTTTAATAAGAACAAGAACTCTGCATTATCCTGATGGGCAGTGACCTACTTGCATAAATTACCTTTCTGGTAACAAGTAAGATTTATTTATCACTGACAGAGCTTTCACAGTCCAGGCTATAAATTTTTTTCACAGGAACTAAAAACAATTCATATTTCATGCCTTCTGCAAAGGATTCAAGAAGTACTCTTTTAATCTTGCCTTCTTCCATGTAGCATATGGTAACACATGTCTAAACAAAAACCACTGTCTCAGCACCCAAAACCATATACAGCATATACAATTCTTCCTTGGAGAAAGAAATTAAATAAATAATTCATTTTCCCAGAAAATACAATGCTGTCAGGCAGTAAAAAGCTATCACTTCAAATTTAGTCAGAATGCTTATGACAAATTATGCTAGGAAAAAGGTTACTTGTACTAGGAGTACAAACCAAGCAAGATAAGATGGCTCACTCAGCTGTTAAAATTCCAGGAATAATTTTCAGGTGAACAGAGGTGTACCAGTCAAAAGCACAGCAATAAGAATACAGACAACACAGGGCTCAGCACCCCAGGAATCACTCACCTTTTATGTGATCTTTCATTTCTCTGTGGCTTAAATAAATGTTACTATTATTATTATTATCTAAAACAAAAATAAATTGTTGGCACTGGTTAAGTATTTTCCCCAACCCAAATCTCAATGTATATTCCATAGATGAATAAAAATTCTCATTGCCATCTGACAGGGACACCAAGACATAGAAGGAAGTCACTAGGAAAGGCAGCAGCAGGGATAGCAGGGAAAAACAAGTGCAAAATGAAACAACATGAATTCCTGACTTTTGGGCTTACACCATCCATGGACCTCCCCATGGTTCAAAATCTGGCGAGTCATCACTGCAATACCGGATGGGTGTCTGAAATGTGGGAGAGATGAAAAGAAGCAAAACACATGCAGCCCAAATGAAGGTAAGATAGAAAAGCTCTCAGACAAAGATGAGTGAAAATAGAAAAGACAAAAAGTGGAAGCAGGTGAAACATGTGGTAAACACTCCAACACAGTGTTACTTTCTCAATGCTAACAAATGGCAATATTATTTGAAGTCACATAGTTACAGTGAAGACATTTTTAAGAAGCAAACTGTACAAGTATTCTTGTCTTTATGGGCTCAGTTCAATATAAAACAAGAACTTTGCAGAGAATTTTTCAAGAGCTACTTTATATTTTAAGTGACAAGTTATAGAGCATTTTCTGAAAAGGTGGTTTTCCCTGATGGGCAGAGTAGACTGCTTTGTTCAGGGAATACTACAGCATGAGCTGGGGAAGCAGTAGAGGGGTTCAGCAGGTTCGCACTCTCCTCTGCCCACTCTGCTTGGATCCCTCCTCTCCTCTCCCAGAAACGCACATGGGGCAGGGCTACCAGAAGGGTCCTGCTGAGAGGCACCAGGATAGGCTCTCCTCAGAAGGCCATCTCCTGGCTCTCTGGGTTTACTCCTGGAGCTAGGGAGATGCTGCAGCTATTTCAGTGTCATTCCCTTCGCCACTGCACGTTTCCACACCATCTCCTCCTGTCCATGTCTCCTAACGTTCTCAACAGATGCCTGACAGACAGCATGCCCTGCAGCCTCCCAGATCAGCTCAATTGTTTTGCATCTCTATAAGTAAACTTCGCAAAACAGGGAGAGGTTTGCTGGTGGCAAGGAGACTTATTCAGACAGGAAAATGAGGAGTTAATAGCAAAGTGCAGAAGACAAATGGCCAACTTTAATTCATGTCACCAAATACAGAAGAATCCAATAAAAAGCCTCAGACAGACTAAAAATCCCAAGGGTCAGTTCATTTTCTCCTCACCACCCATATTTTCCCAGCAACACACGAGTGAGTGTTCTTTCCTTTTCCAGAAAAAAAATACATTAAGAATGACAGAGAAGGTCTCCTCTCTTGAGAGTTTTTGAGCTGCCATATTTCTCATCCTCTCTGGACACAGGGAAGGAAAAGGGCAAAGCCTGGAAATAAGCAGCAGGCTACCTCATCCAGACACAATACAAACACCCAAAGACTTACGCTGTAGTAGCGTACTGGGTCTGGCTGAGCTGGAGTTAATGCTCCCCACAGCAGCCCTCACAGTGCTGTGTGATGCACTAGTAGCTAGAAAGGTGTGGATAACAACCCAGTGCTCTGGCTACTGCTGAGCAGAGCTGGCACAGCATTACAGCTGTGTCTTCAACATTCCCTCTCAGGCTGGTAGTGGGCAAAATCTTGGGAGGGGACATAACCAAGACAGCTGACTCAATCTGACCAAAGGGATATTCTATCCATATGACACCTCCTCAGAATAACATCCAAGAGAAAGAAGGGGGCGAGGGGAGGGTGTTTATTATTATGACCTTTGTTTTCTGGAGCAACTGCTATGCATACTGATGCTCTACTTCCCAGGGAGTGGCTGGACATCACCTATCAATAGGAAGTAAAGAATAAATATTTTACTTTTCGTCACTTCTGTATGCGGCCTTTGCTTTTGCTTTAATAAACTGTCTCTATCCTGATTCACAAGTGTTTTTCCATCTCATTTTATACCCCTACCATCCTTTTCCTGTTGAGAGGAGTAATAGAGCACCTGGTGTCCAACCAAGACCAACCCAATACAAAGAGAGAAAGCGGACAATTCAAAGAATGCTGATCTTTTAAGGATTGGGATTTGTCTGGATTTTATGCAGATCTTACTTCAGCCATGGTAGCAAACAGATGATTCATCCACAGCTCCCTAAAGATATCTCTCCCATTAGCTAACTGTTGGAAGAAATTAAAGGCTTTCTTGCTAAGCAGTAAACTAAGTAGAGCACAGCTGCATTTAGGGTACAACTAATCAAGAGAAGCCATGATAGCCATCAATGCAGTACAAGGTTACAGAATCATAGAATATGCTGAGTTGGAAGGGACCCACAAGGATCACTGAGTCCAACTCTTAGCCCTGCACAGGACCAACCCCAAGAGACAGGTCGGTTTAGGCAAAAATAAAGCAAGCAAGCTATTCACAAAGGCTTACCCTTCCAAATGGAGACTGCAACAAGTGATCTACACACACCCCACAGGTGGCATATACCACAGGAGCATTTACATGGAAACATCCTGCTCAACAAGACAAGGGGCACTTCTGATGAACTCCTTCAATAAGCCAAGTAACAAAACACATCTCTCTCTCTCCCTTCCCTCTAGGTAAGAGCACCAAAACAAACACAGCAAACCTTACACTGGTTTCTAACTTGTTCTGACTGGGTTCACCTCACAAAGCTTTTAAGGAAAAGTCCATTTTCCTTATGGACTTGAAAACATGACTCAAACTGAAGGAACTAAACTAAAAACACATTGTGTACTGCTTATCGATGTGACCCTCCTTAAGGCTCAGGTTCTGCAGAGAGGTACTGCAATACAGCAGGGCTGTTACCCCACTGCAGGACTTCCCCCCCACATGCACAGCACAGCGCTCACAGTGGCTCCAGTGATATCCTGTTTCACATCATGGACAAAAGAAAAGGGAATTTTAAAAAACCCACCTGATTTCATTCATTGTCTTACTGGGAAAACAGGGGAATGCCAACTATGCAACCCTTAAAAATGATTCACTGCACCTTCTACTTTGCTTCACAAATGGATACACACTGACTACATCAATTGAAAGAAAAAGCCAGCTATAACCAAACACACAATGGAATTTATATTGATGTAAAGAATTTAAGAGTTTTAAAATAATTTATTGTTTAATCACTAGGGTGTGGGTGGCTCAAGTCCATTCATACCTTGGCAAAAGCACAAAGAGCCGCACTTTTTTTGTATTCCACACGAGCTGGATGGCTCATGCACTATTTCACCGCCATCTTATACTGGTGTGTACTGGTGCTGCCCCAGAAAGGGTGTTTCCACCTTCTCCCTTTCCTCAGCCATCCGTTCCTGGCTTTGCTCCCTCACCTGCCTGTGCACACATGTTGTTAGCACACAGAGAAAGACTCAAGGGGATGAACTCCGCCCATACAACAGTTTTTAGTCTGCACCAGTCCCCCTGCTGAGGTGACAACACAGAGGACTGTCCTGGCATGAAAATGCAGCCAGGAAATGGAATAAAATTGGTAGCAGGTGAGACTACTGGGATCACCTTTTCCCTGACTATGCTGACTAAATTATGAAACGACATTTTATGAAATGTAATTCTCAGCCTGGAATATTAGAGCAAAGCAAGAGAGGTTGGTTGTAAAAAAAAACCAGAACTACAGGAATTATTGTTTGAAAAAGCAAACAAGTAAAAAAAGCCTAGTTTAGCCACCTTAAATAATTCATTTAAAGTTTTTCTTTTCAAATAAGTGTACCTTCAGACTTCAAAAGTCTGCTTTACATAGCAAGAAGTATTTGAAAAAGCAGCAGTAATAAATACGAAAATAGTACTGTTTGGTAAGACAATACTATTTCAGCTTCTGTAAGTACATTTATAGATTTATAGAACAGAAATATGTTTTTCTTCTCATGCCAGTGTATATACACATTACAAGCTTCAAAATCACAACAAAAATGAGGGAAAGAAGTCATCAGTAGTATTTATAGATACTATGTTAAATATGATAACAGAAATAAACATTTCAAAACAAAGAAAATATAGCTAAACAAACATGTCCTTTGGTAAGAACAATGAGAGTAATACACATGACTATTTTGAAATAATTTTAATATGTATAGCAGTTCTAAGTGTATGGCAAGTTTAAGATCACATAAAAATTAAACCCCTTGAACATTTTTCTTCTCAAGTCTAAATAACAAATATGCTGGCAACTAGAAATAAAAGTCATGGCATTGGTGAAATCCTCGAACCATCCAAAATGTCTACTATCTAAGTGCCAAAACCCCAAAGTAATCTAACATACAAAGGAGACACATGAGCAAATTCACAGAGGACTTATAAATATAAGAAAGGCTATTATGTTTCTGCCAATGCACAGAGTTCAAAAATAAGAATTAAAAAAACTACACTACAATGTATTCAAATCACTGCAGAAAAGGCCGTTTGTCCCTTCCCCTAAACAATAAAGTTTTTGCTCACCCCAGAAATGGTGGAGAGGCTCTAGTTAAATTTAAAAATGCAAAACTACAATATCCAACATCTATTTTTTCTAGAAGAAGTCACAATACTTTAAGCTTTGTACAGCAATAAAAGCAGTGCTTCCTCTCTTGTTAAATGACAACATCCTCAAGTGCAAGGAAAGAGCAAATTCTGATTAAAAGAATATTATACTGCAGTTAATTATAATGTAACCATCCCTATTATCAAACAGGATATATTTTAGAGAAGTGAAAACATTCCATTTTCAGCAGTTTCATAAAATACAATGTTATGGGGGTTGCTTTGTTTTCAGCAATGTTTCTTGGTATCAGAAGAAAAACACAGAAATGAACATTAAGTGTGAGAAATAAAGTTCAGCTGTCCGACTGAAATCCAGCCAGTTCTTTTTTTTAAGGCATCTTGGAGGAGCACTCTTAAATCTATTTGTTGCTATGCCTGAAGGGTTTGAATATTTCCCCTACAGTTTCAAAGCTTGGAAATCCCCTTCAAACCTTTCTAAACAGGCTGGCTTTTCTCAGTATTGTGTATGGTATCTCTATGTACTCTGAATTGCACATCATTTGTTCAGCCTCTGTTACATGTGCCTCTGAGTTTACAAATAATTCCTGAGTCAGGAACTCCTGTGGCTGTAGCCTTCAGGAACAGGAAGGTGCTCACAGGACTCAGATGACACCAACGGGAATAGAGGCAGAGGGGGTAAATGGCACACTTTTCCTGGGCTGTGGCACATACTGTGCCACATTCAGAACAGGACTGGCATACACCCAAGGCCCCTTTTGGGTAACTTAGGCCTTTGGGGAAAATCATGGAGTTGGAAGGACAACTAGAGCTTTATAGGGAAAAAAAATTATCAGTCTAAAAGGTAAGAATTAGAACTTAATGTTCAAGGTTCCTGGGAAATAGCACCGCCTCATTCAGTTGCAAAAGAACATTGAGATAAATGGGACACTTCCTCTTTGTCTTCCCCTTATGTTCTAGAAGAATATGTAAAATCCCTGCTTAGCCCAGATCTAGTGTGGGAATTCACATGACCACAAACCCATCTCTTCCTGCCTTCTCGACAGCACACACACATCTCCCATGAGCTTCCTTCCCACTGCACAACAGCCCTTTCAGGCTTATCAGAGGTATGTAGGAGCCACAAAGGGAATGAAATTACAGCAATTGTGTAAACACCCAGGAGCAGCTGCGACATGAAAGTCATCACAGAAGAAGTTGATTCTGCCTCTCAGCATACCAATTATATCCTCTCAGGCTCAATGGCATAGCTCCCAATTAAATGCAGCCAGAGTAAACGAGCATCTGACAGAAAATATCACGTAGAAATTTGGTATGAAAGGTGACAGTCTTATTATAACTGTTTCCTTTCTATGGCAGCCTGCAAGGTTACAGCTCACTGTTTTAGATCATCATATGACACCCTAATAGACCTTCCAGAAACCATATCTAAGGATCTGATGCCTATTTTTAATGTGTAACATTTCCTTATCACAGATAATCATTTTTAGATTTCATGCAAGCCATCTTTTCAACATATTAGTAAATAGTGTTTACTACCATTCTGATATACAAACCTATGTTGTTTGATTTTCTTTCCTAAAACCAATCACAAATGAGATTTTTTTTTTAATCACTGCACAACATACTATTTTTGGAGGATCCTCAACAAACCAAGTCTTTGCTCCTCATTTTCTACTCTGTTCACATTTATTCTGAAGTGATGGAAATAAAATAAATCAACGATGCTGTTGCAAAAGTAAGGCAAAAGGCTATTCCTCAGTGAAGAAAAAATGAGATTCCAAATGCATTTATATACTCAATTTGAAACGTTGGAAAAAAATGCTTAGAGCTTGAAACAACTCAAACTGTTTCCCCCATTAACCATTTCATTGCAGGAAATACAGTTGCACTAAAGAAAACTAGTTAGGACAAAAGACAGAATACAAAGCTAAAGTTTCCTACTTGAATTAACTGCCACTACAAAAAAAGGGACTGACTGGAAAATGAAATCCCCCCCCACCTTCTCAGATGTATTTGCTTACATCCTTATTTCAGCCTCGTCACCTAGTTCCCCTCTGGAAGCCCCTGGCTGCAGAAGAAGTCACACAGTCTGACATACCTAAAATGGGCAGGATATTTTCATCACCACATGTCTCCTTTCATAGCACAAAGGCAACTAAAAAGTCCCAAATTTATTTCTGGAAACATCTGATACATCATGACTCTGTTTTGCCACTACCCCCACATCCATGCTCAAAATTCACTGAGGAAGCAGACTTTAAGCTGTAAAACCAACCAAGTTCATCTCCATTCAGGGACTGCCTGCTGATACAGAACTAGAATGAGATCAACTTGAAACTAACACGTAGGTGGCCCGGGAGTGAAAAACGATGGAATTTCAGCTATCACACAGACTAACAGAATCTACTGACATCAGAATTTAATACAGCATATTGACTCTTTGTTTCATTAGATTGTATTCATTTAATCAATCAGGCTCTCACACAGGGGGAACTTCATTTCTACTACTCTTCAGATTGTGTGTGAAGGTCCTGTTACTCAGAACTCTCTTCCTAAATCTCTCCACCTTCAACTGGTACTGCCAATCTAGCCCTGTCTACTTGACACATTTGAATTTTTCAAGCCATACAGCGTTCAATAAAAACACAGCCTTTTGTTTATTTTATATTATAGAACACAAATACCTATTACTTACAATTACTGCTTCATTTTTAAGGAGAATTTTATTCTCCTGTACAATTCACAGCTAGATCAGATCAAAAGTCATGAACTGAAAATAAAATCTGTGTGGAAATTAGATGTCTGCACAATAGGCTGCTCGTACTACAAACACCCTAAGGCTGTTTCAAGTTTCTGTAACTGATGAACATGTTTAATGTCTGTGCCTGCAGAAAGCCTGAAGAATAAACCTGGTGTCCTCTTCCATATTTTCAAAGTTGTCAAAGAACTGACTTGCCAGCTGCAGCAAACCTCCAATCAACACTCAAAGACAAAGCAAACCTGCCCCGAGATGTGGTGTGGGCTCCATCTAGTGGGGCTCAGCTTTGCTCCCTATCGCTACCAGCAAATCTGTTATCTCCACACAAAATGTGTCAGAAATAGAATCATAGAATCATTAAGGTTGGGAAAAAACCTCCAAAATCATTGAGTCAAACCTGTGATTGATCACCACCTTGACAACTAGGCCATAGCACTCAGTGTCCCATCCAGTCATTTCTTGAACACCTCTAGGGATGGTGACTCTATGGGACGGCACCCGTTACATGTTTTACCACCCTTTCAGTCAAGAAATTCTTCGTGTCCAACTTCAACCTTCGCTGGCACAGCTTGATGTTATGCCCTCTTGCTCTGTTGCCAGTTGCCTGGGAGAAGAGACCAATCCCCACGTGGCTGCAGCCTTCTTTCAGGTACTTGTAGAGACCAGTAAGGTCTGCCCCCAGTCTCCTTTTCTCCAGGCTGAACAACGCCAGCTCCCTCAGTTGCTCCTCCTATGACTTACTCTCCAGACCCTTGACCAGCTCCATTGCCCTTCTCTGGACCCGGAACTGGATGCAGGATTACGGAGGTGGCCTCACCAGTGCTGAGTACAGGGGGACAATCACTACCCTGGTCCCACTGGCCACACTATTTTTGATACAGACTAGGATGCCATTGGCGTTCTTGGCCACCTGGGCACACAGTGTATCATGTCCAGCTGCTGTCAGGCAGCACCTCCAGGTCCTTTTCCACTGGGCAGCTTCCAGACACTTTGTCCCCTGCGTGTAGCACTGCCTAGGGTTATCGTGACAAAAGCTCAGGACCTGACATTTTGCCTTGTTGAACCTCATAGAGTTGGCCTTTACCCTCTGATCCAGTCCATCCAGATCCATCTGCAGACACTTTCTGCCCTCCAGCTCATAAACTCTCCCACCCAACTGGGTTTTGTCTGTGAACTTGCTGAGGGTGCACTCAATCCCCTTCACTCAGACCATCAGCAGAGGTGTTAAACAGGACTGGCCCAACACTGAGACCTGGGGAACTCCACTGGTGACCGGTTGCCAGCTGGATGTAGCTCCTTTCACCACCCCTCTCTGGGCCCGACCATCCAGCCAGTTTGTCACCCAGGGGGCAGCACACCTGTCCAAGTCATGGGCTACCAGTTTCCCCAGGAGAATGCTGTGGGAGGCAGTGTCAAAGGCTTTACTGGAGTCATAGAACTGCAATAAACCACAGTGTCTGAAATTG
Source organism: Tychaedon coryphoeus (assembly GCA_013398595.1). NCBI lineage: Eukaryota > Metazoa > Chordata > Aves > Passeriformes > Muscicapidae > Tychaedon > Tychaedon coryphoeus. Next base: position 39,644 of record WBND01000827.1, read on the forward strand.
TGCCTGAAATTCCACCCTCTCATATGTTTACCGTGACCTTTGAAAAGCTTGATATTCCTAATGTATACTGAAAGCATATCTTTAAAATTGAGGAGTAGTTGATAGGTTGGTGGGTTGTAAAAGGTGACAGAAAAAAACTGTAACCAGTTCTTTTACTTTTTTGCAAGCTCAGTATGTCTTACTTTGTTCTATTCACTGGGTTTTATTCCATATTTAAAATGTAACATTTGGAGGATTAAAAGATTTTAACTTTTTAATGTAAAAACCCCCCCCATTTTAATTATTTAAGATCCATTAACAGCTGGCTCAAAATATAAGAACAAATAAAATATGAAAGATGTTGAGATTTAGATGCAAATTATAAACACAATCAAAAAAGATACAAAGGACACTTCATGGCCTATCTAATGACCTAGCAATGGTTAAAGCAAAGAAAAAAATTTCTGGTGTTCTCAAAGTGCCTGAACATTACTTGTATATTACCCTTCTAGCCAGTGAACCTGTCAGTGTACAAGACCTACCTTTGGACTTGTCTTTCTAAAAGTGTCAGTTCCATGTATCACATCCCTTATTATTCTCTCGCTGAGATTGCTGTACTCCTCTTCAGTGAGGTTACTGTCCTCCAGCTGATGGTTGCAAACTGGGCATTGTCCACTGCAGTAATAGCGAAACAAGAAAATAAAAGGGAAAAGGCTTTTAATTAAGAAATTCCTTAAACATTACTAACTCATCAAGTGTCTGTACATGAGCACAATTCCTTAAACGAGCCTCAACACAGTACAATCACCAGTTTTACTCTTTCTGTGATGCATCCAAAACCTGCTAAAATTACTAGCTCTTATATTCTTTTTATTTTCTTGAAATCATTTTGATTTTGTTCAAATACTTATCCAAGTAGGCTACTTCAAACTTTAGTTCAAAATAAAGTCTTCTTACAGTTCTAACAAAATAACTACTATGGAACCACTTGCCATCATTTTGTTCACAGATTCTTCCATGGTAAAATGTGAGGTGATTGAAGTTAGTTTAGCTCTCAAAGTCTTTAACTGTTTACAAACAGTAAGACAGAAAACAGACTTAGCTCTCAGTCCAGACAATTGACTTCAGAATTTTAAAACTCTTAAAGGCTGGAAAAGGTTGTCTAAAATATGATGAATTATTATAACAAAGTACAGTACCACACATGTTCTTACATAGTAATAATAATCTCTTTTATAGCAAACAACTCTTAAAAGAGTGAGCTATGCTGTTCTTTCAAGGGTTCCAAAAACTGTGGGGTCTACATATACTTTTACTTCACAGTATGAAACATAAGAGTATTTTTATAAACCACCTAAATCCCCCATAATCCATTAGAGATATTTTAATAATTAATACATTTATAATTGCCAAATTGCTACAAGAAGCATAAAACAAGGTTTCAAATAGAATAATATTTAAAACAGCAGTTTACAGACATTAAGAAAACTGCACTGTAATAGAAAAACACACCCCAATATAAACCTAAGAACCGTTTAGTCTTCACTGGAAATGAGACAGGAACCTTTCAACTATACAAATTAACTGCATTGTGCAAAGAGAATCAGTTTTCAAGAAGATAACACTTTACACACCGAAGCTGCTCTGCTATAGATTGTGTTAAACAAAACAATATTAGAGTATTATAGTATTATAAAGCCAACAAAAAAGAAAGTCTTTAAATCCTAAACACACAAATAAGCCACACAGTAAAATGGCACCTCTTATTTTTTTACTGTGTTTTTCTGTCTTGGCTCTGCTAAGCATAACTCTTCCAAATGTGCACCTTGGGTCTTGTTTAATGCACATGAATGAGCTGGAAACCGGAGTTTGTGAAATCATGTGTCACAACAACCGAAATACTTTTGCATATAAGGAAAGCAATTCTTTTATATTTTTAAAGGAAGAGTTCAATATAGACTAATCAAGACAACATCTCACTTATAAATAAAATGCTACATTTACCTGTCTTTAATTTTGGTCAGGCGTCCTTTCCAGTTCCCTTCTGGTATACTAACATGTACAGAGGGAAAGATAAATAAAAACATTAGGTTCTTATCTAACAATATCTGAACAACATGTCAGAATAATTATATTTTGGTCAACATTTAGAAATAAAAAAACAATAATCTACCCTGCAAAGGAATTATATAAAAATCCATATTAATTTAGTAATACCTGTAAATATTATATAAAGAACCAGCATTTAACAACATGCAAAGAACTAACACCATCAACCTCAGCAGTTTATGCTGTTCCCAAATTTTAAGAAACACACAAACAATCAGTGTGCACTGACAACTTTTAAGTTACTGCCCTACACATTCATAAGACTTTCCAATAATGGTAGTGCATTCCCACTGCCACATTTTCCATCCAGGAAGACGAACCTGTAAAACGGCTCTGTAGCTCACATAAATCAAAGCCAACACTTAAAAAATCACAGATGGGCTCACATCCAACCTCATTACAAATATGGAATGGGTTCAGGTGAACCCCATTGTGCATGGGCACTGTAACTAGTTCTGACAATCACTACTCATGACAACAAACTGTGTGACCAGCTAAATACTGTGCTAAAACAGCCTCATATTAAGATTGTATAGAATACTAGGAGACGAACTAAGTCAATACATTTAATCTTCACTTTACCTAGTGGAATTTGCTACCTCTTTCCTTTAAAGAAAGTATCTGACTTTCAACTAGCTTACTAGTTCTCCAATAAATTACAGGAAAAGCCCTCATATACCTGTCAATATTCCTTATCTAGCACCCCAGAAAGAGATGAAGCCAGATATTTTGAATTGCCATGACCCAACACGATTCCTAATTTTTGTATCAAGAAACAATATTTCACAGGTAAAAGAAGAGGTGAAATCAGTAAAAATTTTAAACTTTCACAGTAATTTGTGAGCAAAAATAAAATGCATTTCATGATAATACGTCTCCTGTGGAGATGCAATAATCAAAATGAGATGTTGAGGGGTCTGAGTTAATGTGTGGGATAATCTGAATCTCTCCTCCTCATTAACTGCATCTTGCTATTGAAACTTTAATTACCTTTCAAACCATAGCTTTATACTCCGCATAAATGTTTTGTGAGGGTATATTTGGTTCTCTCTCAAATACAATAGGATACCAAAGAGCTCTTTTTGTAACTCAGCACCTTTCATACCCCTGCTGAAGTAAAAAAACGACTGCAGGACATCCAAGGTTGGGACCACACCTTTAGCCAACATTTCATTATACAGTTCAAAGGCGAGTTTCATTTCTTGGTGACAGCTGGCTGCTTTGATACAAGATTCATAGCATGTCCGTGAGGGAACCATAATCTTTTTTACTTCTTCCAGAAGAGTCAAGGCCATTCTCCACTGATCTGAATTGCTCAAGCCCTTGATTAGAAGGTTGTAAGCCCCACTTTCTAAAATCTTAAACCTGACCTTCATTATGTCATACACATCACGGATTTCTGAAACCTGTCCCTGATGGACACACAGTGTCAGGTATTTGACCAACACATTGTATGCAATGTCACCATCACGCTTTGCCAGGTGGGTCAGCAAGGACTTGGCCACATCAATGGGGCTGTTGCACCTGATCATACTGTTCAGCATCACCTCTTCAAATATTCCAGGTAATTGGAAATCTTCCCTTAGTTTGTTCCATTCCTCAGCCTGCAATGGTTTTTCTGGAGGCTGTACATTGCTAAACCTATGCCTTGACTGAACACGACTCGTTGACCATTTCTTTGCAGCTCCAACAGAGGAAGAAAAGTGGAACTTCCCTTCAGGTATTTCTTTAGTCTCCTCATCCCATTCTTTTCCTTCTCTGGAATCAACTTCAGACTTTTTCTTGGTAGGCAAGACATCAGTTTCTTTGGGGTCCACCGGTACTGCAGTACTGGAAGATGTCATAAAACTGAAATAGTTAATTTTTTCCCTAGTAGGGATGCTGAAAGAGGCAGCAAACAGTCGTCCGCATCTTAAAACAGGCCAGAACATGTGACATTTCCATAGCAAAGCCTGAAAACCCTGCTGGCTAGTTTGAGAAAAGAGTGCCATCACAAGACGAAATTATCTCACTATTAACTCACTGTATCTGCTGAAGTTATCAAATGAAAAACACAGTTTGCATGAGGATGTTCATTAATCAAAGCCCAAGGGCTGCCAAGCTGTATAAGCTTCTGTTTCCAAATGATTGTTGAGTCCTTTTTGCTTCCTATTGACACAAAAAATAAAATGTATTTTCACAAAAATCAAACTCTCAGACTGTAAGAACAATAATCCAAAGTGAGGGTATCTTTCTTTCTAGAGAAGATGTTTTGCATTTTACGATTCCTATTTGTTGGTTACAGCAGTGATGTGTACTGTCTATGTTGTACGCAGAAAGGCAATGTTGATGCAGCTACACAAAAAGAACAGGGTTTTTCTTCCTGCCTTTGTCCAAGTCAGGAGATTTCCTACAAAAAAAAACAACAGCACGATATTACGATCTGCTCCGTAGTTTCCTGTGATATTTACATCTGCACCCTTGCAAACACGAAACTCAAGGTAGCGCGACGATTGCAGGTGAGAAACCCCAATCCTGATCCTTCAGGCAATCCCAGGACAGGGTTCCTACACTGCTTCCCTCACATTTTCCACCTGGTGACAAACTTCCGTTTAACTCGTTTTCCCAATCCCAAATCTTTGATAACGCCGCTGCCAAAGAGGCAGAGCAACACCGCTGGCGGGAATTACACTGAAATCCCAGGTACACGTTAGATTATACAGCTAAATACCGGGAGGTCCGCAGGTTGGTCCGCCTCACGAGGAGACCCCGCAGAGTCCCACGTCCCTCACCCGGTGCCCCACGGACCCCGTCCGCCCGTACCGCGGAACTCTCAGCTTTTGGGAAAGTCACTCCCGCTCGCCTCTCTCTCCCTCACCCCCTCTCTCCCTCACCCCTCCGTGGGGGCCCACCTGACGCGGCGCGCGGCGGCCATGCGCGGCAAGCGCGTGCCCCACGGCAGAGCAGGCCGGCTTCCCATTGGCCCGGAAGCGCGTGGCGGGCCCGCGCCCGCGAGTGGAGCCAATCGCGTCTCACCGGGCGGGGCCACACGTGATCCGCGCTCCCTGTTAGGAAGGTCGGGGGCTGCTCCGCCATGTCGGGTGCGGGCAAGAAGCTTCGAAGGGCAGGGGCGCGTCGCGCAGGGCAGCGCGCATGCGCGGGGAGGCGGTCGGCGGCGGGCGCGTGCCGATGGACTGGGAGCGGAGGCTGCGGGCCCGCCTGGCCGCGCGCCGCGCGCGTGAGTGCCCCGGGATCGGGAGCGGGCGGGGGCAGCGCCCCGGGCTGCCCGCAGTCACCGGCGGGGCGGGGGCACGGCCGGCCGGGCGAGCGCCGGCCTCTCCGGTGCTGCCGTGGCTCGCCGTGCCCGGGCTGGCGCAGGGGCCGGGCGGTACGCGGAGTTCGCCCCGCGGAGAAACAAGCTGCCGTGGTTTAGGGGTCGGGGAGCGGTGAGGAGCCGTGAGGGCTGCGCTGCACGGCCCGGCGCGCTGCCCCGCGGCTGAGGGCGCTTTGCTCGCGGGTGAGGGCAGGGGCGCGGCGCCAGCCCCGGGCCGGCCCGGCACGGCGATTTGGGGCTGCGGCTCGCAGCACAAACAGCGCTGCCGCTGAGACAGGAGCGCTGCTGCTCTGCCAGGCATCCCGATGGAGCTGCTGCCACTGCATACCCTGCAGCGAATCGGGTGTGCGCAGTCATTGAAAGAGATGTGTGTACGTACCCAAAATACTTACGGGACATACTCTTAGGTAATTTATGTGGTTGGTCTGTGCTCCGCTCCTTTCCACCTCATATCTGTGTTACTAAACAGCGCAACCGGATAAGCCTCACTATTAACTGTATTTTTCAAGCTCCTCGGTACATTAGAACTCTGCTTGGAATACACCGTGAACATTCTTTTCTGTGTCAATCAGCCAAAAAGAGTGAACAAGAGCTAAAGGATGAAGAAATGGAATTGTTCACAAAATATTACATGGAGTGGAAAGGAGGGAGAAAAAGTGACAATATATCCTATGCAAACATACCACGATTTTACTACAGGGTAAGTGAAGTATCCAGGTAAACTTCTAAAAAGAGACTATTCTATGTTATAAAAGAAGTTACACTCAGTCAGAGGGACCCTGTAGCTTCAGAAGCTAAAGTAAATTGAAACCTCAGTGATGTGAATTGCTTAGTCTAATTTTTTGTTTCGTATAATTATGAATTTCAACAATTTAAAATAATTACTAAGAATCTTATCACAGTCAGTGAAATGTTTTGCTAATCAGGCTGCTTGGTAAAGACAGGAAGTTCTCTTTCAGAGGCACTTAATGTTCTAACTAAATTTTGACATTCCAGTGTTACACATGTATATCTTCTGATTCCTGTTTAGACGTAATGGGATGCTACCTCATGAAATTGTGGGTCATTGGTTTTGCAGACTGGAGATAGATTTGTTGCTTGCATCATCCATCAGAAATGCTTGGTCTAGCAACCTAGTTGTGAGATCAATCAGATTAGGATAGGAGTACATGTAGACATCTTGATGTTTTTGGCACCCGTTAACTTGACCACTCAGCTGCTGTCAAACCTCTCATGATCACGTATTCCTTAGGGTCTCAGGTTTCTGCCAATTAAGTTCTCAAGTACCTATGTTTCAGTTTATGGATACATGTGCAACTCTCCCAGTCCCAGTGGTGCTCTACAGTCTGGCACGTAAATATTGGCAGAACTTTAATACTAGGTGTTCTTTAGTCTTATTTGTTAGCCCAAACAAGTCTAGTAGACATTCACACTTTGGAGAGTCAGGTCTACCACAAAATAGAATGTGCTGCTTCTCCTGAGTAAAACACAACTTTTTTGTGAGCCTCATATCTAGCGACCATGGGAAAGCACTTACTTGATGGGTTATCAGCTATGAGGTACTTTTGTCTGTCCTGTTAAAGATGTCCTGCTTTAAGTAAGTGTTTCATTATTGAAATGGTTTGAGACAGTGTACAAGTGATATCCCCTGTAGCAGAAGCAAGTTTGGTAGACTGGCTGTTTTCTGTCAAGTAAACAACTTCAGTTAGAGCAGGCGACTTAAGACTACCGAAGAGTACTTGCTGGATGTGTAGTTTTTCAGTGGTACTGTGCAGAAAATTAAAATGCCACAATGTTTCCAGCTGCCAGCTGAAGATGAAGTCTTACTTCAGAAATTAAGGGAAGAATCTAGAGCTGTCTTTCTGCAAAGAAAAAGTAGAGAACTGTTGGATAATGAAGAGCTGCAGGTAGGACAATAATTTCTGTATGTCTTGTAATGGCTTCTGAATGGATTTAGATTCTTTCCTGTCAGAGTTTTATGATCTCCTATCTGCCCACAGAACCTTGTGGTAGGATGCTTTGTATTTGGGCACACAGTACTTGGTAAACCTAAAGTGCTGCCTAGCCTTGGGCTCGTAATGCCAGTGTGAAGCTTCCTCATTATGATGAATGTGAGGACTAAATTGATGGCTTCTCGTTTTCCAGCACGCTGCAATGATTTCCCTGGTGGGCCCAGCTGATGAAATAAGTTCTGTTTATGTATCACTGAGAGAGACTCCTAAGATGGTTGATTTTATTGCACTGCAAAGACAAAAGGGGTGTGACTCTAGAAACGCTAGTGAGGGGGATGGAATGTGCATGTGTTTAGCAGTATTTAAGGAAATGGAAGTAGCAAACTCACTTTTCTGGCTGAACTGACCGTGTGTCCTGATTAATTGAGAGAACCTTGCATCAAGCCCACATTTTTGCTGAGTTTATTAAACACTATATCTTAAGCACATTGATGTCTCTAAAGAGATGTCTTCTTAACCAAATATAAATACCTTTTAAGAATCTGTGGTTCCTACTGGACAAACATCAGACATCACCAATGATTGGGGAAGAAGCAATGATTAATTATGAGAACTTCTTGAAAGTTGGTGAAAAAGCTGGACCAAAATGCAAGTAAGGCTTTCTTCTCTTGTATGTGCTCATTTTGACTAAACTTAAGTGCTACTGTAGCTTTCAGTTGCTGAAGCATGCAGTGAACGAACCTTCTTTATGCTCTTGTTGGAGATGGCTGTTGTGCACATAGCTTTGTGATTGAGCTTTGGGCAAAGCAAATAATTTGTCAGTACAGGCAGTTTCTTTTATGTGCATGTTGTTGTAGAAGATTGGAGGCTACCAAACGTATTGTACTAAAGAGAAATAGAATAAAAGCTCTCAAAAGTTCTACATCACTGAAGACTCTCATGAGCAGAAAAGGTAGCTGCTTTTTATTGAGTTTACTGTTGTTACTTGGTAGGATTCCACCTGATGAGTGTAATGTAGCATATTAACACATTCTGTGTTAAAATGTTATTTTACAGGATCTGTAAATTTCAAATGCTGTGACTGGGTCTGTCGGTGCAGTGTAATCAGATGCACAGAAGTCGCTTTGTGTTTATGTTTTACAGGCAATTCTTTACAGCGAAGATCTTTGCTAAATTACTCCATAATGATCCTTATGGGAGAATATCTATCATGCAATTTTTCAATTATGTCATGCGAAAAGGTTAGTGGATGCTGCTTCTGTGTTAGAAGTTGTTTCATTTTAAGGCTATTTTCGGCTTTTTTAGTTACTTGATGTTCCCTTCAACAGCAATGAGATCTGCTGAGATTGATAACTGCAAATGCTGTTTTTCTTGAGGCTTGGGATTTTTTTCTTGTTACTAGAAGGTGGGAGTCCATCGTACCTCTGAAATCCCCCTCTCCCCGGCCACAGATACGCTTGATCTGTTTGTTACATATATTGTCATTCTGATTTCCTTTATTCAGTGCAAAACAATACAGTTCCATGGCAGGTGTGATCTTAACCACTGTGATTGGGCAGATAGCTTTGTTTGCTGTTTGTCCTTCTACAGAATGGTGTTGTCTGTGTTTTTTAACTGTTTGTCAAATATGTCAATATGTTTCTGTGTTTGTCACTTACCATATTTTCTGCTTTTTTTTATTATAAATAGCCTCTGAAAAATACCCTTTTAAAAAAATATGTATTAGATGTTGTTTTAATACACTAGGCTGGCTAGCAGAAAGGAAGATTGTCTCATCTTTTGTCCTGGTTACTGTGTTCTTAGATCTGCTAAAGCCTTAGGGAGAGGGGAACAGCACCTTTCTCTGAGCAGCTCAGCCTGCTTGACTTAAAATGTTGTGGTGCAAGGGATGAGAAATATGTTGAGCAGAAAGCATGATATGCTGGTGTGAACAGTATGCAAGAAATGAGTAATAGACCCATTTCCAACAACAAACCCTAAAGCTGCAGGATAAGAGACTTGTGGCAAAATCTGTTAGAATTGTATGCATTTCAAAAAGGCCGACCCAGATGGACACAACAGAGGTTCTTCCAGAGCTTTGTTTCCAGAAGTTTTGAGTCTTGTTTATTTAGGATGATGCATTTTTACTAAGCAAACAAAATAATAATAATAATAGAAAACCGCCACCACCAAATCACTTTGTGTTTGATGCATTTACATTTAGACTTAAACCAACAACAAAACAGCCTCACTGTGTAATGTCTGCCATCTGAGTGAGACTTAGCCCACCATGAGAAACACTTACCTTGAAGAGTGAATGCTATGAAGGACAGCTCATATTGCTTAGGAGCAACTTTTGAACTGTTTCTTCAGAAAATTGGAGTTAAATTTAATGTTGAGTATGTGAATAATAATTTTTATTAGTCTAATCTATACTCCATCACAGTTACAGTGCTTTAACAGTGGCCTCAAGCACATTGTCCTTTAGTTTGTCCAATTAATGTGCCTCTCATTACAAAGATAGATGCTTGTATGATTCTAATTCTCATCTTGTAACTCAGAGGTGAGGGCCTGACCTTTGGCTCTAGCTGCAGTGTCTGGTGCTATTCAAGGGGTTGTAGCAATCTATCTGTATATGACATTGTGCAGCTGTGTAGTGCAGTGAAAATGTACTGCTACACATTTTTAAGTCAGTAAGAGAGAACAAATCCATATGATTCCATATAACCGTGTGTGCTTGCAGCCCGGAAAGCCTGGGCTGCAGCAAAGGAAGCGTGGCCAGCAGGTTGAGGTAGGTGATTCTTCCCCTCTGCTCTGAATATCTTGGAACTCCCTGGAAGTGTTCAAGGCCAGGTTGGATGGGGCTTTGAGCAGTCTGATCTAGTGGATGGCATCCCTGCCTGTGGTGAGGGGAGGTTGGAACTAGGTGATCTTCAAAGTTGCTTCTAATCCTAGCATTTCTATGATACATGAAAGAAAATGTGGTGTCTGCTCAGCTGTTTTTCACATCTAGTTATTATAAGACAGTAGTGGCAATGGTGTACATTCATATTATCAATAATAGGTATTTATGAAGTGTATATTTATAGTATATTGTGAGTGTCTTTTACAAATTTAGAGACTGAAACAGTGTTTTTAAGCAGTACGTGACATGGCTTTGCTTAAAGCACAGAAAAACGGGAAGAGGCACTTAAAATCCAACTGTGCCTTGCAGCCTCTAGAATAACTTCAGATTTTGGCAAGAGCTCAAATGCCCCATAGGTTTCTTGCATTGTAATTCTGTTTTCTGTTTCACAGTATGGCTTCATCAGACGAGAATAGGTCTCAGTTTATATGATGTGGCAGGACAAGGCTACCTCAGAGAATCAGTAAGTGAATTCTTGATTAACTTAATGTCTTTCTTTAATCAAATGACAGAGCATCAGAAAGATCCAAATTTTTTTCTAGTCTTGTCTTGTAAAAGCTTGTATCATAACATAGATTTGGGATTGGGCAGATTTGTTTGGATAGATTGCAATTCATGTATTCAAGAAATGAGGTGGTAAGAGTGGTGCTAGGCTTTTAAACTTATGGTTAATTTCTGAAAAAAAGGATTGTATCTACAAAGATTACATGTCATTAGCACTTTACTAGATTGAGTAAGATATGGTAAAAAATCACAAATTATTCTTCAGTGAATTATTTGCCTGTTCTAAAAGGAGGTAATATTATAAAATAAATAAAAATGTCCTAGTTACCACTCAAAGGAAAAAGATTTGTTAAAAAATACTCAGCAGTGGGATAATCCAATCAAGAGTTATACTCCTGATATTTGGAAAACCTACAGTTGAATGCATCTGTATTTACATATAAATGTCATGTACTTTGTTAAATTCTGCTTTATTAATAGATTGTTTCAGCCCTGGAACCGTATGTTTATGTATATGATCTGGGATTTCTTGCACAGAGACAGAAGCTTTGTTACCTGCTTTCATGCTCTTTTCTGCATTGTTGCAGGACCGTATTTTTAACAAAATGCACTTGAAAGCCAGGGAAGAATATAGCAAACATGGAACAATAATAATGTTTAATGCTTGTTTTCTTTTTCTTTCTTAATTCTGCAGGATTTAGAAAACTATATTTTGGAACTCATCCCTACTTTGCCACAACTGGATGGTTTAGAAAAATCTTTTTACTCCTTCTATGTCTGCACAGCAGTTAGAAAGTTCTTCTTCTTTCTGGATCCTCTTAGAACAGGTATGTCTACTAAAATGTTTCCACTGGAGCTACTTGTGTTTTCAAAGCAATGTGTAGTTGTTCTGGTAGGCTTTTGTTCAGCATTGAAGATTAATCTCCACTGCTGTCCATGACTCTTCATTGTGGGTCTAATAGTCTACTTTTATAGCTAATGAATTTCTGTGAGATAACTCTATAGTACCTCAACTGATAGGTATCTCATAGAAATTGACAAATAAGATATTGTTTCATCATAACGAGCCACTAGCAGTATTTTAATTTTATTAAAATAAAATTATTTATTTATTTATTTATTATTTATTTATTTGATTTTGTAAGTGTTTAGGGTGAATATAAAACACAGCAACCAACAGCACAACTGCTTGTCAGAACATCCACAGAGCTGTGGAAATGCTCAGGAATGGTTAGAGTGATGTGTTTTTCCAGTGGTTAAATATGTGTGCACCATGTAGACCCACTAGAAAAGTTCTGCAGTTAGGTCTGATAATGTTTATAGCATTGTAGCTTATAGCTAAAAGTGTAGCTCCCTCCTATCCCTCGGTTTAAGTCACAAACTGGATGTGTTTTCAAGGCCCAGCTGTGGCCCTTGTAAAGGTCAGAACTGTGTGGAGGCAGCAGCCTCTAACAGAGGTAATTACGAACGTTTGGAGAGGGTGGGTGGGGAGTTATAGCATTATTATTTTGCACCGCTGTTAGCACAATGTCTGTGCGCCAGCCAGAGCTGCACCAACAGAGGTGCAGTCTGCTACCTTAGCTTTGTGTCACAGCTCTAGTTTTGAAGATGTAGGAATATCATGTCGCTTAGGAGACTGTTATTTCATCAAATGCTTTAAGCTTGCTTTCTTTGCATTTTTGAGTTGATGTTGAGCACTCGCGTTTATTTTAATCTAGTTTTTCTGGCATTTAAGGCTGCAGGAGAGCTCCTGCCTTTATCAGACTAGTTTTGTCCGGTCATTTAAAAAGGTATTTTATCTCTGAAATTAGAGCCTTATCCTTGATATTAGATGTGGGTTTTGTTTAGCTTTTGTTTCTTAAAAAAGCATAATTTCTGCTTGAAATACTTCTTTCTTAAGTAAAGCCGCCTAAATGAGAATAATCAAATGGATGTGTTGGCTGAGCAACTGTTAAAATGTTTTTTCCTTTTCTTGCTGCAGGGAAGATAAAGATACAGGATATTTTAGCTTGCAGCTTCCTGGATGATTTACTGGAGGTAAAGGTCTCTAACATATATTGTTGTATTGTAATTTATTCTTTCTGAATTCTAACTTTATGTTTCACTTAGTTAAGGGATGAAGAGCTTTCTAAAGAAAGTCAGGAAACAAACTGGTTTTCTGCTCCTTCTGCATTAAGAGTTTATGGTAGGTTCCTTTATATGTCAACACTTTTCTTCTCCTCTTTCTCATATGACTTAGTCACATTAATACTGCTATTTTTCCTCTGTTTTTGTCATGTTAAATCCTCCTGCTAATTCATCTTTTCAAATCCTGAATCTGCCCTTTCAGTTTATCTTCTTACTTTTTTTGTAATTTCAGTTCTCCACTGTTGCTCTTTATTGTGGTTTTATAATCTGTCACCTTGTTGCACAAGGTACAGGATTCCTCTGTAACCTTCTCTTCTGGCTCTATCCATGCCTTTGCTTCATCTTTAGCTCTTTTTTAATGCTTACAGCATATTTGTATAAAAGAATATGCTCTTAGCCTTCTGCTCCTCTCTCAGTATCCACAGCTATTAGCTTAGATTAGAGCTGCTAACACCTCATTATGGGAATCCCACTTCCTCTTCTTCCATGCTCTGTGCTTATTGAATATTATTTGATGCTATATGAATATGATTGTGGATTTAGTAAATTTGCATTTAACTGCATTAATTTTATTATGGAAATTAGAAAATTTAGCATTTCAATATTTGTTTTTCTCTGTTGAAACAGTTCTTTTCGGATAGCGGTATATTATAGTTTGCTTTTTTAATCTCCTTCCTAGGTCAGTACTTAAACCTTGATAAAGATCACAATGGCATGCTCAGCAAAGAAGAACTGTCCCGATATGGAACAGGGACTCTGACCAACATATTTTTGGATCGTGTCTTTCAGGAATGTTTAACTTATGATGGTGAAATGGTAATTACATATCTTCCCTTTGTCTGCAGCGTAACGTCTTTGGCTTATTGAGTTGAGAAATGTCTAATAATCAGTATCTTTAAAGCAAAGACTAGCTTGAGGTAAAATAACTTTTATTATTGTGCACACAAATGACCATGCAACATACTAGAAAGTTAATTTTCTTAAGAGCAAGGTGACTGCAGTGTGGCCTAAAAATAAATTGCTTGTTTGAAAAAGCAGAGGTGATAGAGAATCCAGACAGCCTAGGATAACACCACTTGTAGATTCAATTAAAAAGTGCATGTTGAAAAAATGTATAGATGCAGAAATGCTTTTTAGTTTAAATGTAATGCTTTGAAGAGAACCAAAGACAAAGAGCATGCTTGAGATTAGTGCAAGGTAGCTAAGCTGTCAATTTCTGCATGAAGACAACTGTGTTTTTCATTGTAAGCTTTCCATAGTTCTGAAAAATGAGAAGTCTAATTTAAAGTTACACCTTGTATCTATATTTCTTGAGGCTTTACTTATGTTCAGCCATAATTCTTGGCTGCATTCAGATGACTGGAGTGTAAAGTGATAAGTTACAAATTCACTATACAGCCCTTTTGCCACCTGAGCAGTTTTTTGTTAGAATCACATAATGATTGAGGTCATGAGGGAATCCTCTTAGTTGTCCTGTTCTGGACTTAGAGAACAGTAGATTCATCTCTCTTGTATGGGGGAGACCAGAGCAGAACCCAGTGCCTGAATGTAGCGTGAGCAGTGCTGAGTGGAGAAGGATCACCTTCCTCAACTTGCCCCCCAAGCATTCCTAATGCAGCTGAGGGTGCTGTCAGCAGCCTTTGCTGCAAGGACTGTTGCAAAGCTGCTTTCTGACCAGTCAGCTCCCAGCTCTACAAGTACATGGGATTATTCCTCCCCAGATGCAGGATTTTGCATTCCCTCAGTTGAACTCGATGAGGCTCCTGTTAGCCCATTTTTCCTGGCTGTAGAGCTCTCTCTGAATGACAGCACAACTCTCTGGTGTTACAGGCAAACAGAGTAAAGATACACACACAGCTGTAGGATTTCTGTCCTTGTCACAACTGTATCTTGATCGGGAAATCAAGAATCCATACTAACGAAAAAGAAAAGTGTAATACTTATTTGGAATGTTAACTAATATTTCTAGCACATAATTTGCCAAACCAGTGACTCTGGTCTAAGGATTATGTACTTAATTTGCCATATAGTTCACTATTTGGTAACATTAGGCTTGATGCTACTAGACATTAAATTTATGATAATGAAAACATGTTTTTGTCTTCTCTAGTTGGGTGTGTTCAGCAGTTTAAAGATACATTAAGCATTGTTTAAAAGCATATATATGGCATGTTTCGTTTGGATTTATGCGTGGAATACTATTTTGCCTCTAAAATGGCAGGTTTTCCCATTATCAGCAGTCATTAAAAAGCAACTTTTCTGTGCACATTAGTGATAGTAGCCATTTTCTATTTCATGTTGTCTTTTTCAGAAAATAAACTGATCCCCTACAATGAAATAGCTGCCAATTATAGAGTTCCTGCTTGCAAAATCAATTTATAAAGAAGGCTATAATAAACATGATTGTATCTACTTCTAGGACTATAAGACCTACCTGGACTTTGTGCTTGCATTAGAAAACAGAAAGGAGCCTGCAGCTCTGCAATATATTTTCAAACTGCTTGATATAGAGAACAAAGGACACCTGAATGTCTTTTCCCTTAATTATTTCTTTAGGGTAAGTCTCTTTATACAAGTAGGCCATTTTCTGTGTTTATAGTGTTATAGCCTATGTGCTTCTGCATGCAGATCTGCAGGAAATCACTTTAAATTACCAATAGCCACAGGCAGGCTAGTAACGACTTCTAAGAAGATTTAAATTTTTTTTTAAGACCAAAATTGGAAAGATTTCAAAACGTATTTTCAGTAGTTTATCTGTAGTTGAAATTAACTGTTTTGATTTTGAGTAGGGAAAATATATTCTGTTGATTTGGGGCTTTTTTTAAATTGAAAATTGTCCTAAAATTGAGTGATAATTATTTATTAAAATATTTTATGATGGTTCTAATTGATTATTGCCCATGATATTAATTTCACCTGTAATCCTAAAATTCACCAAAAGAAATTAAGATAAAGAAGTTTATTAGAAGTTTATTATTAGGCTTATACAGCTGTGGGATTTTTCATTCAGTGCGTTGCTTGCACAAAGTTTCTTGCATTTTTCATAGTGTGCATTTGTAGCTGTTGCTTCCAAAATAGATTTAGATTTAAACTAAGCTTAATTTTTTTTAGTTGCTGTTAAAATTAACGTAAGGTTGCAAAATCTTCCTCCAAACTGGTTTGTGTGTGATGGGGTTTTTGTTGTTTTGGGTTTTTTTCTTCTGACTGGTTGTGGTTTTGGTTTGGAAAAGGGGCAGGTGTTTTGTAGTTTCATCTTGTTTTTCTCGTAGATACCTGAGATATCTTGGGAAGGGAAGTGCTATGCAGTAAAATAGTATTTTTGCTGTGGATGGTTTCAGCTGAGTTATGATGCTTTATTCATGTACAGGATTCCCTCAGTGGTGTCTATTCAGACACAAGGACAAGCACTCCAAATTTTGTTATATGGATCTTTGTATTATAACTGAAAATAAATAATATCGTTGTACTTGCCCATATGCTTTAAGGATGAGGAATAAGGTACATACTTCATTGAGTCAGTAAAGCATTCAGGCCTACTCAAGGCATGATCTTATATCCTCCTTATTTCTGTATTGTAACAAGTCTCCGTTTTGTCATGGAAGGTTCTAAGTTTTCCTTGAAATCAGAAGAGTTCCTCTTGATTCTGTGAATGATTGCTTTTCTGCTAGCATTAAGTGTGAATAGGTTTGCACCTACAGAAGCTGTGCTGGTAAAGCTAAGCTGATAAGGCTGTGCAGCTTGTGCTAGTGAAACAGTTTTGTTCATAGCTGTTACTTGCAGATGTGGGTTTGGTGATGCAGGTGTTTTAAATAGTACCACATTAAAATAATTTATTTGTCTTTCTGCTGATTGGTCACTTCTCTCTTTCTCTAGGCTATATTTCATTTCATACTGTGTCAGAAATGTGACCTTATGGTTTGAGTGTATTAATATCTTGAGTGTTGAGGGATAACATGCAAATTGCTCAAACACCAGTGTCATAAGTGTGAAAGTGATAATCATATCATACTAATTAAGAACTATAAACCTATAGAGATGAGTATCATTGATAATGCCTTAACTCACCCCTGCCTCATCTGTGGAAGAAAAATGATTGCAAGCTGTACCATGAATGCTTTGTTAGAGAGGAATACAGCTTAAGATGCAGAAGCATTTAATAAGTTTTATATAATGTCAGTATTATACTGCACTAGCCATTCCTAATTTCTCTTTTTTTCTAGGCTATTCAGGAACAAATGAAAATTCATGGACAAGAACCAGTTTCTTTTCAGGATGTCAAGGTTAGCTTTACTGAATGGAGTACTGTGTAAAATATTTGAATAAGCATTTCATAATTTAATTTTTACATCATCATTTCTAGGTTGCTGTATATTTACTTGGAGAGTAGTAGAAATGAGCTGACTTGTCCTACTCATAGGTTTGAAAATGCCTTTCTAGTCAGCAGTTGCTCTGTAAAATAGATGATATGTTCTAGTACAATTTACCTGTTAAACACATTGCTGTTTCTTACACTGGAAGGTACTTGCTAAGTGTATTTTACAGTTCTAGGGATTGTTCCTTGGGGGACGGGGGGGCAGACTGGTAACTTAAACAGCCTATAAAACTGATTACTGCCTACTGCATATTTAGCAGTTTTAGTACTTTAAAAAAAGTACAAGAGCTTCTACAAAGCTTAGCTGATACAAGTGAACTGAGTTTCATTTTGCCATTTTGAGGCTGAAGCCTCTCCAGAAAAGCAGATTCTTACTTAAGATGTGGGAGCTGAGGACACTGCTCTGAACTGCAGCCAATCAGTCAGTGTGCTTTGTATCTTAAATGCTTTGGGGCTTAATAGCTGCTTTTTGTAAATTGGTGTTGGTGGCACTAATTACCCAAACATCATTCTGTATATGGCATGAAATAGCCATTATTCTGCTCATTAATGTGTGGGGGCTTTTCTCCCAATTTTGACTTGTCTTTCATAGGATGAAATCTTTGATATGGTGAAGCCTAAGGACCCTTACAAAATCTCCCTTCAAGACTTGATCAACAGCAGTCAAGGAGACACTGTTACCAGCATTCTAATTGATCTGAATGGGTTCTGGACTTACGAGAACAGAGAGGTCCTTGTGGCAAGCGATAATGACAACACTGCTGATGTTGATGATACGTGACTTTGAATGGGAGCTGACTGTATCCACAGAGACCTCAATCTAATGGGCCAGCTGTTGGAAGCTGGAAACATTCATTATCTGAATCAATTCCTCTTCCCATTTTTCTGCTCTCCCTTCCTCCTTTGTCCCCACATTTGATATAAAATGTGCTACATCCACGAATCACAGAACTAATTTCTGAAACCAAAAATGCAAGTGTTGTTTAAAAGGTAAAAACTACTTTTTTTTAAAATAAATTTTTTTTTACTTTATTTCATGTGCATCAAGTCCTATTCTAATTTAAATAGCTTATTCTAAGTGTGAATTTACCCTGAAAGTAAGGATGTGGTTCTTGGTGTCTTCAGCACTGGCCTGTATCCACTCAGCCATACCAAGCCTCCCACTCCATTCTGCATGGCTTCCTCTAATGACAACACTGTTGAGCATTCTGTTGTGAGGGCAAAAGTTTTCACTAAGAAATAAAGAATTTAGGCCTTTTTCTTCTACGCATGACCAGCTTTAAGTGTGTAATAGGAAGTGTGTAATAAGTAAATTATTGAACTGGATAGTTACCTAATTTCAAGATGTTCATTAACAGAAATAAAACTGCACTAGCTTTGGATCGAGTCAGAACTAATCCAAACACTTATACAGAGGCTTTTTCATCAAGTTAACCTCTTGTGCAAGTATTTTATGCAATCTATCTTAATTGTACATTTGAGTTACAGCAGTACATAAAGCTGTGAAACTCTCTTAATCCTTAACAAAGCCACAGAACTGTTTCAACTTTCAGATAGAATTACAACAGCTCCAGGCCAGAAGTGTTTGCAATTCTGCATTATTAGTTTGAGGTAGTGCTGAACACAGAATACTACATGAGAGTCTAAGGAAGGGGTGGGAGTGATTTCTTGAATTCTGGTGCCTGAATATTCAGCCACGATGTGTGACTTAGTAAAGATGAAAACTTGCATATAGGCGTAAAGTGTCAAAGACCACACAGTTTTAAAGGAAAAGCCATAGCCAACTTCCAGTTCAAAAATTATATTAAATATAAAATAACCAATTAATGCACTGACAGAAAATTAAACCAATATGAAAGTAACCACTTTCATACAGTTTGCAAAAAAGGAAGGATTAAGTTAAGGCACAGTGAGTAATACAGTATTTTATACATAGAAGGCAGTGAGAGCATTTGTTACACAACAAATAGTAGGGAAAGGAGGTAAAAAAATGAATGACATTAATTTATTGGAAGAAAAGCAAAGTATCCTTCAGCTGTCAAGGTACTCAAGCTATCTGAGGTCCTAATAAGCTGTTTTTCTATGTATTTCCCAGGTGTTGAATCAGGTTCTCCCTTGCAGATGTTCAGGGCTAAGGAGTGATTTTACACTCTGGTCAGCACCCTGTCTTACAATTCAGAAAAGAATAGACTATCAAAACAGATGGACTAGAGCTGATGATTGAATCTTCCTCCTTAGATTTTCTGTAGTGCTGGAGAGCTACAGACAGATGAGAGGAAGAGTTTGTGCTGTACAGGATATTAGTTCAGGCAGAGGGTCATCTGATATATGTAATTAATTCCAGAAATGAAGAGCCAAGTTACCTGGCCTGAGGTGTCACATTAGGCTCCTTAGTTGGCAGTGGGAGCAAGGCCAGGGACATGTCATGATACCCAACTACCCAATTTCACTGAGGACTATTTTTAACCTCTTTTTTTTTAGAAATCTCAAGGACAGAAGCGATGTTCTACATGGTTAACTAGTGCAGGTTCTCTGCTCCTTTACCTACAACAGTTGTCCACAGAAGATGACTGGGGCAATGACATCTGAAGCTTGCAAAGTAAATAATTCACCTTTTACAAGCTACAGGTACAACAGTCATTGCAGTAAATTAGCCTTAATTGATATTAGATGTGGAGCTACCTGCACTTCATTTAGAAAAAAATTCCTGTCGTTTCAAGTTCAGTATCACAACACATTCTATTTATTTAAGAGAAGGAAAGAGTTTTAAGTTTGGTTTTGTGTTTCTAGTTATTTATGTATTCCGTGCTAACAGGGTGAAAACCATCTGCAGTGGAACATCCCTTACTGGCAATTCAACACATAGTTTGTTTAGGTTACTCAAGTACACAGACTTGGGTAATTGATGTCCAAAAAAGTTCATAGTTCTATACTGGTACTGTTGAGTGTCCACTGCACTTAATATAAGTTAGCAAGACTTCAGTTTCTTTCCCAGGACCACTGAGAGCATGCATCAAGCACATGGATCGCTTAATTCCTGGGCTTGGAGTGAGAACATCCTACACTGATGTTAGTTCTGAACTTTGCAACAGCACAGAATGGAGCAGCTGAGCACTCTCAGCCTCCAAGAGTGCTGGTACTTGTTACTAAGTTCTTAAGGGTGCTTACAGCTTCCTGGTAAATTGGGGATTTTTTACTTAAAAAAAAGTCAGTGGACCCTTTGAGCTAATTAACATTAAATCTAACACTTTTCTCTTGTGTTAACAACAGGAAAAAAATACATGCATACAACAATGACAATAAATAGGGGGAATAAGACTCTATTATAATTACTTTTGAGTTACAGGATATTAATTCCTATTAATCTATTCATAGAGAGCTGAGTTGCAAACAATGTGCAAATCAGGGTTTTAGAAGTAGGAAACAGCACTGCCTCTGCAATCCACAGGTGTTAGAGTCACAGCAATTCAAAGAAAAGACATTTCTACTTGCTTTACACAGAAATTAGCTCACATTTTAAAATGTTGATTTTTAGACCAAATGTTTGTAGTGCAATTTTCACTTTAACTCAAGTGCCAATTTGGCAGAATGCCTCAGCCATTATTAGGCAGACTGAACAGACATTGCCTAGCTCTCTCCTAATCAATAAGAATGGTAGGAGTTGTATTTCACTGAGCAAGCATAATCCAATTTTTCCTGTTTATAGGCAGATTGTGACACCTGACAGTTCTTATTTCCTACATTATACAGATATACTTAAGGAGGGACAGGAACTACATCCTGTTTATTTTCCACAATGGGCGGGCAATCTTCCTCATTTTCAAAGTTTACATTCACGAATGAAGAGCATGCTGTTGCTCCAGGCTGGTCTGTCTGGACAGGAGCTTCAGCTTGTGGCTTGTTCTGCTGTTCCTGATGCTTTTTTTCTGCTTCTTCTGACATCCTGTTTTCCTGTTCCTCCTCTTCTGCCTAGAAAGAGAGAACCAGATTAATATACTACTATTTACTATTTACCACTTACTTAGATTAACTTGAGGTCTTTCCATAAAAACATACCAGTTGCTATTACAAGATAAGGACATTTGTTCCACTAGAAGAGTCAGTAGTTGATCATAAGATGAGGTACATTCCAGAACCCCCATAATGGGAAAAAAAAAAATCACCAAAAGTGAAGGATTAAACCATGTTAAACAAACACAGAAAAAAGACTCGTATCTAGATAAGCAGTTTTAGTTAATAGCAATAGTGATAGATCTACCTCCTCTAAAGCTTTTTCAGCTCTCAATTAAAAAAAAAAGTAATAAAGCCTTAAATATGTTTTCCATCTCTTCTCAATGAAGATTATTAAGGGTTAGGTTTTTTTGCCTAAAGCATTGGCTACCTATCAGTATTGCCCTGTTATGCTTTAGAACAAATGTAACCTCATGTTCAATTTACCCTTGACACTGTTGAACAAGTTTTAGAGTTGGAAAGTGTTGCTAGCAGCCACCTCTTTACAGTGTTCAGCAGCTGTCCATCCAACTTTCTCACAGTGTTGACTTGAAAGTGCATTGTACAAAAGAAACTGAGCAGAGGTCAGGACCCACCTGTTTCTGAGACTGATGAGCTGGAGAGAAAAGGTTGATGGATAAGGAAGTGTTAATCATGCATCAAGTGAAAACTGGAGGCAAGCTGAAACTGAGGGTCTAAAGCTTCATTTTAATGCCAGAATACAAATTTTATTTTTTAGAATACCAGGGAAGACAATATGGGAGAAAAGGAGTGCAAGAACCCTAGCTCACACACATACCTCTCTCTTCATTCTGTAATACTCATCAATGGCATATTGGTATTTTGGTGTGCTTATTCCCAGAACAGATGCAATCTTTTCCCCCAGGAAATCACACACTAAAAAATAAAGAGAGGTTTACATAGGATTACTATCTAGAAGAAAATTCCTAAACGCAATTTTGTTATAAAAATTACCACCATCTTTCCTGAATGGTTTTCTGCAGTCCTACTTTGTGCACAAAACAAAACAAAAATCTGTGAGGTTAATCTCCTTGTAGGTAATTATTAGCTGAATATACTAATAATTGTTCTTTAGGATAAAGGATGAACAAAAGAAGAATATGAAATTCAATGAAAATATATATGGTGGAAGTGTTTTAATTCTGCTAGTTTCAGCTTTGGATATAAGTTTATTTCACTAGGAATCAGTTAAAGAGTAAGCCTTGAGCTGAACTTTAACTGAAAACTAAGGTTAGACAAAAGTACATGGGTACCAAATGTACTGGCAGTTCAATCTAGTAGTATTAGCAAACTAGACAGCATTTACTGATAAAGGCATACTGCAAGTCAGTTTTATCAACATTCTGTGTTGCACAGTAATGGATTAATAAAATATTTGTTTCAGCTGGCTCAATTTTCAAGCTGTAGGCTTACATTCAGTACTTAGCTAAAACAGGTAGGGCAGTCAAAAGTGTGGAACAGGGACAAGCTTGTGTCACTCAGGTTCTTTACCACTGTGATGACTACAGAAAACACTGGTTGAGTAAAGGCAAGCAAGAAGTCAAATATTCTGCACTTCAAATTGTAAATCTGCCCCAAGGATGCAAATGAGTTAATCATCTTCAGGGAAAAAAAGTCAGAAGTCAGTCATTGACTGCTTCAATGAACATTCACAATAACTAATTTTATAGTTACCCTGGCATCCTGAGTGCTGTGCAAAAGACCAGTTCAAACTGCAGATGTAAGAGCCAAAACTGAAGTGCAAATAAGAAAAAACTGATCTTCAAATTCATAAAGGACTTCTAAAAAAAGGAAAGCAATATCTACCCTTGCATATGAAGAACAGATGTATCAAGGAATATAATTACACTGTACATTAGAGAGAAAGTATTTCTAAAAATAAAGATAGGTTAACTAATACAACAGACTGCCAAAATTTTAAAAATATTCAAAATTATGTGTACAATGACAGAAACTCCATAAAGTTTGTGGAAAAAACCCAATAAAGATACTTCACACCTTGGAAAGAACGTAGACCATGACAAGCATTTTTCAAAACTTGGCAAAATTTTAAGAGGTCCACAAGTCAAATAAATGTGTGTGCAGTGAGTTTAAGAGCCTTGACAATAGTCCTGTTTGTTTTGTAACCTCAGAAGTTCATTGTACAGCACACAACTAGATGTGTTCTTGGGATACTTTCTAGCTGTCTTCAGAAAAACTGTCAGTTTAGTTACACCAGTCAGCAACCTTTTCAGGTAACATCACACAAAATCTAATAGATAATTCCATACTAAATTAATAGAAAACTGATATATTTCCTTGCCAACATCAGTCTATCTCCATATGAAGAAAAAGGGGGAAAAGTGTTCATCAAAAGAGTATTTCCTGTTCATTCTTCCATGCAAGAGTGGCTTATTGAAGGTTAAAAAAAAAAAATTTAAAAGTGCCTAAGTTAGAAGAGTATGTCTCCACAGATTAAATACAGTTCAATTTATACTTCTGACAAAACAACAAGTGGAACCCAAAGATGATTTACAGTCTGTCAACACGACTTTTTGAGTTTCAATACTCCCTTTCTGGTTTACCCAAAAATTAAATAAAGCAATACCTGATAAGGTTGATGTGGCAACTCGCAGCATGTGAAACCACAAGTAGGGTCCCCACGTGAGTGTTGTCTGCAGGAACAAGAGTAGTATGAAAATGTACAGCTTATGGTCATGACACAAAATAACACATGCAAAACCTCAAATGGCTTGAGAAGACTTGCAATGTTTTCTGTTTTCCAGCTACTACAATGTTTTTGCTTTAAAGTAAGTGTAGACCAGACAAGTGAAGCAAAGTATCACTGTAAGATATAAATATAACCACGATTTACCTCTGGGAAAATTTCTTTCACTTCTTTTTATTTCCTGCTTCCAGACTTGGGAAGTGACAAGCAGCCAACTCAATCCCTGACTAGAAAAAGCTTTCCACAACATTCTGAATTCCATCAGGGCAAGAGGAGAAGCAAGGTAACAGAGTCCCTCATTACAATAATGAGTGAACTGCAAAAGACTGTTTTAAATCAAACCAAACCTTCAAACCTCTGAGGAAGAGGCTGCTTTAAAACATTTACAACCAAGTGGGAATTATCCCTTGAAATCACACCTGAAAAACAAAACCAGGAACACGGCATGAATAAACCAGGGCTCAGCTGGGGTCACCTCCAGCATTTGCATGGCAGAGGGGAAGTTTCTCTTAAGAGCCTGCACACCAGGACACACAAAATGGGACATGTGAGTGAGGAATTGGAGATCTGTGTGCAGCTGCAGGGGATGGATCTCGTCAGGATCCCAGAGATGCAGTGAATGGACTGAGTGCTGCTGTGGAGGGATACAGACTGTTTAGGAAGGGCTGCCCAGGAAGACAAAGAAAAGGAATTGCTCTTTGCATGACTAGGGTGTATTCACAGCTACAGCAAAAATACCACAGCCTCCACACAAACTGATATATAGATATATACATCCCATATTAAAGATTTAGAATTAATTAATTATAAAATAATGGGTGTGTGCAGGCTATGCTTTTCATCAAGGGAAGAGACTGATTAAAAAAAACAAAGTCATGTAATAAAAAGGAAAGGGGGGAAAGCAGATTCCAAGCTAATAGGGGGAAAAATTGTAGGCTTTGCCTTTTGTGAAAAGGCAAATTCAACTTTCATAGTGAACTAAAACATTTATAGTTAACAGGTTGCTGTATTCAGGTAATCTCTTTGATACATATTTTCACCCCAGAAAAGATCTCTGTAGAACTACTTTTCTTCTGGAAAATAGCAATTAAAAGTGTCAGCTTTTATTAAGTAAAACACATTAGCTCTACTCAGCTATGTAAGTATTTGTAACTTGCCACTAAGAACTGTTTGATAATAACCTTTTTCTATGATCTTATTTAACAGGTATCTGGACAGGAGCAACCAATTATTATTGTAAATAATACAGAAACTACCTGGTATAGCCTCAGTCTGCATGTACACAAGCTACTAGACTTTGGTGCTTTCCAAGCATAGTCTCCACAAATCAGTGCAGCAAGAAATTGTCTGTCAAGCCAGAAACTCAAGTTGGGCAGGCTGACAAAAAGCCGGATGCTATATATTTTTGGCAGTGGATATGGAAAATGTCCTGCCAAGGTAAGAGTGTAAGCAAAACCAGCTGCTATCCTGCTCACACAAAAGCACCTCCAGCTCATTGATTATGTGCTCAGCTGGCAGACAGGCTAACGAGGAGTTTGTTCAGTTGAAGAAGTCAAAGAAAGTGCTGGAAAAGCTTGTTGCCACAGGTGCAAATAATGGCACTGACAGGGCTCTGTACAATCCTTCATGATGAGGTGACAGGATTAAAAAGCATTCATGCAGGGCACAGGACAAACAAGGGCCTGCTGTGTGCTGTAAGAAAGAAGCTACAAGAGTCCCCACAATACTTCAGAGTGAAAAGACAAGCTGAACCTCAATGTGACAGAAGTAACTCAGACCCAGAATGTTCTAAAAATTTGTGGTAACACAAACGAGGTAACAGCTGAGGCTCGGCAGACACAGAGGTTCTGCTTCTACTCTTACCCCACCACAGCCAAAAATCAGTTTGGGACATTGGAAGCACTTCTAAGTTCAGCTTTGTGGGAACCTCTGCTTTCTGACAAAGCCCAACCAGACATTTCCTCATCCCTGACAAGCATGGCTTTGCCAGACTCCTCAATTAAAAATTAACTTTCTTTCCAGTGTCTCAAAAGGCAATATAAAATCATGAGAGAGGCTACTTCACAGGCAATCAAAAGGAGAAAGGAGATGATTTGGAGAGTAAACCACCAGGAACAACCAGGAACAAGGGAACCCATCCAAGGAATCACCTTTTTCCACACATTCCCCCTTTACCTCTTCAGGGTAAATTTGGGTGCCTTCCCAGAGCACCTCAGAGATGGAAGCAGAAATGGCAGCTGTGAGGCAAGAGCTTGTACTGGGGAAACTGGAACCATTCCATGACATGAACAGGGCTGTTAAGCAATGGCTCAGTACAAATGAATCAAACTAATCCTTGTCTGTGAAGTAGCTTTAATGCACTGAGCTGGAAACTGGAAAACCATACCACAGTCAGGTCCTAAAGATGTGCAGAACCACATACCCAGATACTGTATGTCAGCTTCCTTTGGCCAGCCAGAGAAGCCTTAATCTTCAGTCTTTAATCAACTCAAGGATGCAGCAAAATTGTACTTCTTGACAGGAAACAAGGGACAACATGAAATGCATACACTATTGTATTTTTCTCCTGCAATCAGTCTCTTTAGTAAATATTTCAACAATGTTTAATTATATTATTCAGCTATCCTGACTTTATTTTGTTGTTAAAATGGAAAACACAATAGTTTTGACGACTGATTTTTAAATTACAAAAAATCTTAATGTATAATTTTAATTTAAATAGGAATGAATATGATGGATTCAATCATTGATAAAACCAAGGGACCTCTGGTTCAATAACAGAAGATGATTTTATTTCCTAGTATGGGGCTGCCAAAGGGAGCACAGATGTTCCCTTACATTTCTGAGTGCCCCATGTTCCTAAACAATCCACATATGTATTTATTTTTGGCAGATTTCAGCCCTAGTAACACTTAAAACTTTCCAAGGTAAGTAGGCTTTCTTTTTGTCAGAGAAAAAGCCAAAATGAGAAAATAATAATTTCCTGATTTAGGAAAAACAAAATCCTGTATTAGTTAATATACACCACCAAATAGATACTTTTTCATTATTTACTGTGCCAAGGTAAATTTTAAATGAGTTCAATCAATAACTGTTCAATGCTATAATAGGCTCTTTTGTGCAAGACCATGTAAAACTGTGGCATCTAAGAGAAGCCAGTGCAAACAACATCAGGAACACACATACCATCCTCCATCAAGAGCTTCTACCATATTATGAGTAGTTACTACTTGGTCAGTGACTCTTTGTCTCCTTCATCTTCAAATTCTTAAAAGAAAATCAGAGTTTGATGGTCCTCAAGAGAGGAATTTTTGCTATTTGAAGTTAAGGCCCTTTTAACTATAGAATATCAAGATAACCTTCCTGCAAGGATGTGTTTCAATCTTTCTGAGCACTGAAGGTTAATAAAATTAAATCTCTCCTGGAGCTTTGTTGCAGATGTCTTCTTGGGATGGATTCTGAAGTTACCACACCAACAGTCATGTTGCTCACAGCTCCTCTGTGAAGACTTACACCTTCTGCCTACTCATCTAAAAGGTGAATGCAGCAGAGAGTGTCCCTCCAGGGATAAACAGAAGGATTATCTTCTTAATTAATACAAAATACAGTTTTGGTGGGCAAAACCAAAAGAAAATATAGATATAGAGTGCAAACATCTACATTTTAGGCCAAAAGAATCAAAAATACATTTATGCTATTAAAGAATTTGCATTTCAGTGTGAGAACATTCAGATAATACTGAATGGTACTATCTAAAAAGGTAATATCCTGTGTGCTGGATTAAAAAACACAAAACACAAGAGAATGGACACCCCAGTCCAAGAATGTTAATGAATTGAGTGGTGACTTACAGAAGCACCAGAAGTTGTTTCAAAGAAAATTTAAAACCCAGTCCTTTTTGAAAATTTGTTTTGTTGTGAGTAATACGAATCCACCCCACCAAGTGCTCTGATTATGGCATTACCAGGATATATACATACTACTTTGCTTAGTAAGAAACACATTGGCATTGCCTGCTTAGTTCTCAAACACAATTAAACCAAGGTACTTACTGAAGACATTTCTTTATAACACAGCAAAATATTTATTTCCCTTAAACTCATTCAAGAACTTACAGGATGCTAATACCAGCAGAGCTTAGAAATTTCATGATGGAAAGTTTCTATTCAAAATATTAAATGTGCTTTTTCTAAAAATAAACTGGTCCAGAAACAGCTATTACTTGCAACAGACTTTTTTGTATCCCAACTGAGATAACAAGTTTTAGACATGCTGGTCTCAGCAAACAGACTATTTAATTGCTTTTATATAAATCCTACAAAAAAAAAAAAAACACCCACATTTTAAAAGCAGCTGTTGGCTAAAACATCAAAGCTCAGCTTGGACTAACATTTCTTTGATTGTGTGGCTCAGCTGGGATACACAAACCATGCAGGAGACAAAGTAAACCTCACTTAATGGCAACCCCTGCTCTAATGAAGTTCCTTCTGTCTGAGGTAAAAAGCAATACATATTAAGGCACAGTGTGCTCCACAATAAACTACTGTGGTTTGGGGGGTCCTTTTATAAAAAAGTGTATTCAAAATTAAGGATTTAATAAACTATAAAAGGAGAATAACACAACTCTACCATAAAATATACTTTTTGGTATCCAAAAAAGAAATCTGTATTAGGGAAGGAGGGGAATGACCATGCAGCATTCCTGGCTTTTGTGCACACTTGAGGGCTCTTTAGCTAAGTGTCCATTTGCACAGCAGCATGCATGTCTCTGCCCCCACAACACCTACCCCAAGGCTTGTGAGCTTTCCATCAGTGCATCACCATGGAACTCTTCTACTGTCAGGAAATGGCACAAAAATTGTACACATTTTGTTCCCTGATCATTATAATTGGGAACAAAAATCTCAGACATCCATGGATATCTGACATGACTGCCTAGTGGGGAACAGACCTCACTCTGAAGATATCTGAACATTACCACAATAGTACAGTTCCTGCATTTATTTGAGAAGATCCTTAAGGAGGAAAAAAGCACTCTAGTACCCAGCAAGGCAGCTTAACATCTTATTCATTGTTTGTGACTACAATACAGTTCTTTTCCAACTATATACTTCATGTGTATTTTATACTGGTAATATCCTACCTGCTATCAGGCTAATGTTATTTTTTGTTGTATACAATAAGTGCCTACCAAGAAAGAGAGCAATGCCATCAATCCATGCAAAATGCAATGCAACAACTTTACTTGTGGAACCCCCCCCATTCCACCTGAATTCCCACTGTCTCACTGGACCTTACTGCCCAGTAAACCAGAAGTAGCAATTTATCAAGTAAAATACCTACAGGATCTACAGGTGGCAACAGGTCTTTTTTCTCTTGTTCATCTTCCTCTTCATCTGTGCTATATTCTTCCATTGTTTCTCCACTTGCAAAATGAATAACCCTCCTTGGAACTTTCTTCTTTTTTCCTATGACACCCAGCTCCACATTCTCAAAGCCGCTATCTCCCTTTGAAAGTTGCTATAAAGGAAAAAAAAAATCATTATCTCAAGTACATGCTTCTGGAACTGGAAAGTTCACCCTTAACAAACTTCATTAGATATTTAAAATATTTTAGATTAGTTAGCATTTACAGTAGACATTTTTAAGAGCTTGCCTGTAGGTAAGAGACTGAAACATTCTTGTTTGCAGATATGTAAAAACTGATCCCTTCTCTGAAAGTAACAAAAAGGTTTCTTTTGGCAGGGGCATGTTTCATTAAATAATTTGATAAGCACATAAATTTTAATACTTAGAAATACTGCTGAGTTCGGAATTAATATCTAATTAAATTAATCAAGTGGTTCACAGGCTGTAGCCACCTCTTTGCAAGTTCAGACAGACACCTCTAACACAAAAGAGAGCTGACTAAAGAGCCAGGCTCAAGCTTTAAAAAGATGCACCAAGGAATCTGCCCCTGTGGGCTTTCATCAGCAACCATGATTATTAATTAGTACAAGGGACCAGAGTAAAAGGACAACACTTAGTTTTGTGGCTAAGAACATATAAATTGGGAAGTACAATGTCTGGCTGTGTTCTCCACAGCTGAATGCTACAATGCACTCTTTGGGTCACAAGCATTAAGAGTATATACTTCTAGTTCAAAGGCTAGTCAATAAATCTTCAGGCTAGTCACTCCTGCAGGCAGAGAATTTTAGTAAGGTTTGGTATTGCAGCTATCAAAACAGAGCCTTCATCCTGGTAGAGCTTTTAGATGCTACTGCATCAAATGCACAAAACTGTGCTGAAAACATTTCTGTCATATGTAGAGAGGGCCACAGAGGTTAGGAAATGCCAACCACATGTTTTTAATGTACCATGAAGGTTTTTAAAAATGCATGAGCTCCTGTAATTTGAAACTGTATCATAAGGAATGACATGCAGTGTGTGCAGAATCCAGATTGCATAAAATCCATTCCAATTTCCAGCTTCTTCCCAATACAAACCTAATGATCTCCACAGAGCAAAACTCAAAATTACAGATAAAAATACATGTTTTAACACACTCTTGTAAGACATCCCTTAATTGCTGCAGAAAAAAGTGCAGCATCACCATCCTCATCTCTCATGCAAGATTACAGAACACAGCTTCGCAAGGCAAGCAGGCTCAGTTAGCTGGGAGAGACAGTGGGCATGGGAGAGAGAGGCAGCAGGGGGTCCTGGGGAGCAGAACTGCTTCCTTCATTCCAGCCACGGATTCTTCTCATGCCCACAGAGAAGAGAGAGTGAGGTAGAGATCACGTGCTGAGCTCTACAGCGTGGACAGGGAGCACACTCATCCATCATCTCTCCGAGCCCTGTACCACTGCTTCTCAAAACTGCAAGTCATCTCAGCTCCCCCCAGCACTTCTTTAGCCATGGTAGAATGTCTTCATGACATTTCAGGCATTTTCCTGAGCAGAGCAGAATCCAGCTGCAAGTTTTCAAAGGGGTAATTCAGCTGAAACAGGACTGTATCTTCAGGCTGAAGCACATTTTCATGCAGAAAGACAAAATTGATTATCTGGGGCCCAGTACAATTTCTCTGCTATCAGTCTTGGGAACGGAACAAAGCTATAAAAACACAAATGCTGAAACAGTGAAGCAACCTGAGTACAGGGAATGCTCCTTGCTGCCATTATAAAAGCTTCCATTATAAAAGCGCCACTTCCTGTGACTCGGTTCTGTCTCTTTTTGTGCAAAAAGCACCACAGAATCAGCTTTTCATGAACATTCCACACTCCTTTATTGGCATCATACAATGTCACTGGTTTTATATTTAGTCACAGTACTGAAGAGCACTGTTTCTTGCAAACACATCATAAACATCACTGTGATTAAAACAGCAAGCAATGAGAGCCCTTCCTTAGAGTTCCTCTAAAAGCAGTCTCTTCATCTGAGAGATATTTTAACTTTTAAAAAATGTTGTTTAATATCTCAAGTTTTAAAAGCAAGCTTTAGTTCCCTGAACACCCATCCCACACTCCTACACATCCCACTTACCTGCAGTAAGCAGTTCTATGTAGCTGGTGGTGGTACAACATTTCAGACAAATGCAGTAGTTCAAGACAGTAAGGATTCACCAAAGAACAGTGAATCTGGTTCCCTTGCTAATCTGGCTCAAAGTCCTACACTATTAAATAAAATAAAGTATGTCATCTGTTGTTTTGGTTATTACCTAGTCAACAAACCTGAGTAAGGGTTTTAGTCATCACCGGCCTCTTACGTTTTGCCTGCACAGCATCAATAAAAGCCAACTGTCCCAGGTACAAGCAGAAAGTTCAGCACCAATAAATTTTATCTTTACAAAACTGTGCTAATGCAGATCTATTCTAGAGTTATCACCTAGATTAACTTTACAGCTCAAATGTTACAGTATTTCTTGTTTGAGAATTTATACTTTTGATCTTCCTTTACAAATCTGATCTTCTTTTCCAATTTAGGAAGTTTTTACAATGATCTTTCTTCTAGTGTACAGCTTTAGTCAGGTTTCTGACCTCATTTTTTTTCCACAGGCTCCTCCTTCACTAAGACATTTTATGGTCTTGAAAGAGTCAGCATTTGTGCCCACGTCACAGAAGTATTTACTTTGGCTTCTGTCACGGGAACTATTCGACACCAAGGCTGGTGACTCTTGTGCTTTTGCCACACTAGCTAACAGTTAAGGTACTCGGTAAACACTGCAAGGCAACTTCTCCTTTCTTTTAAATGTCCTCTTGGAATTTTTCTTGGCTTTATGGCACACATACAAACCTTCCCTGTTAGGCAGTCAGAATCTGAAACTCATGTTCCTTGTTTACCCTCTTTACACCCGCTCTATCTCACCCTATTCCAGAAACAGAAAGAGAGCAGGGGATCTTTTGACAGTGCTGGTACCCACTGTCAAAATACCCAGCACAAAAGAATTTTAGCCCACTTATAAAATGCCAAAATAAACAAACTACAATTAAGGATAAGGTGTTCCCGCACACCTGCAGGCAAGCTGGGAGAGCTGACTCAAGTAGTATTAGGTGATGCAATAACGTAAGTTTCATGAGGAGACGAAGAAGAAAAGTAAAAATTAACAGGCAGACCAGGCTATTCGCTTTGACATCTTTTAACCTGTTAAATGCAGGAATCCTTGTAAGAGCTTATGACCCAAAGCACCAAAGTGTGTGATGTTCACTCTCTGGGAGAAAGATGAGCAATTCAATTTGCACAGATCTCCTGACCTGATACTGCTAGTCACTAGAAAGCTTAGGTAATAGCTAACGAAAAATATTTCTATCATGCTATCTTGGCTGTCTTACTCAATTTTTTCTTTTTATTTTTTGGCTAGGGTTCGAAAGGAGGGGACTGCTTAGGCTTGAGTGGTTTGGGTTTTTTTCATATTTCTTGTTTGACTTTCCATCCTTGTGTTTCAACTGAAATTAAACAGCCTGAGTCTTTCAGAAACAAAAGACAATAAGATGACAGAGCCGGAGGACGACTATGAGAAAAGACACCCTCCCAACCAGCCTTGGAAAGGCACCGTAACCGGGGAAGGGGCAGCGGCAGCGCTACAACAGCCAGCGCGAAGCCGAGGCCGGTGCGAGGAGCGGCCGGGCAGGGACAGCGAGCTCGCCCGGCTGCGCTGTAATTAAGAGCTGCTGCCCGGATCACCTCCCACGCCTTCGCCAACGTGACAGCACGGAGGGAAGTGGAAACCTGTCTCACTGGAGCACTCATCAGGCTCGTCTGTCAGAGGCATTGTCCGCCGAGAGCAGCGGACACCGGAGACACGCGTGCCCACCGCGCTGACTGTAATTACCGCGCGCCGCATGGAAGGGCAGGCGGCAGGCACACACCTCCTCACCCCCACTGCGGGGAACCGGGGGCTCCCCCAGCCCCGCACACCCCGGCAGCCAGGCCGCAGCCGCCACCCCCGCCCCGGCCTCGCCCCGCTCCGGAAGCGGCAGCGCCCGGGCCCCACCGCCCGCCCGCAGGGCCCGGAGAGCCGCCCTGCCGGCCCGCTCACCTGCTCGGGCTCCATGGCGCCGGCGGCGGGCGCGCAGTAGAGGGTGATGGCGGACAGCCCCTGTTCCATCCTCCGCCCGCCGCGGCGCCGGGGGAGGGCGGCAGCGGGCCCGCCGCGGCCCGGGGAGCGCAGCGGCCGGGCGGCACCGCCCGTCACACCGCCCGCCGGGGCGGTGCTTGCGGCCCCGGGGCTGGCCGCCCTCGGGGGCCGGGACCCGCGCGGCAGGGACTGGGGCAGCGCTCGCACCGGCCGCGGGCGTTCCGCTTCTCTCCGGAGCCGGGCATCAACCGGGGCCGGGACGGAGGCAGGGGAGAGGCCGGGGGAGCCGGGCTGCCAGGGACAGCCGTAACCCCACAGAGGCAGGAACATACCCACTGCACTGAGGGAAAAGCGTTCTGGGGCAACACACACATCATCGCCCCAAAATAGCGTGAAGCCCTGCAAAATAATAGAATAATATTTTAAGAAGGAGTTCCTTGACAGTAGTTAGGGAGCTGACTAGCCCAGGAGCCTTGCATGATTTGGTGTTGGTTCAGGCAGCTCAGCCCTTTGCAAAGAATGAAGCCTTGAAAAAGAAAGAAACGGGCACCAAGAGCGCCCTGGCCCCTGGGCTGCTGCCGGGTGAGAAAACAAGATGCTGCCCAGGAGGGTGGGAGAAATGTTTACCAGGTAAGAGGTTTGCTCAGCTGCTCCTGGGGAGAGGTGAGAGCTCTTCTGCCTCCAGTGTGCGCTGATCCTAGCAAAAAGTGTATTAGTAAATATCAACTACCCGTGAGAAGAGCTGGAGGTGGAAGCATCTGAAACATTTTTTAATGGGAGTGAGAAGGGAGTAGTTTTAATTTTTTTTTTTGGGTGGGGGGCTGGAACCAATGGCTGTAACATGCACTTACATGACAGCAGGTCATCTTTCAATCCTGCATCATTAAGAACAGTTTCCAAAAAATTACACTCTCTAGCACAATATGGGCTCTTAAGAGACTTTCTTAGTCATATTATCAAAGCATAATCCAGAGCCCATGACAGAAGCCCAGGTAAAGTACAGATGCAGAAAATGTTCCCTTGTGAAAAGGGCTGACATACAATGTACAATTACAGAAACAGAAAGATTACAGAATGAAAGGTTACAGTATTATTTTAGACAGTACAGGAATTAATATCTTAAGGGATTACAACAAACATCACTTAAAGTTGCAAAGAAACAAACTAATGCTAGGAAACATAAATATTTCTTATCCCCAACAGAGTATACACATTCTGTTTAGTGACTGGTTGGAATAGAGTAACAGCTCCTCATGAACAGTATTAAATCATCAACCAACCAACTAGCTTTCCTTTACCTCTACTGTGGTTATAGCACCTGTACAGCCATATTGACCTAAATCTGTTACCTCCCAGAAAAACTGGCATTTGCAACTTGGACAAGTTTAATAACTTTAGCACATTAATGTTGAAAGTCCTATGGAAAGGTAGAGTTAACAAAGCCAGACCTGTTTGTGTGTGCTAATAGTTGTCCAGCTTCTATTACACAGCTATCTATTGACCATCATTTCCTCTTAGTAGGCTGCTCAGCAGCAGTCTGAGCTCAAACAGTTCAGACAAAAGCCTGTCTGACAGCAGCAACAGCAAGATATACACAAGAAGACAGACCTCAGTCTTTTAAGCATTTCCTCAAGTTTTACTTAACTCTAGTTCTTCAAGGTTCTTCTGTACTAGAGAAAACTTTTCTGCAGACTTTTCTGAGACTTTGAGGATGAGTACAAAAACCCTAATGCAAGAAAATAGTGCTGGGAGTGTTGTTACACATTTGCCAAGAGAGTTTTATTTGCATCAAGCTATGAAAAGCCATAAAAGTCACCAATCCATTTAGATGTACTCCTATACAGTTGAACTGTTGTTCTTAGTACCTTCATCATGGATTTTTTTTTTCCCCAGACTTGAGATCATCANCAAGAAAATAGTGCTGGGAGTGTTGTTACACATTTGCCAGGAGAGTTTTATTTGCATCAAGCTATGAAAAGCCATAAAACTCACCAATCCATTTAGATGTACTCCTATACAGTTGAACTGTTGTTCTTAGTACCTTCATCATGGATTTTTTTTTTCCCCAGACTTGAGATCATCAGGCAGTTTTTCTGAACAGACCCCAAAGTATTTTCTACCTGGCTTGCTAAGTTAAGATCAATATACACTTCGTTCATTCCAGCATATATCTTAGGAAATAACAACTGACATTTCATACTTTAAAGGAAATGCACTCTTAACTTGCCCTTGTCTCTGCTAACACTCAGCTCGCAACAGCTCTTCATATCTGGTTGCAGTTTTAGTACTTTGGAAATGGTGAACTTAAAGTTAAAACTAAATGTAGGCCACAAGCTGAAAATAGAGTTAATTGTTGGTAACTTGACACTCTGACTGAGCCTGTCCTGGAGCACAGTGCTTCACTGTTCATCCTCAATATCCCTATTCATGTTTGATTTCCATCAAAAGCATTAACCATCCACTCTCCCCTACGGACTGCATTTCAAACCAAGATTTCATACTCTTTCCAGCATGGTTTTGCATATTGCATTGGGTTATAGTGCTCGAGAACTGAAAATCCTATAAAAAAGAAAAATCAGGTTTTAGTAAGCACACCACTTCAGTAGCTGAGGACAGCTCCCAACAAGATGGTGATATGGAAGAACTCATTGTTATATTTAAGATACAAAGATTCAAATTAACCGATCCTTTTACAGATTAATGCTATGCATAAAATGCAGTGCATTGAGGTAGTTAGCATACTTAAAGACTTTTCAGCATCCTCCACATACTGAACACGTACCATTAATCAAGCAGGAGACAGTTTCACATTATAAAATACATTACAGCATAGCTTACATTTTATTAGTGCAAGAGTATAGTTTCGTATGTAAGACATTCCCTGTTAGCTGCCACCATCTCAAGAAAACTTGCTGACAGAGGGATCCACTTGTTTTAACTACTGCACTTAACTTTCATCTAGACAGCAGCAACAGGTGTCTATTTACAAACCAAACACTGCTGTATATTAAGATTTATAATACAACCTCTTACCCTAAAATAAGGGTAAAAAAATCTTACCATATTTGCCAACATCTCTGCTGGATTTCAAGGTTCATCTTTGTCTACCTAGTTTCTGAAGCGTACCTGTGGATTCTACTCTTTTGAGACCAACACAGTAACCTGAAATATTAAACTGCAATAGGAAATGAAGATCAGATTGTAGCTGAGTTGAGGCAGTAATCTGTTAGATACAGCTCTCTCTGTTTTAAAGTTCAGTATCAGCACAGAATTCTACCTAATGTGCTTTAGAAATTTATCTCTAGAACAAAAGAGCTGCTTAACTGGCAGCCTGGTATGAAGATCATCTTCAGCATATGAGACAGTTTGGTATCTGCATATCTGTATTTTTTCAGTCCCTTGATTCTTTGTGTATAGGGGAAAAATTATGAAATGCTATACAACAAAGTCTTGTACAAACCTGAGCACAGCACATCCACATGCTAAAAATGCTCCACAGATGAGCACCAACAGCACATTTTCAGGTACTGAGCTAATCTTATAGTATCTACGCCAAACATGAGTTACAGCAGTCATTAGGGGAAAAAAAAAAAAAAAAAATCAAACTAAGAAAATAATCTCATAATTACATACTGATAAAGGACAGTCAAAATGAACTTGAAGAAACAGGCCATTCCCTTGTTTATAACCACTTAAATTTTATTTTACAGTATATTTGTGACATTTCATGTTACTATAACCAAAGATCAGGGTTGTTTACAAATATAATGGCTGCCATTTGATGTAAACAATTAAAAAGTGTCTCTAAATATTAAAATTTTACATCATGATTTTGTTTTATTAAATTGAATTACTCTTTGTGCCATCAGTTATTAGTGGAGAGGAACTAATTTAAGCAAAAATAGTTTTCAGAAATTAGATGTAGAAACTGAGAAGCCTGGATAAGATTTCAAAAGACCATTCTCTCATCACTGTAAAAAGGAAGAAAGCAAATTCATTCACTGAAGTTGCAATGAAGAGTCAACCAAAGTCCATTTGTTTTAAGGCTTCTTTACATATTATTGAATCCCATCATGCCTTTCATATTCCCAGCAGCACCTTGTTGAAATTGTCTCATCATTGACTGCAAACCAGCCATGCCACCTGCAGAAAATAAGTGAGAACATGAATGTGTTAATGAACTCTGAAGCACAGCTCTCTTGCTTGAGGTATCATAACTGTACACACATTATTCCAGTACTATACGAAGGCAGAAGCCCAAGACTGTCAAATTAGGTTTAAACACTTATTGAAAATAAAGACCTGAGTGAGTAATTACAGAAAGGTCTGCAAAACAGCAGGCTTTAAGTAGGTTTTAAGATGAGTTATGCATTAAGAACTAGACAAAAGAAAAAACTTGATGGAATGACTATATCTATCAGTAAGGTTCAGGTATGGGAGTCCTTATTTAAAATTGCTCTTGTCAAATTTAATTACTTGAGGCAAATCTTAGAAGAGAAGGGAAGTCTAGGAAGATTTGTTTTACCACAGACATCCTACACCAGTCCAAATGCTCATTTTGAGAGCTGAATCCAAATGAAAGACTAGATTAAACACTGCTAAGTGCAAAGTATTTGGACTAAACTTTCTGATTCTTGTTAGAAAACCCTAAAAATACTTAATACTGATATATAACGCAGATAGTCTCCCATCCCCGTCCTCATTTCATATCTCAAATGCTCCACTACAACTGGCAGTCCTCTCTGGAAGCTATAAAAAGTCAGCATATACCCATATGATGAAGAACTCTTGGATCCATCATCTTTGCCATCTGCTGATTCAGTTTGGCCAGCTGAGATGGGTTCACATTCTTGGACATATCACCGCCTACATAAAAAGAAAAGAGCAATCAAAGTGGATTAACATATGGTGCTAGAAATAAAATAAATCCAAATGTTACCTCCTAATTCTAGATTCAAATCCATAAGTACATTTTTACAAGTTACTATATCACCACTTAGAAGTTCATTTAGGATCAACAGTCCCTGCACTCCACATAACTGACTGAAGTGTTAGTACTGTAGTAGTATCAAGTCTGCATTGATAGAAATATAGTAGCTTTCCTTGCTAAGTTACACATTAGTGACAGGAAGAATAGTCCTGCTCTTACCAGTCATTAAAAACTTTCAAACATGAAAATGAGCGAGCTACAGCTCACTTTCTCGTCTCCCTGATCAGTATTTTCTCATTTCATCTGTGTTCACACATCAAGTTACCTTAGTTAATAAATTTCAATAAATTTTAGGGTGGGGTTTTTGGTGTTGGTTTGGGTGGGGATTTTTGGGGGGTTTTTTTGGGTTTTTTTGTTTGTTTTATACCTTTGAAAAGCCCTTTGATGCCTCCCATCTTTTTCACCATCTGTGCAAACTTAGTGTATTGGGTCAAAAGCTCCTGGACATCTCTGGTAGAAACACCTGAGCCTCTCGCTACTCTTTGGATTCTTCCTGGCTGCTTACTGAAAACTTTGGCACCATCTGTACTGTCAAGTTCTGCAATTACAGTGTGGAAAAGAAAAATCCATTGAGTCAGTGACATTAAAAACAGTTACAATTGGTAGCAAACCTGTTCTCATTGTTGAGAATTTAATTTTGAGCCAGAGAATAAAAACTTTTAGAAGTGACAACACAAAATTTTACATAAATCATTGACACATAATATTCTAGGAAGTAATACTAAAAACTCTTATCTTCATACATTAATCACCATGATAGAAAAAAGCTGTGTGAATAAAGTATGCTCTTGGGATACTTGGTCTTGAGCCATATTAGTGGATTTAGCACAAGGGTAAGAGCATACTACTAAAGGAATAGCAGGTGAACTGGAAAAAACACTTTGAGTTCTAGAGACCAGGCTATGTCACCAAGTAAATCTGAGGATGGGTAGGAAAAAGATTGCAATGCCAGATTAAAGATTAACATACCTTATTAATTTGCAAGTATATAATTAATAATTTATGAACAGTTATAATACAGTTATAATACAGTTATAACAGTTATAATACAATGAATAAAAATACCCTGATTTCCAAATGGAAATTATTGAAAATCCCACCTACTCTCCACAAGACAGAACCCCAACAGGCAAAGTATCTCTAAATATCTAGATTTATTAAGAAATTTGGATACACATGTACTCCTTGCTATTTCCAAGACAGTTAAATATTTCTTGTCATTTTCTATCATTGTACATACTGCAATGTCTTTTTGTTTCCAGAAAGATCTCTCTAAATAAGCTTGTTCCAAAATCAAGGAAAAATAGTGAGTGAAATTTGTTTTACCTTGATCGTTCATACTGTCCATTATAGTCATGAGCTTCTTTAGCCTTGCCATTGACTCCTGTTCATTGCCTTTACTCATGAAGTCAGTTCCAAAACCAGGGATCATGCCCTTGTTTTAAGAATGGAAAACAAAAGCTGTGTCAGAATAGGCAAAGCTAGCTTTAATTAAAGCAGAAAGAAATATAGACAGCAACTGTTACTTCAGTAATTACATACTGCAGTAGAAAAATCATTTCACCTTTTTGAAAAACATAGAGCACAGATTATAACAGATTTCAATTAAGAGTTTTAAGTTTACAGAAATTTGTCAAATATCAATGAAAATCTAATAAAATTATTTTGGGGATAACTAACCAAGATCTGACTGAATGGTCCCATTTTCATGATGTTTTGGAATTGTTCATACATATCTCTTAATGTAAATTGACCTGAAGCACAACAACAAAAGAAAAGTTAGCAGAAGTCACACTGGCATTTTGGTCTTACTCTCCTTTTTCAATTATTCTTCATATTCATAAAATAAATAGTATACTACATAAATAAGTAGATAAATAAACCTCTTCACTACTAGTATGTCTAAACAGTTTCAGATGACACATGCTGAACCATTAAGGTAGTTATTCTGCACTAGTAGTCTCACAGACTTATAATTTGAAAAACACAATTCAATTCACCTCACTGCCACATTTACTAGAGAAAGAATAGCTATTCTTCACTGTGCACATGAACAAGTTATTTGTGTCTACACACAGCACAAATTAACTCTGCTGTCTCTGTTGCAGAGAACCTGCCATACTCAGGTCACTGTAATGCATCTGCTATTCAGGCCTTGGGAATAACTTACCATGTTTTAGCTTTTCTATGAGCGCTTCATTATCATCCAACTTTAACTCATTTACTTTATCTATCAATCCTTCAATATCACCCATACCTGGATAAAGAAAACAGATCTCAAATTAGCATTAAAAAGATTACACTTTGACTTTCCATTATCTAATTCTAAGTATCTTTTAAGTACAGTTGTACACAGGACATACCAAGCAGCTTGCTGATGAAAGGCTGTGTTTTAAAGGGCTCAAAGTCATCTATGTGCTCACCAGTTCCAATAAAAATAATAGGACTCTTTGTGGCAGCAACTCTGCAATAAAATATATTTGATGAAATCGCCTCTCAAACACCATCCATCTTTTATATTATAATCAGCTAAGCATCATCAGCACTGTGCATTCCATCTGCAGTATCTCCCTTACTCCTTAAACTATTAATGAAAAAACACCCAGCACTTGGATGTTTACCTCAGAGTACTTAAAAAGATTTTTCTTTAATTAGCGCTTTATAAAATAGAAACTGTTTGGAACAAAAAATCATCGACAGAAATAGAAGTTGCTAATTTTCATTGCTGAGTTTAAGAAACTTGAGAGGACAAAAAAAAATAATCTTCAGTTTATCCTAATACTGGGATATTGCCAATACATACACTGATACTAATGATAATACTGTCAGATGACAGGCATTGATTACAATTTCTTCAAGGTACCTCATAGAACAGAATCTCATTTTCAACACAGGAAAAAGCTCAGACATAAGAAAACTCACAACCTTTCTACTACACTAACACTAGCTTTTAAGGGTAAAACTCAGTTTCCAGTCCACAGACAGTACAGAGGAAACACAGCACACTTAAGGCACACAAGCAATGACAACTCCAATGAGCAAAATGAAAATACAAAAGCTTTACTCTTTCACCATTATGCTATAAATAAAGCAAAATACATATGGCAGTTTAGGACTCTTAACACTTCCAATCAAAGACAGGCAGGGATTTAGCAAGTCAGGGTCAGTTGTTTTGACTGCTTTGGCAAAACATCTCAGCTCCAAATAAGCTGTATATTTGAAAGCAGTTGGAACAATCATATAAAGGCTGAAGACAAAATGTAACACTTTCTAGTCCATATTCTGCCAAGATACAGCACACAGGAAGTCCAACAAGAATGGAATTTGGGTAACTATGACTGCAGACAACTTCTCACCAAGTTTCTGGACACTGCCAATCCAGAATTTTGATTTGCATTACAGTTTTAAGGTCACTAGATATGATGAGGTACAGTTTTTCCCCTTCTGGAAAAAAACTCTTGGGATGCAAAACTCTTCATGTAAGTTGCATCTACTGAGCCCAAATTTATCTTTCTGGAAGAATGCCTAATATACAATATGCAATGAAAATAGCTTTATGTTGATTTCAGAAGACAAAAGTCTGACCTGTGACAATACAAACTACTGTACTGAAAATAAATCATATAATTTGATTCCGATGTTAAATATCAAGAGGCGATCGTACCCACCAGAAGGAGGATAAAAACCTAAGTGTGACTGTGACTGACTTAGATTCTGTGCAATGTGAGTGACACTTCCACAGGGCAGGTTTCTGTGAGACACTAATGCATTTCATGGCTGGCTGTGCACAGCCAGATGTTGGACACTATTATACCACAGTACTTACGCACTAAGAGCTCCACCTCCTTTGGCATGTCCATCAAGCTTAGTAACAATAACAGAAGCTACATCTACTTTGTCTTTGAAAGCTTTAGCTTGAGCTTCACAAGCTTGACCAATGGAAGCATCCATCACATAAACAATGTTATCTGGTTGCTAGGAGAAATGATACACAAAATAATAATTTCCAACTTTACTAAACAATGTTCATGCATTACTATTATGTAGGTTCAGTAGCAGAACTTACTGCAATAACAGTATGTAAGAGCTGTATACTAGAGTTAAAACAGGACCACTGTTTTATGAACAATATCATCTAAGGACCATTTAAAAAATTCTGATGCTGTAGGACTATATGATTTATCTACAACACGAAACATTACAATTTAATAGGCTTGTGCTTATTAGTTATGATTCAAGTGATTTTTGCCAGTATCTTAAGCCAATTAGATAATTAGTATCTACAAGCAGTTAATAGTTAACATCTTCCATTTGGTTTTACATTCAGATATTTAGGACACGCATTCCTTTAAAAGTAAGTTAGCCATTAGCAGGAATTGTGTGGGAAGTGTCATATTGTCATGCAAGACCACAGAATCAAACAAACAGCCAGACTTTTTTTTTTTAAACCCATAGAAACAACAGCTTCATTTACATATCAAAACTGCTGAAAGTTATCCAAACATCTTCTCTGTTTCAGTCCAATTATTTGTGACAATCACAGCAAGTTTAGTATTCAAAGTTAAAGGAAACCAGACCAGACTGGTTCTTTTATCTATTTTTTTTAATGCAAAGATCCTGAAAATGAGAAGTTAAAGCAGGAATGGCAGTCTGGTTATATTGCAAACATCCTTGAACAGAAGAACTGAATAATTAAAACTGTCACAAAACTAACAAGTCCTGGTCATTCAGCCCTTGCTTACTCGTATCTGTTTGCATCTTCTAATATAATCTACGAGTTAAAGCAAAATGCACACAGAACATCAGCATAAAGATGAATCAACTCAGTCATCATCGAATGACTACACCAAGTTACTGTATTTCTCCAAACTACTCACTATGGCATTAGCAACTTGTAACATCTCTTCAAACAAAGAGTCTTCTTGTTTGTGACGTCCACTTGTATCAACAATGATTATTTCAAAGTTTTCATTCTTAAATTTCTCAACACCTTCTGAGGCAATTATTACAGGATCCATTTCTGTATAACTGATCAAAA
The DNA here is from genome assembly GCA_013398595.1 of Tychaedon coryphoeus. Taxonomy (NCBI): domain Eukaryota; kingdom Metazoa; phylum Chordata; class Aves; order Passeriformes; family Muscicapidae; genus Tychaedon; species Tychaedon coryphoeus. The sequence continues at coordinate 83,183 of WBND01000827.1, forward strand.
AGAGAAACAAAGACTCAGAATTTCATCACTCATTTCAATTTCATTTTTGTTAACTATAAATCTATCTGGATTTCAAGAGGGAATTCCCCTTACATAAAGCAAAAATTCGTTAAAAATGTCTTCCTAAGCCATTTACCCTTACTGCTCAGTGAACTGAAGCACAAAGACTGAAGTCTCTCTCACCTGCTGGAAGCTGCAGTAAGTTCTACAACACGCTCCCTCAAATAAGATTTAGCTGAGCATCTAGACAGTTCACCTTAGGGGAAAATTATTTACTGCTTTTTAAAAGACATTTCAGGTCCACCTCTGTTTTTATTTGATCATGAAAATTAAGCATCCAAAAAGAATACCTTCTAATCTGTGATATACTTCCCAAAAATCTGGCCATGTCTGGTAAAAGTCTATGAACTGCTATACATTGAGTAAGCACTATAGGGAATTATTCCTGGACACCTGATCTCTTGTACACTATCCTACCTACTACTCCCAGCAGTATACTGAACTGGGCAGAATTTTCATCTGATAGGAGCAAGTATTATTTAGAATGTATTACTAAAATGAAAGCAATTAGGCAATGCTAAATGGGTTTAGTGCAAAATGTTCAATACAGAACAATACATAATTGGGAGTTGAATTGCTCTCAGTGATTCTGAAAGATGCTTACCTCCCATAAAAGGGAATTCTTGCTTTTGTGGCATTCTGCTTTAACTGGTCAAAAGCACCTATAAGACAGGTATAGTCAAGGGATTACTTAAGAAAATCTTCAAATATTATAGAGCACTACATCATTAAAGTCTGTGTTACCTGCTCTGTATGTGTCTGCACATATTAAACAAGTCTTCCAGCCTTTCCTCTGATAGAAGTATGCTAACTGTGAAATGAAACCCAAAACAAGTAGTTACACCAAAGTCCCATTGACATGACACTTCTAACAGCATGAAGTCACACACAGGATATAAACTCAAGCCAGCCTTTCTATAACTGAGCCCACAGACTAAGATCATTCACTGTTGGCATGGCCATTATTTACAAAAGCATGTTATAAATAATCAATGGCAAGATGAAAACACCTGCTTGACTCTTCTGATTCAATTTCTTGAAGTAACAATTTCTAGGAATGACAAGTTCCCATTTTACTAACTCCTGAATTCTTCTTAGTGTTAGTACTGCAGATTGGACTATCGTGTAGAAACTACCCAAAGCAATACTTCAATATCAAGTACCATAATGGCTACAACTTGTGGAGCTCTATGTTTCTGTACTTACAGAGGAACAAAGATATTTCCATTGAAAGGCAAGTTTTAAAGTAGTGGATAGAATCTTTAACCTTCCTACAACACTTAGCTTCATGGGTGCTGTGTATATTCACAAAACACTGACCAAAGACAAACATTCAAAATAAAGTTCACCTACGTAAGCACTAACAAAGTCTTCTGAAACCAGAGCAGGCTATACTGAATATTTCACTGTGTGTGAATCTCAAAAGCAGATGACAAAAAACAACAAAGATCTGTCTTTTTTCCATAGAATAATTTCTCCTCACAGCTTGGAATGTATCAAGCTCTGTCTTGGGGTGAATGATGAGTGAGTCAAGAGGTAGTGAGGCTGATGCTGTTGTGGGTGTTGGTTACAGGCCATCAGAAGGAGCAAGTGGATGAGGCCTTCTACAGGCAGCTTGAAGCAGCCTCAAAGTCACAGGCCCTGGTTCTTGTGGGAGACTTTAACTACTCTGACATCTGCTGGAGAAGTAACATAGTGAAGCACAAACAGTCCAGGAGGTTCCTGGAAAAAGGAAAGCAGAGATTACAACTTCCTGTCACAGGTAGTAGATGATCCCACAAGGAATGGGTGTGTTGTTTGACCTTACACTAACAAGCAGGGAAGGCCTTGTTGCAGATGTGAAGATAGGTTGATTCAAGGCATTCTTTTTTTAGCCTTAAAAAAATACAAATGCAAATTTCCTCAATGAATCTGGGGCTGGAAGAGATTTCACATCAACTTACACTTGAATGAGGTATCTAACACAAAGGCCAAATTCCGCTGGATTTTCTAAATAAGTAATGGAATGAGCATCCATTCTTAGTATTAGTCTTAAGCCTAGAAAGTGAACTACAATGTTGTGGTTTACCTTCACTAAGTAAAAGGACAAAGGAAAGACTCTCTTATAGGGTATTGTTTCATCAATAATTCAGTTTAAATTTTTTTTAATGAAGTCCTACAAGCCATAAATTGCCCCAAAAGAATATTATTTTCAACATTCATCTCATCTCAGAAACCGCTTTGCAAACCTATCTCTACATGGTAGTGAGTTAGAACTTTCCTACTAACAAAACCACCACAGATCACAAGCCAATCTTACCTAAGAAGCCCAATGACCATAAGCTTCCCCAAGCAAAAAAAACCCAAAAAAAAACCAAAAAAACCCCCAAAAACAAACCCACAAACAAATAAAAAACCAGGCAAAGAGATCCATTGCATGTTACCTTTGAACAAGTTGTTGTTTTACCACTTCCTTGCAAACCAACAAACATTATAATATTCTGTTTTCCTTTGGTAGGTGTCCATGCCTTGACTCCAGGATCTACAAGCTAAAGAACAAAGAGTAACACAGGTAGCAGAACCAAATTTCAAAAGCACAGAACAGTTGATGTCACAGTCATGCTAGGTGACTGGTTTCATATTCAAAAGAGAAAAACAGTTTTTGCACAGTCTCATCTTAATTTGGCTTAGATTTTTGCTGATTTACAGTAAATAACAACAGCCTTTACAAGATATCTATAGTATATAATGTTCTGCATAATAATTCTGCAAAAAGAACAGTGTTAATTTCTAACACCAAGCACAATCAGGGTGGCTTGTATATATGGCACAAGGATAGCAACTCACACTCCACCCCTCTTGTCACTGCTCAGGATGGGCTTCTTCCAGTAAAAATCCTACAGCACAGAAGGCTTTTTAGGGCTGCTGCCTCACTTTTGAAACAAGTAGAAGGTACATACATTCCTGAGAGCCACCCTATGTCTGGGCACAGACTACAGTTAGAGAAATGCCCAAGATGTAGTTTCAATGAGAATAGTACTGTTTGCAATAGTAAGAAGCCTCACATCAGAAAGCATAACCGCAGGTATCCCATAACCACCTAAAAGCTTGGCTTGCTACCGCACTACTTCCAAGCCCTGACTGTATAAGGAAAGTGATGCAATGCAGAGTTTTGAAGTCCTACCTTAACAAGCTCTTTAAAGACTGCATGCTGGATCATTTTTCTTTTATTAAGGCCAGATGCCATTTCTTCAAGATCAATTGCAGACCTGAGTTTAAGAAAAGCATGAAACACTAGCATAACTTAAAGCATCATTTGAACCTAGTAATACAGTTTTTACAACTGCAACAGCACCCTGATTTGTTCTGAGTTTTCAGATAGGATGTACTTAAGAAGTGACATGCACCGGAGACATTCTTACGCAGAGGACAACAACAGGTTTCTAAAAATGCATCTTTCAGACTTGCATTTACTTAAATTACATCTGAAAATGGGCAAGGTAACAGTGCTAGTCACACACACAGATCTATTTATAGCCAGCACAGAACATGTGAAGATGATGTGTCTAGGAAGTAATGAAGAACTTGTTTATCAGACGACTCAAGTGGTGACAGCAACAGTTTGAAACAAGCCTGTAACAGCAATAAGTGGCTAAATTTGACCAGACTTTTTTGATGGAACTGGCTAAACATTTAGTTCAAACAGCTGTTTTCCTGTTAAAAGTAAACCGAGTGTGTCTAAAAATACCCCAACATATTAAGTTTTAAATTAGTTGTTATTTTGTAATCTCAAATTACAACTTTTACAAATAGCAGAAGTTAAATGCATTTTAATTATTTCACTTACTTGACATTTTCTCTAAGTTGCTTCACAAGTTTGATATTAACATCAGCTTCCAGTAATGCTGTACATACTTCTTTTAACATAGCATTTAAAACCTTTGGAGTATAAAAGAAAAATCAGAAAATTATTTTGCAATACACAGATTAACTAGGCCAGTATAAGGTCAAAATAAGAATGTCACAGTCTATGGTATAACCATGATGATGATGATTCATCTATTTATGATATAACCATGACTTTCACAAATTAAATACAAGTAGTCCTATCATTAAATTGACTGTCACAAAAAAAGTCTGTGGATTTGTTCCTACATAAATACAATTTAAATCTGAAAGGGAAGGGTTCTCAGTTGTAATAACTGCACAGTATATAACACTAACAAAACACTTCCTACTGCATTATGACCAATGGTTCATATGGCAGCAAGACTTCCTGAACTCCCTTCTGGTTAGTCCCTAGAGAGTACACAAAAAAAAAAGAATCTCAGATCACAATACCATTTCTGTAAGTAACAGTATTCCTTAATAAAGAAGGACACCCTGCTACCTGCATTTTCAGAAACTGGACTGCTGCTCTGACTGTATGCCTTTTAGGCAAGCAGGTGCCTCAGCTAGAAACCATGTTTATTCTGAGTTTTCAAAGTCTTGAACAGAAAGATTTTTCTGAAAGTAACACCTGCATAAATGGCCTCATTTTTACATCTTGAGCTCTTGCAGGATAAAAGTTTCCATTGCTGAAAAAATTTAATTGGGTTATATTTGATTTAATTAAGGATTTTGTCTCCCAGCAGAAGATACATTAAAACATTTTCTCTATGATAATAAATTCTAACCCTACAGCTCTCAATGATCCTAGTTTTAGTTATTTCAAGCCATCCTTCTTTCCACCTCAAAACAGTTTCTAGCAATCTGTGTGCTCAGAGACACTTTGAAACCATCATATTAGTTAGTTTTCCATCTTGCATTGAACTCCTATGACAGAACACACCAAGTTCTAATTTCAAACTCTTAATTAGAGAAAATAGAGACCATACTAAGCCAAACAAACTTCCAGAACCCCATACTGGCTTGAATACAAAGGCAGCAAATGCAACACATTCCACACATTTCAGACAGCAAAGTTTACATTTGTTCTTCCACATTTCAGCTTCTAGCAGCCTAGAACACATCTCCATGGTCTGCCTGTGCACACAAATAAATCAGAGCAGGCACCTACCTTCCATCCAAATTTAGGTACACATTGCCTCCACAGAACACTAATCTCCCTAAGCACAGCCAGCAGGCTCAAGGACCCTTTGACCATGGGACCCACTACATCTGAGGTGATGACCCATTTATAAATCTAGCTTTAAGTTCGGTCAGTACTATTAGGGGGTTAAAACCTCTAGTACAAATTTTACTTGAAGGAAAAAAAAGTCTAGGGAGCCCACTTCAAGCTTCTCATCAGCCTTTGAGAACTTTTTCTCAGAACTCTTCCAGTGTTAATGCCATCACATTTGTATACTACATACCTCCTCATTGATAATCGTGGCATTGCTCAGTGAGCGCAATGCTGAAGTTATTTTTCTTCCAAGATCTGCCAGAACCATTTTGGCGGCTTCAAGTACAACTCAGAAGGATCTGGAAAAAAAATAAAAAATACAATTTTAAACTAGTTGAAGCTATGCCTTCACAAAGTAATTATTCAAGTAACTTTTGGGTAAGAACCCTGTTTTGCATTCCAGAAATTGCACAAGTTTTACTTTTTAAAGTTATTTTTAGGAAATATTGGCCTGAAGTTAATTTTAGGCAATCCTGATGACCTACTTAAAGGGAGAGATACCATACTTCAATTAGGAAGGATTTCACTGTGTAGAATAAATGTGCATTGAATTCACCATGAAAAACAACCCAAAACAGTCCAGGTAGACTTCCAGAAAGAACGCCAACTTCTTTTTATCCTCATACCAACAATATGCTACATGACAGAATAAAATCAAGCAGAATAGCCTAGAAACTCTGCATCCTGCAAGGACAGTATAATCAGAAGCAAAATATTTTGCTAGCAAAATTCAACATTATTTATCAGTTGCATTTTATCCAGCTTTTACTAAATCAAACTTAAGTTTCCCATTTCAGTAACCCTACAAATATACTTGCATTTTAATAATGAAAACTCCTATTGTTGTTTTGAATAGCTGTACTGGAAAAAGAGTTTTTTGTTCACTAGAGACACAAATCTCATATATAAGCCTAAAGCATACAATAACTTACACTTGGGAAACTATAAAACGTTAATTTCTGAAAGGTACACATTCTAGTCAACATGCTAAACCACTCCCCCCCATATAAAGTGGTAAGATATTCAGGAGAACACATGGTAGAATCAGCAATTTAAAATTCTGAATAAGGGGAAACCAAAACTTGTCTGAAGAGCAAAAATTTGCAACACCACAGCTACTGCTGAAATGGGGCACTTCAAATACTTTTTATTTTCCACTTTCTGTGTTGCTTTCTTGTACTCAGCTGAAACTACTTCCTTGCTAATAGCCCAAATCAGAACCTCACATTTGAGCTCCTCCTTTCAGAACTGAAAGCCAAATTCTCAATAATGGGAGATTATTTCTCTGTAATCAAAACAGATGACAGTTTCAAAGATTTTTGGGACTTCCTCCTGCCTCAAATGAGAAAAAAGGTCAGTCCATTTATTGAAATTAAGAATGCTGATTTTGAGAGAGGGCTCCAATGTGGCTAACAAAGCAGCTCACTGTATACACACACTGAGATTTATCAACTGCATAAATCCCAAGCAGCCATTTAAAAAATGGTTTAAAATGTGTTTATAAATACTAAAAGATACATTCCAAAAGAGCTAAAACAAGGCACCCATGTAAGCCAATCTCCAGATTGCTTTGTCTAATTGTGAGTTATTATTGTTACCAACTTGATAGGTTAAACCAGCAACAAAACCCCAAAACCAACTGCCAGTCTAACTCACCCTCCCCTGATACTGAGGTCACAATGCAGAACAAAATCTCCAAGGGCTTCAGAAGATGTAGGATAAATAAATCCCATGTAAGTACAGGAGTTGGGTATGGCAAATGACACAAATAAATATGTTTACACATTTCAGATTTAATGTACATTGAATGTATGAGCCATGATATCCATTACAATGCCATCTCAATATTAAATTAAAAATTAGTGTATGTTTCCTAAGGAACTCTGCCAGTAGAGTATCTGCAAACCAGTACCCTAATAGAAATTGACGGCCATCTTTTTACATTGCTGGAAGGGGACTTCTACATGTCACCTGAAGTGGTAAAACTCCAAGATTACAAGACATACAAATCACATTATTGCAGAATTAATTCTAAAAAAGCGTTATTATTAATAGGCTCTACCAAACAGGCTCAGCAAAACAGATGTTCAAAACATTTTCCAGCTCATCTTCTGTGATAATCCCAATGTGTAAGAAAAAACAAAACCCCAAACCTTTAAAAACAGCACTGCAACTAAGTAAGATTTGAGCTGTTAAAATGGCAACCAATGGCAAAACTTAACTATAATACTTGGATATATCAATTAAGAAATTTGGTAGGATGACCAACACACAAAAGTCATTGAACACTCAATATTTAAAATTAGTTTCCAGAGTTCTACAGATCTCCAAACACACAAGGTTTATTATGTCCTACTAAGTGAATGCTTCCTCTGCAGAATTCCAAAAGCTTCTTCGACGGCCTTGCAATAGGAATCATTCAAATCCTTTGCTAAAGAGGTAAGTTTAAGTATTTTCATATAAACTGCTCTCACTAGCACATTAAGAAATGATAAGCCATCAGAATTTCTAAGGGCTGCCAAGTGCAGAAATTAACAGAACTTGTGACACAGTCCATCCAAGTCGAGAGCCACACTCCAGACAAAAAGACACGTAAGATGTTTTAGCAGGTAGCCTGCTTGGGCTGGCAGATAGCCAGAAGGGCATTAGCAATAACTGCACTGCAGAACTTGTATGTGCTGAGCAGCCACAGTTCTGGAGAGTTTAGGTTGAATGCAGCACCCCACAAACACAGAGCAGGGCCTCCCAGAACACAGCCAGGCTGCCTCCAGCAGACCTCGGGCTGAGCAAGGCCACGAGCTCTGCGCAGTCTGAGCCCCCTCCACACTGAGCTCCCAGGTCATCGTGCTGCTGCAGCCCCGAGAGATCTGTGCTTCAGCCATAAACGGGCATTGCAGGCATAAAGGGGCAGCAGAAACCATGTCTCACTACGGCAAAGCAAACCAGCAGTGAAGCAACTCTGAAGAGACAGACTGCCCACCTACCCAGCATAAGCCTCCAACCAAATTCGTCTAGCTAAACTAGCAATACTCTAATGTACAGGATTTTGAAAAAAAAATAGGCTTAACGAGTAACAGCAGTTTGAACAGCTGCTTTAAAAGATAACAGCAGTTTAAACAGATAACAAGCAAAAGGAACAGTTAAAAACTGTACAGTAAACTTGAACTACATATACATATACATGGATTAAGACCAACTACAAGCCTAATTCTGTAACAGAGAAGGGGCTGTTTCATAGGTGGGAATGCCTTGAGCTACTGCAGCTACACTCAACCTCAACTTACGAGTTTCCACCTTCTAAAATTACCCGGCTGACAACGGGAAGGCGCCCCCAAGGCAACAGCAGGGAACGGCTGTCTCGCTTATGGCCCAGTGCCCTCGTTTCCACGGGAAAAATGATTAAGGCATAGCCTGGTATTATCTGCCTGGCCGCTCCCTTTCGCACGGGCACCCAGGGCTGGCCGCGGACAGCGGGCGGACACCGGCTGGGCGAGTCCCGTTCCGGTGCTGCGAGCAGCGGCGGCTGGGTCCGGGAGGCCCAGAACGGCTCCCGCGAAGCTCCAGCCGACTGAGGGCCCAGGCTGCCGCAGGACAGATCGCCGCCTATCCCCGGGGTCGGCAGGTACCGGCGCCTCCTTCCGCCCCGCCGGGACTGGGCCGGGGGCCGCTCCGCGTCACGAGAAACCGCCGCAGGTGGAGGTTACGGAGCAGCTGCGGCGGCAGCGCGAACACTCACCGAGAGCGCGGCGCGGGGCCCGCGGGCGGAGCCGTGCCCAGCCCAGCCCACCGGGGCGAGGCCGCCCAGCGAGACTCCGCTAGAAGCGCAAGGAGTCGCGGCCGCCGCCGACCAGGGAAACGTCAGCACTGGCCGTCGCCCCACAGGCCCCCGTTGGCTTCCGTTTCCGGGCCGCGCGCAGTCCCGCTGCATCATTAAGGTAGCTCCGAGTGTCCCCCCCACCCCGGACTCAGCGCGGCATAGGCGGGCATCAGGCCATACCGCCTTAAGAAGGGGAGGGAGGCGCGGCCGTAGGCGGGGCAGGGGGGCGGAGCTCCTCCCCTGAGGCCGCCCCGTCAGCGAGGGGCGGGGCCGGGAGCGGCGCCAAGCGGCCGCGCGAGCACGCGCCGGGAGGGGGCGCCGAAGGGCGGGACCGAGCATGCGTGAAGGGCCCCTTCCGGCCGGTGCCGCCCTCCCGCATGCGCACGTGCGGGCAGCGGGTGGGTGGGCGCGCGGAGGGCGGGGCTTCTCCCGCGGTGCGCACGTGCGTGAGGCGGCGCGCGTGGCGCCCCCCCGCGGCGGCGGCGCGATGGAGCTGGAGGCGGCGCGGCGCGCGGTGCTGGCGGCCGTGAGGGGCACGCGCGCCGCCGACCTGCCGCGCCTGCTGCACTGGATGCGCAACACCCGTAAGCGCCGCGCGGGGCCGCGCCCGCTCCGCTCCGCACCGTGCCCCTGGCTCGGCCCACATCCCCTCGGCCCCGCCGGCCGCCCGGGCCCAGGGGCGCGGTGCGGCAGCCAAGGCCGGGGGGGCGGGGAGCGGACCCCGGGCACGGAGCAGCGTGCCCGGGCCGGGGCGCCGCCCCTTCCGGGGACACCCGGCTCGCCGGGTACCGGCCGTACCCGCCGGCGGCTCAGTCCGGGTGCGGCGCTCCTGGCGGCTGGGGCAGAGCGCGGCCGGTGCCGCCCGCCCTGCCCGGCTCCGGTCGGGGGTGGCCGTGCCTCAGCTGCCCCAGGCCCGGGCTGCGCTCGCCCGTCCGGGGCCACTCGTGCCGGCGCATGGGTGCCGTGTCAGGGCCCGGCTGTGTCGCGGAGCAGGGCGGGCTGCGGGGTGACCCTCAAACCCCGCCAGTCGTGCGGAGCCCCCTACTCTTGCCGTACCAAGGCGGCTTTAGGAATTAGGCTTGCCTTGTTCAGCTTCACTCGTATTCACAGCAGTCTTTCGGAAGTTTGCAAATAGCGGTTTGAGCTATTTTACAAGCGCCGCTTTCCGCACTTATGTCACCTTAAGTTATCATAGCTTTCTGTTTACTCCCGTGTTTATGCCTGGATGTAATTTCATCTGTGTACTTCACTCTGCATTTTGTGGCAGACGAAGAAAAGAAATGTGGGTCAGTGCAGAAGCTGTAAATTTGCAACTGAACCTAAAGGATGACACGGATAAACCTCAACATAGGCAGTGCTTTAAAGCTATAGTCACATACTGCCATGCTGAATAAAGTCTAAATGTTGCTTAGTCTCAGGGTATATGTGCATTTTTCCATTGCAGATAGGAATCGGGAAGACCCCTCCAATCTTGTGATCAGGTATCCAGTATGTGTGTGTCCTGTTTGTTAATGATTGTCTCCTGGGGTGGTAAACCTACCCCGATGATCATGTGTTAGAAGAAATTCATCATAAAATACAGTACTTCCGCAAGTCATGCCTGGCTTGTGCTTCTTGTTTGGGTCTTTGTTCCAGCATGTCCACTTTAGGTTGAAAACAACTTCCTTAAGCCAGCACACAGGGACTGTGGCACAAAGTTCAGCTCTGACATGAAGAAGTTGTCCAGCTGCCTAGATACTTGGAACTGCAAACTCACTGTTGCCCTGTGGCTTGCAGCTCCCAGAGTCACTCAGATGGAGAGGCAGGACAGATCCTTCTCAGGTGGAGCGGGCCCTCTGCTGGATTTATGGGAAGAGAACTAGCTGGGAACAGCGTTTACTGTCCGTGTCAGGCATGCAGCCCTCCCACCCAAACGGGTTCTTAGGAGAGACATTGCCAAGTGTTCCAGAGCATCTGGGAGTCAGCCTTCATGACTAGAGCAAAGACGGCCTCCCTAGAACTTGAAGGCTGAATTTTGATGGAAGTAGTGTTAATTGCAGTTAAGCATTCTTATTTTCTGTGTGTATATGTACTCATGTGTATGTATATATCTACACATGCATATGTCTGCATGTGTGTATAGATGTAATGCTAGAGCAATCTGCTATAAGCAATACTGCATCCTTCCATTTTTGGGGTCTTGTCTGGAAACAGTAGCTTTCTACATAGTGCTTGGGTTGCTGTAAATAACCTTGTTAGAAGTGGTTTTCTTCTATCCATGTGCTCTAATATGTAAAAATCTCGTTGAATTTCACATGCAGTCATTCATATTGCTTGTTCACTTAACATAAATCATCGCAGCTCCTAACGCACTATATTAGTTTGTGTGGTGTGCATATATGGCTTTCTCAGCTTCCTGACTCCTTTACAAATACTGTAAAGCACATGGGAGCTTACTAGTGAAACTTGAAAATGCTGAAAATGTTTCAGTTAGGAAACTAATATTTACTGTTTTCTCTGTTTCAGTTCTATGATCGTGTTTTACTTCTGCCATAGGAATTTTTTAGCCAATGGCATAGTTTATGTAGACTCCAAAATCCTGTGTCAGTGGAAACATTTTAATATATTTTTTTTATGTTACAGCTTCCAAAATTACCAGAGCTGGTTTCTGTGAAAGATAATATACTATGGTTACTAGCCTTTGTTAGATTATGATTTCTCAAGTATTTTTTCTGAATTTTAATGATCTAGCTTTTTGCCTAGGTCTTTCAATGAAAGGGTACATATATTCTTGCCTTATATTTGTTCTTCCTAATTGAGATACAACCTAAAGAGTAGATTGTGTTCCAAATCTTGAACTACTTTGTGTGTGATACATCTGAGCAATCTGCGTCCTTCTATTTTTATACTGTTCGCATCAATAGTGATTGCTGCTGCTTCACTGTGTGCATCATCTTCAAACATAATTAGCTTTACTGTTGCCATCCAGTGGCTTTTCAGCTCATATGCTGCCCATCAGAGAACAGAGTGGATGAATGGACAGGGCAATCAGGATCAAGCAGCTGAAGTAATGAATGTAATTTCGTGTCTAGTCTCCTTGTCAGGCCAGCTTCAGGATCTTTTTACGCTTAGATTTCTTTGCTTACAGGCTTGTGCTCTGATAATATTTTATGCCAATTTTCTCTTTCAAAAAATGCTCATTGTTAATATCCTGGCTGGATGCTATTAATTAATATTCTGAGAAATCAAGTTTTACTTAAGACATCTGCATCCTTGGCATTTGCTTACACTTTGTGATTGTATTTTGTGAAGTGCTAATACAGTATAGAACTATAGGCAACCATATTTGTTCCAAGGTGTGTAATTTAGAATGTGTGACTTAGACTAATCTTATTTCCCTGATTGCCACATTTGTGAAGAAATTTAGAACCTATAGAATTTGGTCTCATGCTAATGCTTTAGAAGTTCCAGTGGAAAAATATTAATGTTTACCCTTGCTCTCTCTTTACCCAATACCTTGCTCTCTCAAGGTGCTGCAGTCTCCCTCTCTAATGTACATATATGTTTACTTGTAGATATGTAGTGAAAGAGTGGAAATTAGAAAACTTTATGGCTATGTGTAAAAACTTTTCATTGTTAAACAATCAAGGTATGTTTCAGTTTGGGCTTCTTTGGGTCATTAACCTGTTCATGTCTTTTTAATCTCCTTTGTCTGAATGGCTGTATCCTGCTTTATTTCTTGCTTTCACCCTGATGAGTACAGGACTAGAGTACGAGATCAGTATCTCTCCCTTAGTGGTTTTATTTTTTTGCAGCATTGGACAGTAAGTGAGCAGAAACATTTGTCCTGAAGGTCACATTCTTTTAGCCTTTCTGCATTTTCCTCACAGATGCAAATATTTTGTGTGATGTCCCCAGTACAGCACTCTTGATGATGCTGCTTTTTGTATTGTTTCTCTGAGCTGCTTCTGTAACTGTATACTGGCAGTAACTTTTTGTGTGGCTTTTTTTTCCCTTCAGAATTGTTGCATTTGAATAATTATGCTGCCCATTTTAATACCTAGATAATTCTGTGTTAATTAATAGTGATTGGACTGAGGATAGTGAGGAGCTGGTAGAGGTTTCTGCTGCTGTACCCTGAATACAGCCAGGGAATGTGTTGTTCTCTCTGTGCAGAGAGAAGACTGTTTGATGGGAGATGTAAAAAGTTACCAGATCTCTGTGCCACACAGAAATAAAAACCTACTCTAAGTGGTAGGGATGGGTAGATATTATTCCGAATGAAAACTAGGATAGGATAAATGGAAAAATGGTATCCCCACTGACAAACTGTTTTTCTGCGGCATGTCAGTTCCCTGCTTTCTCCTCCTGCATCCCATTCCTGTTTCTGTCAAGATGTTGAACTTACAGTTTTACCTCCAGCTGAGGAGAACTGGGCATGAGTCCAGCATTAACTGTAGTCAGACTTTTTCATTTTCACGCCTCTCTCGAAATTAAAGTGTACACTCATCCTTAGAGTAAAGTCCTGCATAAAGTGGTTGACCTTTAGGATTAGTGTTGTTGCAAAGACAGCCTTATTTATTACTGTAACTTAGTTGATGTTTTCTGACTCGCGCAATGAATGCATGAAATGTTATTGAAAAACTTCATGGAAGATACAAATTGATTCATAGTAAAGTGAGTTATCTTACCTAAAGTAAAGCCTTACATATTTTGAACTGGAAGAATATTGAACATGTTCTCACTCCAATGATTTCTGACTAGCCTTCCTTAGTAATTACGAGAATGTAAGTGAATGAAAGATTCTATTTGTTTTTTCTTTGTATGAGTGTGGGGGTTTTTGTATTGAGAATTTTAGAAATCTCGAATCTTTATGTGTGATGGAAGAAGACCTTACTGTTTTAAAGCAGCTGCTTAGCAACACTGCTTGGCTGTTTCACAATCAGCCAGCTCTTCCCACACACTGCAGTGAAATGTACGTCATTTCACGGTGACTTGCATTCCAGCTTTTCTTTTGAGTTAGTCTTAGATCATAAAGAAAATCAAATAATAAGAGTTGGAAAAAAGAACGGGAACTTTTGGTGTCTTAACTTTTTTATAATAGGATGATTAATGCTTCAATATCCTTTTGCAATAACCATGTTCCAGAAGTTCCGGCTAAGAAAACCTGGGTGAAGCCCAAGAGCTAATTCAAACCACTTGGGGAAACCCCCCTGACGATCCCCCTGAGTTGGGTCCCAGCATTTGATGTGTAGCTGGGGCATATTCCCACTTGACCTCCACTGCCCAGACTTCTAGAATTTTCAGCAGCAGAAAAGATGCGTTGGTAAGAATGAATGCTGGAGGAGATAACCAGTGAATTGACCAAGCTGTCTGTTTACATGAACAGAAACACAGGAGTCGGGGGAAGTAAATACAGGAATCTGAATCTTGAGTTTGAGATTGAAGTCACCAAACCACTCTACTTACTTGCAACTACGGAATGCTTTTGCTGTACCTAGCACTTAAATGCAGATTACAAAGCCTGTCTGTCAGTCAATGTCAGTGAAGCATAGATAAGGTGATAAGACCCTTTATGCTTCTTGTGTTCTGACATGGGGTCTAAGATGGAAATATTTTTCCATCAGGGCTAAAACTTACTGTTGTGATACTAACTTCTAAAATTTTTTCAGTTCATGTAACAGTGTAATAAAACACTCCTGCAAACCTTGTCCAATCTATGCATTTCCTGAGAAGCTTTTAAATATGAAGCTAAGATTTCAAACTGATATACTGTCTGAATTGCTGATTGTTCCTATGGTACTCAAAATATTCAATATCAGGAGTATTACTCAAAATAGTGATTGAATAATAATAATTCCAAATCTTTGCAGATCTTCTAATTTAAGGATAAACAATATATAATTAAGTACAAAATAATTTTTTTGTGGATTCACTTGTACTGGGAGCAAACCAGCTTTTTAAGAGGTTGGTGTACAATTCAGTCTTCTGACTTGAAAGTTGAGGGCAGTCAGTCCTGTAAATTCAGGCTTTTAACAAGCAATGAGGGAGGAGTATCTGATAAAATCAGCCTAACTGATTGTGGAGAATGCGCTGCTTTAGTACAGTGTTCTGCATACAGAGAAGAAACTTCTCATCATACTTACACGAGCAAACCAAGTGTCCAGCATTTTCTATCATGTACTTTATTATCTAGGAATTAGCATGTTCTCTGACCTGCTAGGTAAAGTTACCAGATGATGATTTTCACAAGACAAGAGAAGGAAACAGTGTAAGAAAAACTTAGTTCTTTAAATGTTTCCTTTCAGTCACTGCAGCTAGAACTAAAGTGGAATGAGTATCTTTAAAAAGGATGAAAATGTGGGTTTCTGCAATGGGACAAATATAGTATGTGTTTTTGTGTTTTTTTGTTTGTGTGTATGTGAAAAAGTAATTTAGTACAAGGCTTCATATCCAAATTTGTAGAAGTGGTTTATTCAAGTAAAATATCCTTTCAGAAGAGGTAAAAGTAACATTGCATTTTCACATTAACTGGAATATTTTATTTGTTAAAATGATACCATACCAAAAAACTTTTCCACTATTCTATTTGATAAACAAAAATGGGATGTTACATATAATTAGATGAATCATCAACTCTGGGAATTTGCATTAATTTCCTTTGTTGTGACAAGTGATACTGGTGTGAGAGAGGTCTCAATACCAAATACTTCTTAGTTGTTAGTCATTGAAATGCAATAGTGGTGGGGAAAACTAGGGATTGTAAAACAGGTATGAGACTTACCTTGTTTAAAATTTAACTTCAAAGCTTCTTTCAATTAACTAATGTAAAACACTTAAACTAATAAAATGATATCTGGTTATATTTCTGTTGGAAAAAGCCAATTACTTTCTACCAATGACTATGTATGCTTTGGGATAGAAATAATATTAAGGGTTTCTGAGGTACTTGATATACTGAGGTTACATATTGCTTCTCAATTCGTTTAACCATAAAGGGCAATACTAAAGTTTTAGGGATGTGGTGCTTCCTCCTTGACTTGGTTGTCCAGTATTATTAAAACCTGCTGAATTTGTAAATTAACACTGTATTAGGTAACAGGGCTGTTAATATTTGCTTTTCTCTTCTGTGAGTCGGAGTATATATCTAGAAGGCCATAAGTGCTTGCTATTATGGTTGCATTTGCTAAATCCTCTTCTTCCTTCTTCTTCAGTGACATGAAATCTTCTGTTGTCATTTGGAAATTGCACATTGCTTTCTTCAGTCCTGTATTTTGCAGTGCCAGGATGTTCAGATGTTGGTGTAGTGATGCTCTTTATCTAGTGTGAGGCTTTGTGATGTTTTCTTAGCTTGTGTAGAAAGGCTGACTAGCACCAGGGTGATAATGAGACTTTTTGCAACGTGTTAATTAAATTTTATAAATGCATGTTGAGTAAATCCAGTGGAACCGGTTTTTGAAGTAAAATACAAACACTGTGCACTCAGGCTTCCTCCATAAACAAATGATTGTGATTCATCTTGCAGTGTTTCATGAACTGTACGTTTCTTTCCTGATTAGTTTTCTGTTCAATGAACACAGGTTGGCTTGCACACTCTCCATTTTGTGTTGTATACATTTCATGTATATAACAGGTACTAAAATGGTATATAAAATAGTTCTCTATTTTTGTTTCTTCTTTGAAGATCCCTTTTAAGGCATACTGAGACTCTCAAGAGCGAACAATTTGTTAAACACGAGGGTGGAGTTGATAAAACTGTACCAGCAGAGATGCATATTTTCATATTTGGCACTGGTGTTTCCTACTTGATGGCAATCTACAAATATTTACATACTGCAAAAGTACATGAGTTATTGTGGTAGCTGTTGCTGTTTCTTGCTTTGACAGGAAGGAGTCTACCCTCTGTGTCAGAGTTCAGTCACAGCCTATACACACAGGTGTGGAGTGTTGCACACACAGCTTCTGCTGCAGCTGCCATTTTGGCATCTCAGATCAAGTCTGTTCAGACCTCCTTCTCCTTTTTTGTTCCTGCTTATCATGCTTTAGAGTATTAACTGATAGTTAGAAAGGAGCATTTCCATTTGTCATTTATTTTTCAGTGTGAGAGTTCCAACAGTTTTTTCATTGAGCTGCATATGTGTTGTCCTTAGGACTTGTTTTGTACAGAGCATACAAGAACTTGTGTGTGTCATACTTTGTTTTGCAAGAAGAAATCAGAGGGCCCTATGCAGGATGGTCAGTGTTGTGACTGAACTCAAGCCAGGGATATTTTGGATTAGAGGAAGATGGGTGTGCTACCTGTGTCCCGCTGAAGGTGTGTTTCTCTTCTGTGGAGCTGGAACACTGAACAGTGAGAGCTATCTGTCACTAGTGTTGGCCAGGAAAGGTCACCCAGGCCATGAGGGAGCAGATCCTATTGACGCACTAGATCTGGGAGGAAGAGAGCTGAAGTTCTGTATTTGCAGTGTGATGTGGCTGGCCTGGTGGTCCAGCAGCACTTCCTGCGTTTCATTAAACGCTATGTATGAATTCGATACTCTTAACAGGCACTGTAACAGCTGGATGAGCTCTCTTGCATAGTAATAGTATTGTTTTAAGGCAAGAGCCAGATGTAGAGCCTTATTGCCCACAGGCACTGATCTGCTCAGCTGCTAATATCAGCTTTCTACTCTAGTTCTGTCTGTAGCATGATTTTTCCCATTGGTCCCTCAGATGTTATCCACCTCAGCAAACTGGCGCCTTGGCACTCTTAGGGCATGTTGTGGTGTGAATGGTCTCAGTTAGCTACAGTTAGATTTGCCCACCATCTCTTCCCATAATATCTGGATTTACTTCTTGTTGTGCCACATCTATAGAAATCTTCTCTGAGCTTACTGGAAAAATCACTCTGCTTCTGGGATGTTTGTAACAAATCTGCAAATGGATGGGCTGTGAGTTCCACTGGATGGGTGCTCATTAGAGGTTTCAAATTAAAATGCTGACAAGCTGGAGCTGCTGCATTGCACCTGTTGTGTTGGTGTTGCTGCTGTTGCAGCTGCTGCCTCTATCCCTCCTGTGTTCCTTGCTGCAAAGTGTCCATCTCCTTAGGAGCTGAGGTTCTGGAGAACGTAACTGTGAGCACTTTGGAGCAGTGAATTGCCTTCTTGAAGTATAACAACTACCAGTGGTAATGGCCCATCAGGGCCTTGGAGCATTACTGCTGTACATTTAATAAATCATAAACCAAATATATCTTAAGGGAATAATTTAAAGTTTCTGCTGCTTACTACAGGGGATTTAGAATTATCTGCTTGTGTCCATTTTCAGATGTGTCAAAAGAACAATTTACATTTGCACTCCTAAGAAGAGAGCATTTTGCACCAACGAATGATGGTTTCTTTAATCATATTGTTCTCACTACCTTGCTTAAGCAAAAACCATTTCAGAAACATTTCATAGTTTAAAGGTTTGCAAGTTTCTGATTTCCTATAGTAGCCTTAAATTTCTCACTCTTCCTTGCATTTCCTGTGATCCACAAGAAGGATTAAAATATATTAGCATAGAGAAAGTCTTAGTGTGTTTTGCAGATTTATTTTGAGCCTGTTTGCCATCAAGTTTATCTGTGCTAATGTTCCCACCTGGAAGAGCAATGCTAGGAAACATTGCCTTTTTTTTAAAACACCTGTAAAAGCTGCCAGATTTTCTTTTTGTGAGTGATGCACATAGATGTAAAAAGCACAGTGGCTGCTCAACATGTTGGCAGTCTAAATAAAACAAGAAGCAAACCAGAAGGGGTGGGGAAGAGAGGACATTCATGTCTGTTTTTAGACGAGACTTAATAGATAGGTTTGGTATATTTTTTCGGGATTAGATTAGTGGTTTCTTTTTGTTGGTGGTGGTTGTCTTTTACAGGTCTGAATTGAGATGTGCCTTTGTTTAGAGCCAGTTCAGCATCCTCAAAGCAGTGAGATGTCCAGACAAAAAGGAATTTTCATCTAGTCCTTCTTTTGAGGAAAACGTAACAAGAAAAGGGCAGAGTACAGGCATACAGCAGATCTTGCACTGAATGCCAGTTAGGAACATCATACTCTTACCATGAAATTGGGGGGTATAAACAGGATGTTGCCTGCAAGATGTGAAAAGTCTGGTAGGAGGAAGTAAACCTTTAGCTGGAATGTCTGGTTCTTAATACTGCAGGTCAGAAAGGATGAGAGAGTCCAGGAGATCCAAAGGGAAGTATTGAGAATCATCACATTTGAGGGGACAAAAAAAAACAACCAAACAAACAGGAGAGGTCTTGGATAGGCAAATATTGGTTTTTCTTGGAAAGAAGACTGATGTGACACATAAGTCTTCAGGGAAGTAAATAGCTACTCTAAGTTTTCTACTTCCATTGTGAGTGGGGCAGAAAATACTAAGTCGTGGCAGAGGAAATCTAAGTCAGTAATTAAGAAGGGTATTCCTTTCTAATATTAAGGGTAGTCAAGCACTGGAATAGATGGCTAAGGGTGGTTGTAGAGTCTCCTACATTAACGATCATTTTTGAAAGAGCAGTTTGGAGAAGTAATGACACTTACTATTGATTGAGCCTTGGAAGAAGACAGGATTAGTGTCTTCACATGGTTTCCTTCTCATTTTTTTTCCTAGATGTCTTAAAAAAAAAGAGATGTGCTAAAGTAATGCAGGACCATCCTGGAAAGCAAAAATTTCCAGTGCAGCTTTGCAAAAATGTGTTGGTTTACATCCATTCCTATTTTCCTTCTCATCTGAAATATTTCAATAGTTTAGGTAATGTAAAATATATTGTGAGTTGAACTGTTGAACTGTGCACTAGCCCCGATTTTTTGTAAGTTTATTAGAAAGATCATATGTACAAAAAGAAACTTGTATTAAAAAAAAAAAGCCTACATTCAGGCAACTATTGAGTTTTGTAATTTCTCCAATAGTTCAAAAACATCTTTGATGTTTTTTATATCTTAGGCTGAAACAGTATCACTTTGGTGGCAGCCCAGACCATCATATGTGAGTTATAAATTTATAAATATGAAAATAATTTGGGATTTCAGAAAAACAGTGCATTTATTTTACGTGGCAAAGTTATTACAATCCAGATCTGTCATTGGTTGGAAAAGCTAACAAAGGCTGAAAAATGCATATGAATAAAAAACCTTATCCATCTGGTGTTGTTTATGTCTTGCAACTGTGTTGTACTGGTTATCACTTAGTCCACATGATCTGCATATGATTGTTCAGGGGTTTTTGTTTGTCTTGATTTGTAGATGACTTTGATGAGCTTGTGGTGAGTAACGATGATGTTGTGCTCAGAAATATCGCTGAAGATTTGCGGAATCGTTTACCCATTGAGGCAATGTTTACTTCGGAACATCAGGCTCTTCAGAAAGTAAGCTAATTGTAATGGTCTGCTTTTGCTGAACCACGTCATTTATTTTGATATAATTTTTAGCAGTAGTTCATAATAGAGAATGAACATGGATTAAGTATAGGAAATCTCAGTTTGGTTCTCAGGTTTGTTGCTCTGTGTTTGCATGACTCCAAGAAAGTTGCTTCATAGTTTTTAATACTTTGATCATATGTTATTTGGGATAGCTTTCATTCTGTGTGGTATGGCACTTGTCATAGTGATTCTTTAGTGCTAGCTCCATAGCAGCCCCCTGAAAGACAACAGGAACACAGGGCCAGTGTTTTGCTGTTGTCATAATGTGGGCAGCCCAGAGATGATATCCAGCTCTTTTCGGATTCTAATGGCTCAGAAAGAGGTGGGCTGTGAGTCCTGTGGGAGGAGAGTGCCCCTTTTCTACTTGAGCCGTCAGGATACAAGAAAAATTAATGCATTTGCCAGAGAAGTGGTGTGTGGCTCTGCAATAGGAAAAGTGGATTGGCCACATGCAGCAAGCTTGGAAAAGGGAGGAAAGATGAGTAGGAGGATGAAGATCATGCCCCTTGAAATGATGACAAGGCAAGTGTCCCAACTGGTATACTTTTGATTGAAAGTGACACCCATGTTAATCAGGGGTGATTCTAGATAGAGGCATAAGGCATGTAGATGAAAATAGTTGAGGCTGAGAAGCAGAATTGATTTTTCTGCTAAATTTGAGTTACATTCTCCTCATTAGGAGAAGAAGCTTCCTTTACCCTATAAGTTCTCTGTAGCCAAGCAAGCACTAAAGAGACAAAATTCACATCGGGCCCCCTACTCAGGTATTAAAACCAGCTTGCTTTTATTTGTCAACGGCTACATACTGGTTATTTCAATGAAATTTGATGACCCAGTTTACATGCAGGTTTTCTGATTTGTTTGTGGTTGTTGTTTTGTTTGTTTGTTTGTTTGTTTTGTGGGGTTTTTGTTTTGTGTTTTTTTTTTTTTGTTTTTGGTTTTTTTTTTTTTTTGTAATTGTTACATCGGGAAAAACATGGATCTTGGAGATTTTGAGGAAGGTAGGATGGTGGGACAGTTAATATGTGACAGTGTAACTGTAGTTAAGAGACTTGGTTATGCCTTTCTAAGGTTCTGTTCCTCTTCTCAGATACAACAGCATCCACTGCCCCTGATTCATGTTGATGCATTCCTTTATGATGATGATGTGTTTGATTCATTGTGTGAGGAGGGAAAAATGAGTAGGAGCTACTGCACAGAGTGTGGCTCATACAAAACTGCATCCTTAGGTAAGTGTTCTTTCGGGAGCAAGAGAAACAAATTGAGTTTAACTAAACTGGTTTGTGCAGTGACTCAGCTGGACCAGACAACATCCAGCTGATGGAAGACTTTGTTCAGACTGGTGCAATATACAGGCTGGAATTATTTCCCACTACCAATGGAAGGAGCCTCCTACATGTGTAAGTTGAATTAATTTGCAGTGTATGAGTGACAATTGTTGCCCACAAAAACTGGCCTGATAAGAGGCAGGCTATGTACCACTGGAGAGGATGATGCAAGAGGAAGACAATACTGTAGAGTCCATGCAGTTAGCCTTGGTCTCCTCTCACATGCTGAAAAATAGTTGAAAGCACCATCTGTCTTAAAGCTGGTGTATGGTGTGGTACAGATCAGTGCTGTTGCCAGTATAGCACAGCCATTGAAGGAATGGTTTATATGGAGACCATTCTATTCATTAAAATTTTGGAGTTGAAATTAAAGCTGTTAATATGTCTGCCCATAAAAAGTTTTGCACAGATTGTGTTGAGCCTTAGGTACTACGTTTCCTTTGTCACTTAAAAAGTTCCAAGTTACTTTGTTTTTTATTCCTTAACATAAGTTACTGTGCAGAAAAAGGTAATTCAGTTTCATGAAGGATTTCAAAATTCTCCATGTAAGGCAAGGAATCCCCAGACTTGGGACAGGCTACTTGGCTGATTACCTCTGATCTGGAAACCCTGGTGTTCCAGGGTGCCCAGCACTAGTGCAGGCAAGAAACCACACAAGTTTTCAGTGAAGATGATTCTTCAGGTTACTGTTTCAGTGGTTAATTACACAGTGGTTAGTACTGCCCACCCAACACCTTTGTTCTGTTCTTATTTCCCAGAGTTTATTTCGCATTCCTTTTCCCTCATGGAACTGAAGTTTCTTTATCAACATGTACTGCCTGACCTGACAGGAAAGGTAGTGGTTGACGTTGGCTCCAGGCTTGGTGCAGTGCTATTTGCGGTAACTTCCAGCACAGGAATTCATATTTTATTACTGTGACAAACATTTTCCTTCTTTTCTGACTGCCTACTCTCATTACTCAATCTTGGATGGGTCATTCTGAGAGGCACTTCTGATCTGACTCTCTGAATAGTGTAAGGAGCTGTTTGCAAGCAATTTCAGTTCTTCCTCTGTTCCTTGCAAGAGGGAATACAAATGATCTTACTTATGGAGAGGAAAAGTCTGTTGTCCAACAGAGTAGCATATTGCTGCTCATCACACATGCTGCTTTTTTGCTCATTCCTGCTGTCTCTTTCATAAGTAAGTTTGTCCTCTTATGTCTTGACCATGCCTATATATAGATTATTTATGTTAAATTCCCTTATGAAGCTGATAAACTGTTAAAGTATACGAAGGAAGACTTTGATATGAATTTGTCTCCAAAAACATATTGTCCTGCTCTGCATTTTTAAAATGCACATAAAATACTTCATCAAGAAACTTGAGTGCAATTTTGATTGCTTTTGGCATGGCTGGTACAACATATGGCCAACAGCAATGCAAAACACACATTACTACTTTCTTTAAAAAGTCAATGTGTGTTTAGGGCTCAATCTTGCAAACACTTGAGCATGTGATTTTACTCATTTGAATAGTCTAATTTTGGGATCACTCAAATGAGGAAAGTTACTCCCATTTGTAAATATTTGCAGCATTGGGTCCTTAAATGGTAACACTTTTGCCAGGCTGAATTTGTTTTGAAGTATTTAAATGCTTGTATTATTACAGTAGAAGATACTCTCAAAGTACTCTTTCAAAATAAAGTTCTCCTTTGTAACATGGTCTTGCCTTGGAGGAAGGGTGACTTCACCACGACAGGTGGCTTTTCTACTCTGTGAGTTGAATGGTTTCAGAAAATCTTAATAATGAAGTTGTAGTACATATGAATCTCAGATATTCCATATCCTCACCTTTTTTTGTCTTTGCCATTGTTGGCAAAGTGTAATTATTGTGCTCAGTGGAGACAGTGGCACTTAAAAGCAAAAAGTCTTTGTTAGGGCATTCTACACTCAAGTATTTGTACTTTTTTCTCTGACATCTCTAACAACTTCCCAAAACCTTAGTCCAAAACTGAACTTTTTTTTTGGGCTTAATATTAAGTCATAATTTAGCTATGAAGCATCTGAAAATGTCAGTAATACAGTTACTTAAAGTTGCTGACAAAGACTTGATATCAAAATATCTCACTATATTATTGGTACACTGTCCTCCATGTTCACTCATTTTGCCTATGTTATATCTGATGTTTTTGTTCTTTTCTCTTGATATTTCTGCTTCAATTCTCCCAAGAAACAAAAATTACATGTAGAGTCTTTTCCCTTCACACTATTTTCATAACTTGTTTTGTACACCTTTTTTCTTTCTTAGACTATTTTCCATTTGTTTTGCAGTTGAAGTGAACTTGGAGCTTTCCTTCTCTTCTTGTTATTTTGATGTGTCATTTTGGATCTCTTACTAAAATTTGCGAGGCTTAAGTGGGAATTGCCAAATCAGGAGCTAAGCTCTTGAATAATATTTCACATCCACTGAAAGACATTTCTCAACTCTCTATTTTAAAATGTTTTTTTAATATTAACTTGTGTTTTGTTCTCTTCTTTTTAAATGAGAATTTTTAACTTGTTTTAAAGACATCACAGTTACTAAATTTCTTTTTCCTAATGTAGGGTTATCTTTATAGCTCAGCTTCCCAGCTGTATGGAGTAGAAATGAATGCAGACTTTTGCCAGTTGCAAGAAATGATGATTACAAAGTACAAGTTCATTGACAGAATAAAGGTAACTAAATGTATGTTTTAGTTTATGCATTTCTAAGCACTGTGTTCAAGGTACCTGGTTTAAGTGAGTGGCTGGTAAATCAGCATTCTGAGAAGTTTCTGCCTTTGCTTGTTTTGATCTTAAACAAAGGCTTTGCATTAGGAAAAAAGATCTTGTAGCAGAGAGGAAGAGGGAAATTATCAAAATATGAATCCCTTAGCCTTTTTCCTTGACTGGAGTTACCCCTTTGTCTCACACAAAACAGATACACCTTAGCTGATTCTCCCAGTGAAATCAATGACATCATTGCTACTCACATCTGTGAAACTGAGTGTATAAAGGATTTCTGTCACAAACACAAAAGTCTGTGATTCACTTTTGTTAGCAGAAAAACGTTTGTAGGATTTGCAAATTTGCATCTAAGGACATCTAAAGGACTTAGAATTATCCATATTTCCTTTATAGAGTGTCAGTGTACATGTATCTTCCACAAACAAAATGGGTTTCAAACAAAACGCTATCATTATGGGAATCATTTCCCTAGTTTCATCATGGGAATAGTTACTAATATTTTAAAAAGGAAAAAAAAAATCTTTTCTGGACCATACTCATAATTTTGTTACCAGCAAAAGTTGGTAAGTAGAATATGCTGAGTAGAATACTGGCTTTAATCCTGTCTTGTATGCATGTGCTCTTGAGTGAAGTCATACAAACTGCTGAGTATAGTAATTTCTTGGGTATTAAGGTAACCCAATTTTAAACTGGAAAGAAATAATAAACATAAAATATTTAACACAGGGTAAGCAGTATCATTGGGTTGCTCAATTCACAGTTGCTGACAGTTTATCCATAACCTTTGGGTTTTTTGTATGTTTTGTGTTCATAGCACTTTATTGTGGTGAAACTGAAAGTACAGTTAGGAACTCTATCAAGTTATTTCAGTGGAGCTGGAGATCTATAAGCATGCTTCTCAGCCCTGTATATTTTTTATTATAAGCTTTTATGTATTTTCTTCACACCTTGTAATTGTGCTGAAGTATTCACTTAGGAGCATAAAGATAAGATAATAGGTTTTCAAAGCAGTGCCCGAGGACTTAGCTATTTGAGTCTCATTAAATGCTAATTTAGTCATGTGACTCCTGTTATCACACTGCTTTGAACATTTCAATCTTAGATTTTTATTTCACCCCCAAATGACTTCTCTCTAGAGGTACATATTAGCTTGAAAAATTGTGAGAATCCAGATGCTGGTCATAATTCATGACACAAGTTTGAAAAACTTTTTAGAGACTCTTCTTAAATAGAGATTGGTTTTTTCAAGATACTCTGAATTTTTATTAGAATAGTTCCTAAAGGATAGCAAGGTGAAATGGTATCTTTAGTGGCTAAATCTCTGAGTGAACCTTGTGTTTCTTTGATAAACACTTGGTTTGTTAAAGTACATAGAAGGTTGCTCAGCATCTTTTGCCATTTGAGGAAACACTTAGATACTGGGAGGAAAGTAAACCGTTCCACAGATCTTAGGAAACTTGAGACCTTAATTCAAAAATTGCCTGTAATCATGAAAGACTTGGTGTGTATTCCATTGGATGACAAGGCAGTTTTAAAATCAGTTGCTGCCTCCTCTGTTGTACTGGCATACTGCCAAGCAGATCAGAGAACTGGTTCAGCTGAAACCAAACCCAGCAATATTGGGGTTTTGACTGGAGCAGTACCTGGGTCGGCCCACTGTGCAGCCACGTGCTTATGTGGTCCTAAATTCCCCAAGAGGAATGAGGATGTGTTTGGGGAGAATGAGGTGCTTAGGTTACTTTGGTCAGTATGGTCACTTACTCTGTAAATGCAGTCATTTTCGGTCAAGTCTTAAGTACGGTTCAAGTCAAGAAAACATCAACATACATCCAAAGTTTTCCAGTAGTTTAAGCATCTTTCTGAATTGTGGTTTAAAATATTAGGACTGCCATTAGTATCCTATCATGTGCCTGGGGTTGTTCCTCCCCAGGTGCAGGACCCTGCATTTGCCTTTGCTGAATTTCAGAAGGTTCCTCTCTGCCCATCCCTCCATGGTATCAGCCACACCTCCCAGCTTCCTGCCATCAGTGAACTTGCCAAGGAGGCCTCTCCCCTTCATCCTGGTCATTCCTGGATAATCCAAACAATACTGGACCCAGTATTGTATTGAGCCTCAGGGGACAGCAGTAGTGACAGACCTCCAGCTGGACCCTGTGCCGCTGTGAATGACCCTCTGGGGTCTGCCATTCAGTCACTTCTCAGTCCTCACTGTCCACTCATCCAGCCCTCACACCCTGGGTTTGCCTGTGAGGATGTTGTGAGAATCAGTGTCAGAAGCCCTGCTGAAGTCAAAGCAGAAAAATCCACTGATCTCCTCTCATCCATCCAGGTGGTTGGTTCATCACAGTAGTCAATCAGATTGGTTAAGCATGACTTCAGTGAATCCATGCTGACTACTACTTATCCCTTCAAAAGATATTCCAATTTACATTTCTCCTCAGATTTGGGATGCAGAATAATAGAATATCCTGAGTTGAAAAGGACCCATGTGGATCATTGAGTCAGACTGATTGATTTCTCTGTCTTTAAGAGGAAATCAAACGCATCAGAGTGTTAATGAGCATCCATATTCTCCTGTCTCACTTGTTTTGTAAAAAGACATGATGTGCTAATATCATATAGGTGAAGGTAGATGAAATCAAAACAGCTCCTCCTGTGCTGACTGGAGAGGCAGTTGTTTAGTAGGATCCTCCAGTGCTACTGAGCATCCTGCCTTTCCAGCATTCCCAGTCCCAATATGCATTGTGAGAATTCAGCTGTCAAATCTGGTTCTGTAGTGTCTTTTCTAGCTATAATCCTTTAGCAACCCACTGACCCTGTGAGATGCCTTTTAATATCCTCAAAATAGCTTCAACTAGCTTAACTTATTTCCTGAAATCACTCGACATTTGTGATAAAATATAGAAAAGTGAAATGTAACAGCCATAACATACATCATCTCCTCTTTTCTGGCACACAGTTCTAAACCAAAATTCAGATGTACCTTATTTTACTTAGCATAATGGATTGAGTATTTTAATTAGAAGAGTTAAATCTGGGTTGTTTTTTTTTTTTTCATTGTTGAAAGGTTATTATGGTTGCGTATGATAGTTTTATCTACTCTGAAGCCAGTGAAATACCTGTTTTTGTGACTGGTTCAAAAGGGTGGTAGCAGGTGCTGTATTAGGCTGACAGGCTTCATGACTTCTCAAAGGCTGTATTTATCTCTTAATTTATGCCTTGGGAAATTTTTCTCCTTCAGGTGGTTCATGCAGACATCTGTACTCAGCCCTCACTTCTGCAGAAGGCTGATGTTGTTGTAATGAATAATGTCTTTGAATATTTTCTTGACACACAGGAACAGGCCAGGTAAGCTCTGTGTCCAAACAGGTTACCTATTTCTTTGGCAATATGTGTGTAACCTTGTGAATTATG
Organism: Tychaedon coryphoeus; assembly: GCA_013398595.1. NCBI lineage: Eukaryota > Metazoa > Chordata > Aves > Passeriformes > Muscicapidae > Tychaedon > Tychaedon coryphoeus. Next base: position 111,103 of record WBND01000827.1, read on the forward strand.
GAAAACCTTAAGGTTGTGCTTTTTGAAGGCACATACATAATTTATGTAAGGAAATTGTTTCATACTGCCTACTTTTAATTGTTACAGTTAACTGCTGAGGTGTTCTGGCAGTTGTTTATTGTTAAACCCACTAAACACTGCTGCTTTGTTTACCCAAAGGTTGGCTTAAGTCCTTGCACTGATATGTTAAAATAGTATCTTGCTGCTAAAGAATCTGAAATTACTGTATCAGCATAAGGTTTAATGTTCAGAAGTAAGACGGGTCACTGTCTTGTACATGTCAGAGCTTTAATATATACAGACTACAAAGCATGGTTATGAATGATGTTTCTAATAGATATTCGTAAGGATGTGGTAGCAAACAAACATGTGGCTGAGGTTCTCTTTCAGGTACAAGCCACTCACAGATGAGCTTTTGCTAATCCAGCAGCATCTGTTTAAAATGTAAATAACTTGATCATCCGAAGTTTGGAATGGGCAGTCAGAAAGAAGGAGTACCTGTGTCTCCACTTGGTTCCAGACAAGTCTGACATTCTGTAGCAGCTTCAGCTGAGGCTTGCCCTGCTGCCCTGGAAAGCAGGTGGTAATGCCAGCCAGAGAGGCACAAAGTAGATGGGTGAAGGATAGTGGGTGTTTCAAAATGCTAGGAGATATGTTTCCAGGCTGAGAATTCATTTAATTCTGTCATAACTTGGGGATAGTGGTTTAGTGTTGCATTAGTAGCATGAAGACAAATGACATTTGAAGAATGCTGGAAATTAAATTCACTTTAGTCTGAATTCCCATGCTGTGAGAAATTACCTTACTTGCAAAACCAAAAAAAAGGAATGCTGGGGGCTATATTTAAATACTCTGATTACTAATGTCTTAAGAGAAGTACTTGTCACGACTGTACACGAAGTATGTGTGTAAAGAGCAGCTTGTTATGAAGCTTAATAAAGGACTGCACTTCAGGACTGGATTTTCTTCAAACTTAAAAATTAAAAATGTATCAAATGTCAATATTTAATCCTTGTTCAAAGTGAAAGTCTTGACTTCCAAATGATATGCATGTATGTATGAGAATTATAAAGTTACAAAATCTAACATTGTAAGGTCATATATTCCCTGTGTTTTTAATACAAAGCTGGGTTTTATTCCTGCAAATACATTTGCTTAGATATTAATAATGAGTGATAAGCATGCATTGCAAGTCTTTAAGCTTAGTCTACCTCTGGCCAATAAACTGCAAGTGTTAGATTAATTGTGTATCAAATATGGGTGTTTTTTTCCCAAAAAAACCTGGTCACCTACCTTTAAATATGTTTCAGAGCTTGGGAATTTATTGCTTGTAATGTAAGGAAGAGAGGATCCTTATTAGTGACAGTTCCAAGTCTTGAGGAATCACTTTCAAAGCTGCAGGTAAGTTCTCTCAGCCTGTTTTAGCAGACACACTTTATTTTTTGTCAAAGTGGAATTTCTGTAGTAAACTGCTTGCCAGTATTGCTGTAAGGAGGGATATATATACTTTTGTGCAGAGATTGAAAGGTGGAAGACTCTGGATTCTGTTTTGAGATTGGCCACCAACATATCTTCCTGTACTTTGATTGTCCTCATATGAAAAGGAAAATCCCAGCCTGTAGCAGTAGGCTGCATGAATCATTGTATTAACATGTGTATTAATATGGCAGTATGAGCTTTTGGAAGTACTGATTAGTGAGATGTGGTCTCCCAAATAGCCAAGTGACTACCATCAGGCATCTTGAATCAGTTACATGGCTTTAAATTGCAGTTGGAAGCGAACACAATGACAGTGCATCTGTCAAAGATGTTGAATGCTCTATGCAGTTCCTGAGTAGGAACCTCTCCCAATGGGCCACGCTCTGCTCTCTGTCCATTCTGCCATTGGTCATCAGTAGATCATGTGTGTGATACCTAGTCAAATTATGTGGCCTAGATTTAGTTGGGAAACAAAACACTCATTAGACATGACAAGATTATGTATGAAGTGACTTACTTGTGACAGTAGTTAGAGAAACTGAACCGCTTGTTGCCTGTTTGCTGATGGTGAAGTAGATCCTCAGCCCCAAGAGTAGCAGTGGTGTCATTTGAACTTCTCTTGGAGCAGGCTGTAGTCACAGAGCAGCTGAGAAGCCCTTTGTAGCCTTAATACAATACTGCCTGGGTGTAAAACAAGAAAATACCCATGATTCTTCCATGATACTGTTAGCTGCTCCCTCAGCACATCTATGTCACCCTCTGATCAGGGTGCTTGAGGTCTATACAAATGCATAAAGAAAGGAGGTTGTAATATGCTAACAAAATATCTAGACTATTGACTGAGATAATTTTTAAAGTTACCTTTATTATCTTCTGTTTGAGTTAAAATGACTTTTTATCGTTGCCATGTAATTTGGAATGACTAATCTCTCATATTATGTCTTACCTTCTTAATGTTGAAACTAGTTAACCTTGAAACTGCTGCTGTTGCTTAACATGGTGTTGATTTAAGGTTCTGCTTTCATTGTTTCAGACAGATGTACAGCTCAGTCAATGGATTGAAGAGGTGCAGCTAAATTATGATGTGTATATGGAAAAGGATGTTGACAGAGAAGCACTTGAACAGATACATTTATACAAGATTCTCTAGGAAAAATTTACTAGTATCCTTATGATACATATTTTGGGCCTAAAATAAGTTTGGATTGATTTGTGTGAATAAATCAGGTCAAAATTCATATTGTGGTTAATTTGAGTCATACATGTGGTTTTTAATGAAAAAGAGTCTTTTGAAACAGGTTTTCTTATGGAAGCATTTTTTCTCAACAGGTATTTTGACTTTTAACTGGGAGATACCCTCATGGTTTATTTTTTGCAGAAATGTTAAAAAGAGCATCTACATAGCAATGCTAAAAGAGCTTTTGGTCTGTAGCACTGTGCACTGCCAGTGTTTGCTAAATATATCAAACCTAAGAATAGTGAATCTTACTAATGTGAATTATAAGAATACATTTAGCGTAACATTACATAAAAGCTGTAGTGCTGTTTCATTTTCGTATAAACCATTTTTTATTATCAGTAATAATATTTATTAACAGTATTATCTTTGGTATTCCTCCTGTGGAATTTGTAGGTTTTCTTTCCAGGGTCTGCTTGATAACCAGGTTATCTACTGGCATATGTTATGAGGGAGGCAAGTTCATCCGTTAAGTTAGTTGTTCTTAAGATGTGTATTAATATAAAATACTGAAGGACACCAAGGAGCCATGGAGAATTAATACAGCAAGTCTGGGATGATGGAACTCTTTTCCTGCACTTCTGCTGCTGATGGTAGGAAGTGTAATAAGGGGTTAAGAAGCTGAAAATTCTGAACAGGTGTCATGGCTTAGCAGAGGCTTGGTGGTGGCGTAAAACAGTGGAAATTCGTAACAGAGCCTCCTCAGAGAGAAAAAATCCACATACGCCCACCACATTTATATTTAGATTTTACGTTCTAAGGATATAAAACTTTTAGTCAGCTGAAGACTGTTTTGGGTTTTAGCAAACATTAACAAACCCAAGTGCAAAAATATTCAGGAGTTTTGGATTAAGTGTGTTGTGAATTTAGAAGCATTGTTAAAAAGTTTGCTGCACAACTTATGTCTAGTGTAAATGGGAAAACATTAAATTGCATTTCAGTCTTCAAATGATGTACAGATCAGTGACTTTGATAATACGTGCTGTAAGCAAAAAGGATCCATGGCCCTTAGGCACTCACCAACACAGTAAGTAAATGGGACTGTAGAAGAAGGGATAGTGAATTTTAAGAAGTCTAACTTTCATGGCCTGTTCAGAGTGGAAGAGGATGTTTTAACTTGAGTGATACTGAGCTGCTGCTCAAATACTCTGTTGAATCTATTCTTCATGTATTTAAAAATGAAGAAAGATGGAAAGCATTTTGTAAAACATTTATTTTGTTGGTTACTTAGTTGTCAGTGAGGCAAGTACCCCTAGAAAAGAAGCCTAGGAGAGGCTAAGCAACAGGGTGGAGGGGGAATGCAAGGCTAATAGATCTAATAAGGAGAGAATTAAAATGAAAAGAAATGCATGCGCAGTTCAGAATGAGGAAATGAGCACTGTTGTAATCAGTACAGTGGAAGCTGTGACTGAATTGGAGTGTATAAATAGGCTGCTATAAAAGGAAAACTGAATGGGTCATAAAAAGCTACTTCATAACCCTTCTACCATGTGAGAAGAAAACACCATGTTGGAATGTTTTTTACTTTTTCATGAGGTCCTGCAAGATCTCCCAAATCAATTGTCAGGGCTCATGATACTGGGTATGATCTGTGCCCTGCACCTTGTTTTGGTAATACGGGAACTACAACTTTCATTGCAGTTGTTTCCCCTCTTCATGCTGAGTCTTCAAATACTTTTTTTGGGCGTTGATCTCAGATTTAAAAAATTTCAATAGACTGGGGCAGATCACCAGCATATTTAATGACATCTGTATCCTCTGACTCTGAAAATAACATGCACGCATCTGGAGCTCATATGCAACAGAGGGTGCAAAAGGGAAGCTCCCCCTGTCTTTTTTAGACATCAGGAGAAACTCAAGAGGTGAGTTCAAGCTGCTGAAATGTGTTTTCCTCTCCGACCCTTGAAGGGTCCTCAGTTAAAACCCTCACATTGACGTATTCGCTGAGAAGATGTGGTGGTAATTCAGTTTGGCTTTATTAAGCTGATATTAAGAGATGTAACTCCTCTGTCCTTTTAGAAGCCTCTTCCCAACTTGACTTCATAGGGGCAGAGATCATAGGGCCATTCTTAAGGATGTTATGAGATGAAGAGCTAGAATCAGCTAGTGTATGAATGAAGATAGGAATTGTCTCTTTTCCAGCTGGCCCCTTTCAGTCCTGTTATACATTCCCACACACAAGGGAAGCAAAGGTAAAGTGTGATGTAGTTTGCAAAACCTCATGTGAAAGGGGGCAAATCAGTCCTCCCTGTGCATACTCAGAAGACCTCAGATGTCAGCTGAAATCCTCCCAAGAGTGTGTGTATTGCCTCAACTCAGGTTTTGCTTGTTCAGCTTGAGGAAGCTGCCAGAGTATATTCAGCATGTTGAGTCCTTGTTCTTAGTTCTGCTACTGCTGAATTGCATGATATTTGGCCAGTGATTGAACTTTTCTCTTCCTTGGTGTCTACAGTGAAAATGAGAACAACAAATCCAAAATCAGAGCAAGGTTGTGAATTAATTGAATATCAACTGCTTTGAGATTGTCATATAAAAAATGTTAAACATCGGAGCTCTTCTTTGTAAAGTGACCTAATTTAAAAGACCTGAAAGACAAAGGTAATATCAGTACCTCTCCGAGATATTTTCTGGCTCTTTCCTTCTGACAGCCTTGAAAAGGAAGCACAGATTAACCATACTACAGTGTTGAAAATGCATAAATAATTGTTTCCTAGTGCTCTCAGTTTTTACACTGCCCTTGCTGTTAGATGGCTCCTGGTGTTGGGAAGAAGGGAAAGGGGAGAATCTGCACCCAGAGTTTTGGGCCTGTGTGGAGGGCAGCCCTGTGACAGCTGCTGGAGATGTCACAATGGCTGCCACAAGCTGCCAGCCAGAGCTGCTCGCTGCCCCGCACGGCTCTGGGGCTGCACAGCTGGTGTGTGCAGCAGCTGCCTGAAACACAGCTCTGCATGGTCTGACAGAGGTCCCAACCCCAGCTACAGCAACAGTACACTGTGGTCATGAACAGCTTGTAAATCACAAAATTTCACTTCTGTAGGCTGAATTAGAAAAAAAAAATATTGAGGGGGATGCACATCTGCAGCGCTTACAATCACCACGAGTTCCTGTCACACATGGAAAGCAGCTCTGCTATTCCCCAGTAGCGTAACTTCACATGCAGTACCCTAATTTCTGCAGAAAGAGCTATCTGAAATTTGAACCCATGAAAAAGTAGTAGTAGTAC